>JAODXP020000019.1:4252870-4310370 GCA_027497455.2 Sardinella longiceps | reverse complement strand
AAACCGCGGGAATTTGTTGATTACCGACCGTGGTAAGAAAAAATCCAAACCGGCCCAGCCCTATCTCCACCACTCCATATTCCCTCTCCCTCTCTCTCTTTCTCCACCATTCCATGTCCCCCCTCTTCCACCACTGCTCCATATCCTCTTCTCCTTCTCTCTCTCTCTCCACCACTCCATGTCCCCCTCTCCTTTTTCTGTCTTTCTCCACTGCTCCATATCCCCCTTTCCTTTCCTCTTCCCTCCTTCTCCCTCATTCTCCACCACTCCATGTCCCCCTCTCCTTCTCTCTCTTTCTCCACCACTCCATGTCCTCTTTTCCTTCTCTCTCTTTCTCCACCACTCTATGTCCCCCTCTCCTTTTCTCTTTTTCTCCACCACTCCATATCCTCCTCTCCTTCTCTCTCTTTCTCCACCACTCCATGTCCTCTTTTCCTTCTCTCTCTTTCTCCACCGCTCCATGTCCCCCTTTCCTTCCCTCTTCCTCACTGCTCTCTACCCCCCTTTCCCTTCATATCTTTATGCCCTCATCTCTTCTCCTCTCTTTCTCTCTGGTCTTCATAAAACATTCTCTGTTCTCCAGAGGAAGAGGAGTGTATGTGAACTGGAGTTTTAAAAGAAGTTTTCCTGTTTGATTGCTGTACTGTTATCGTGTGAGAGCAGATCAACAATGTGGCTTGCTGTTGTTATTGTTACCATTCTAATGAGAATTGATACAAAATGGTGACTAAACTCAGGGAATAACAGGCACCCTTTCAGCAAAAAAAAAAATATATATATATACAGTATATGATAAAAAAGTGAATCCTCTGCACTAGGTTTATTTATTTGCTCAATTTGTGTGTCTGTATACATACTAGTATATACATGCAGTATAATACATACTATAAATAATATTCTTTGTTGTACCTTGTACTGTAAGTGTATGTTGAATGTGTTCATTTTGCCAGCCATAATAATTCTGAATAAAACGTTAATCCAAACCATGTGCCATGACCCTCTGTCTTACCGTAAAACAGTTATATCACTGAGGCCCTGTCCACACGGCAACGAAATCCGATATTTTTGTGTCGTTTGGGTCTTCTATCTTGAATGGTTCTTTAAAGAACTATTACCTCAATGGTTCTTTGAAGCACTAAAAAGGTTCTTCTATGGCATCGCTCTGAAGAACCGTTTCTGGCACCTTTATTTTTTAGAGTGTGGGCAGCTACTTTTAGTGCCCCTCAGCTCTCCCTGCTCATCACTTTTCAAATCATTTACCATTTTAATACTCAAGCAATCTTCTCTTTTATTGCATTTATTTACGTGCAGGTTATGAAAGCAGCAGGGGCAGTTTTGGCCACGCTGGCCCACCATGATTTTATTTAGTAATAATAACTTCATGGCAATCTAAAATAACACTGTTAATTAAACAAATGACATGAACAGGAGAGATTTAATTGGACTAGCCAGAAAATTAGGAGTAAATTATGTCAGCCTGGTCCAAAAATGACCAAAAAGGTCAACTTGAACTGCAGCTCTTACTTAGCCCTCATAGTCCTAACTAGACCCACACTGGCTCTTAATGGGCTGCCGTTGCTGAAAAAAGACCTAAATGTGTCTGGATATGTGGTAGGAATAACCGCACAACTAAGCCTACTCAAAGATTGAAAATATTTTTACATATTTTTACAGCTTGAATGCATCAAGTGTTAATCAGAGTTGTTGAGGATCAGTCGGTCCAACAGAAACACTGAAAACAACAGAGGCTGGTGTGATGGATAAAAACCTATAGGCAAGTACCTACTGAGATATTTGCTGACTCTCTCTCTGTGTGTGTGTCTGTGTCCATAGCCGGTCCAAGGCATACTCACTTAGGGCTCCCACACCACCAGTGCCCCCAAAGAACACAGATGTATGATAATTATTTTTGTTTGCTCCCCCTATAAGGCCAGAATGATACCAGAATGATGTTATCTAATTTCAAATAATGCTAACTATAGTGGTCAGTTTACACAGTGCTGAGGTAGTGGTATGGGGTCGGCAAGTTGAAATTCTGCTTAGGGCCCTAGAAAGGCTTGGGCTGCCCCTGTGTGTGTCAGCATTTACAAAGGCAGTAGCCTCCTTGTTGTGTCACTCAGTCCAGCCTCCCAGTTTTATTTTATGCTGTAACTGTCCACTAGAGGGCGAACATGCACTACGTTCCAACCTCTCACTGTCACCAGTTTCTGGCCGTATTTTTTTTTTTTTTTTTTTTTTTTTTTAAATAGGCTTACTTCTAGTTAAAGCAGAGATTAGAGAAAGATCACATTCTAGAGAGAAAGGCCACATTCTATTGCTTTTAAAGCACCTTACCGTGACTAACTTAGGCCTACCTTCACGGAAAAAATCAATGATGACAGGAACGAACACGCCCCCAAAACAAGAAAGTTCTTGCGCGTCCAAACGCGTTTCAGGCGAAATGAAAGTGAGTGGAAAATTGTGAACCTTACGTTTGAGTAGCAAGAAGTAAGAATGGCCGAAGTGAGTCCAATCAACCCGGATCTTTTTACATGTCCGATTTGTCTCGACATACTGAAAGATCCGGTAACTTTAAATTGTGGACACAGTTACTGTATGGGCTGCATTAACGGTTGTTGGGATCAGGAAGATCAGAAGCGAGTTTACAGCTGCCCCCAGTGCAGACAGACATTTACTCCAAGACCCGTTTTGAACAAAAATAATGTTTTCGCTGAGCTTGTGGATCAGATGAGGAAGACCAGAATCCAAGCTGCTGCTCCTGCTCAGATTGCTGGACATGGAGATGTGGAGTGTGATGTCTGCACTGGGAGAAAACTCAAAGCTGTCAAGTCCTGTCTGGATTGTCTGTTGTCTTACTGTGAAACTCATTATGAAGCTCACAATGAACTTAATCCTGGGCGGAAACACAAGATGGTTGATGCCACAGGTCAACTAAAGGAGAGGATTTGCAACCAGCATGAGAAACCTCTGGAGATATTTTGTCGAACAGACCAAAGTTGTGTCTGTTTTCTCTGCATGGTGGATGAACACAAAGGCCATGACACTGTGTCTGCCTCTGCAGAGAGGAAAGAGAAACAGGTAAGCATGGCTGAAATTATTAGGCCTTTTAGGAGGCAGTAGTGCCTATTTGGAAGTATTTGGAAAGTTATGATCTGTAAAATTTAGCCAGAGCAGCAGTGATAGACTGTGACTTGCAGTGGGAAGATATAATTTTTTAAACCAAAACAAAAGAAAAAAAAAAATAAGTATCAGTACATGTTGACATTGTATGTTGTTGTTGAGGTGTATAAATCACTTCTTCCCCTGAGTGAAATATGCCTGCGGGGTAAAGGTGATGGTAGCGGTTGAGGAAACTGGCTAGCTGGGCTAGTAGCCCAGAAAGTAGGGTTGTTTGAATCTTGGCAGCCAGCTTTGTGCCATCGAGCAAGAGGAGAAATCCAGTGTAAATCAATCCATAGACCTGTTGTTCAAACTTACCAAGTGCAGTACAGGAAAAACAAGCAGAAAATTTGATACAACATTGACTGAGCAGTGAACCGCCAACTAACACTAAGTGAATGGGGCATCACCAACTTGCTTTCAACTTACTTTGACAATTATTAGAAATACATGGCATATACAATATAAAACTATATCATATAATATATCAATACATGGTTCAATACAATACAATACAAAACAATACATGGTTAACTTGAGCTAACAAACGTCCAGTTCATGAAATTTGAATGGTCTCTATCCCGGAGTTAGTGGCCTTCAACACACAGGGTAACACATAAAGCCTGACACTACACTCTTGCCAATCTTGATCTTGTTTAAACAGTTTCTTACTTCAGGAATCATGTGATCTGATCATTCTAGGTAACCATATATTTATTGCTTATTTGTCATTCCCACAGGCAGAGTTAGCGGAGAAACAGAGGAGATTCCAGCAGAGAATCCAGGAGAGAGAGAAGGAGCTGCAGGAGCTGAGGAAGACTGTGGAGACTCTCAAGGTGAGTAGAGACTGACTGACCACCACAGGAGGAGAGAACAGCAGCTGGCCACCATGTTGTAGTTCATGTTGAGTCAGATCTCTCCTCCAATTTAGTCAGAGAGTCCTGTGATGCTGTGACTCAGATACACTGAAGGATCTGAATGAGAGGAAGAGCCCAGAATGGAGCCTGTCTATGTTCCCGCAGCTCTATGTTCCCGCTTTTTTTCCCCCAAAATCAGTCCCATATTTTTACCCCTGCCTGGTAGACCGCCTTTGTAATGTTGGGCAAGATTCACAGCTTCCCTCTACTGGCAAAATTGTAAATTGCCTAGACAACAAGAAAGATGACTAGGTAGCTGTTGAAGCAGTTACCAAAAGCTTTCAAAAAAAGAATTGTAGCTATGTAGCCTGCCTGAAAATGGCATAGTTTTTAAATTAATAGAATGTTAATCACAAAAAAAAAAAGAAAATGGCATAGTTTAAGCCATTCACAAATAATAACCTGCAACGCAATATCTTACTGACAACCCTGATTCACTATGATGTGCATCATGGAACCGTTTACCAACGGGAAAGGAAGACAAAACTAAGTGATTATTCTTGTGGTCTTGCATGTAGACGAAGTATAAATAATTACTTGTGTCTGTCTAGTGATTGAGTTGCTTTAGATGGTTTCCTCCACTCCTCCAATGTGTCTCCCAGAGCTCTGCACAGACGACAGTGGAGGACAGTGAGAGGATCTTTACTGAGATGATCCGCTGCATTGAGAGAAGACGCTCTGAGGTGACAAAGCTGATCAGAGCTCAGGAGAAGGCTGAGGTGAGTCGGGCTGAAGTACTCCTGAAGCGACTGGAGCAGGAGATTGCTGAGCTGAAGAAGAGAGATGCTGAGCTGGAACAGCTGTCACACATAGATGATCACATTAACTTCCTCAAGGTATAATTCTCATGGATTGTTTGTACACAAAATATTTTTGTTTTGTCAATTTTGTCATACATTTACTGTGTATTTCTCTCTATCTGTCTCTGTCATTTCCCCATTATAGACCTTCCAGTCACTCAGTGAGCTACCTGAGTCTAAAGACTTACCTGCCACCTGTGTGAACCAAAGTGTCTCTTTTGAGGCTGTGAGGAAATCTGTCTCCACACTGAAGGAGCAGCTGCAGAATCTCTGCAAGCAGGAAGTTTTCAAGACTTCTGGAGCTGGTTGGTCACATTCCTGACATACGTTTGCAGACATGTGATTGATGTCTTTGATATTAGGGTGATAGGAGCTCTACTCTCTATATTACTACGTCTTTGGGTGCTGGTTTAGATTAGGACATGCATTAAAACGTAAAGAAACGCACTCAGGGTAGCCGCGGGGTCTTAAAAGTCTTAAAAAAGTCTTAAATTAAATGTTCCAAAATTAAGGCCTTAAAAAGTCTTAAATTCCGTTGCAAAGTCTTAATTTTCAAAATGAAAGTCTTAAATATCAGAAATGTACTACTTTCATAGTCAACCGGAATGCAGCGAAATTTAATTTGCAAACTTTGTGACGACAGTCATTTTTAAACAGGCTTCAGCGCCACCAGTGAGCGCCTAGCATACTATATTCGCGTCATTGTATCAAGTGAAAACGCGGCGGCAGCAGCAGCCCCCTCCTTCCCTCTATCTGTCTTGAGCGCGTCACGTTATCTGCCTCATTGGGAAGGTAAACGGTCTTGGTGGGATATGAAAAACTGAGATTATGAATGACGTTAGTCATAATGTTAGTAGCTAAACGACAATCTGTAAGATATTTGCCAGCTAGCTTGTGTTTGCTAGTCAATGTTATTTCAGTTGGAAAAGTTGACCGTGTTTTCGTCGGGCGTCCTTTTTTGACGCACCAAGAGCACACTGCAGTTTGTGTGTGGTGGCTGCATGGTTTATTATGCCACACAGGCTATCACGCAAATTCAATGAAAGTACCCTACAACTAAATTAGCAATCCAGATATTTGCCTGTTAATACAAAATGCTTATATCCTTGATATAGATAAATGCAACCAAAACTGAATTCCAAAAGATAAAACAACATTGCTGTAGCATTTGGCCATGGGCTGCAGTTCAGTCATATTGCAACAATATGTGAGCTTTATAAATGAGCTAATTTGGGATTTCAGATCGGTCCTCCAAGTATATAGGTTATCTTAGAAGTGTAAGCTAAATTTAAAGTGGCAGCAGCAAAAATGTCAACAGATTAAGCTACTTGCTGTAGGCCAGTTTGAATGATATACAATATGTAGTATATAAAGTACAAGTAAAATAGCAATGAGTAAAGAGTAAAATAGCAATGATTATATTACTATATAAAAGAAAATGATTATGATTATGGTTACCTTAATTAAATAAGGGGAAAGGCAGGTTAAACTGTGTAGCCAGTCTTGTTCAAAGAACAGAATTGTCAGGCAGGGATTTTTGTATTTAGGCCTATAGCTACATGAAATGTATTTTTTTTTTTTTTTTTTTTTTTTCATGAAGCCTTCAGCTTTCTGACTAGAAAAATAGGGGAAAATATTCAAAAGTGGGGTCTGTGACCCCCAGGAGGTCAGTGTTGGTGTAGTTAGCTAAACTTTACTTTATGTTTGTTTCTGTCTTTAAAAGAGTAGTTAACAAACCTTATATTAATAAGACCTGACCTTACCCTAGATTACATCAATATTGATGTGGTTTAAACCGCTGTAGGCTTTCCATGTTAAACTCTATGTAATGTTTGGTCAGCCCACTGTGTTTCTGTAAGTTCTGTAAGTCTTAAACCCTACAGTACTTCGCACTATATCCAAATTCAGTTACACACTGATTGCGATTTTGGGCCGTTCAGGTCTTAATTTTCTTTGAAGTGGTCTTAAAAAGGTCTCAAAAAAGTCTTAAATTTGTGGTGGTCAAACCTGGGGAAACCCTGGCACTCTCTGTGTATCTTTTTACACAGTTATTGGAACATGTCCGCAAGTACGCGTTTCAGCACTAGGCCATCATCAGCTGATGATGATGTCTTTGATATGCCAGAGTGGTGAACTTCTGGAACTGTTGATTCTCCAGGCGCATATCTGTACTGTACATAATGTAATGTCAGGGATAAAGTTCATATACTGTACATGTAACACTGATAGCCAGAGAGACTCTGAAGGTGCTTTTCCATGTTTGCTATTCTGGGGAAGGAGATCTGATTCATGGATACTAAATACTCATAATTTCACACAACAGATTTTACTGACATTAGGAAATATGTTGCATTATGCTGTATTGTTGTTTACACAACTTTTCCTCCAAATCAATAGTGACTCAAGTCCAGGGTGTTTTACCTTCAAAGCCACCAACAACCAGAGAGGAGTTCCTACAATGTGAGTTTGGTAAACACACACACACACACACACACACACACAGCACACACACACACACACACACACACACACACGCACACACCTTTGCCTCTCATCTCCTGCAGAATGACGCTGTATTCAAAGTATTATAAACACTACTCAAAAGCAAGCTTTAGTCTTACATCACCTACACACTTTTATCAACCTTTCTCTCTTTCTTTCTTTCTCTCTCTATCCTCTGTTTCTGTTGTATCCATCCATCTCTCCCTCCTTTCTTTCTGTTCTTTTCCACTGTTCTCTCTTTTTTTTCCTTTTTCCTTTGTGTGAAATTCTCTTCTATCACACCTGGTCTCCCCACTGTTCTTCTTTCTCTCTTCATACTCCCTCTATCCATTTGTGTGTGTGTGTGTGTGTGTGTGTGTGTGTGTGTGTGTGTGTGTGTGTGTGTGTGTATGTGTTTCCTCCTTTCTTCCCCTCCTCTCTTTCTTTTCCTTCCATCTCTCCACTCCTCCCTCCTTCCCCGTCCTCCCCCTTTCATCTTTTCTTTCTCTCTCTCTCTCTCTCTCTCTCTCTCTCTCTCTCTCTCTCTCTGTGTGTGTGTGTGTGTGTGTGTGTGTGTGTGTGTGTGTGTGTGTGTGTGTGTGTGTGTGCGTATGGGTTTGTGTGTGTGTGGGTTTTTCCCCCCATTTCCTCCTCTCTTCCCCTCCTCTATTTCTGTTCCCTCCATCTCTTCACTCCTCCTCCTTCCCTTCTTATTCATCTTTACTTTCTGTGTATGTGAGTTTGTGTCAGTGTGAGTGTTTGTGCATGTGTGTGTGTGTGTGTGTTCGTGTCAGTGTGTGAGTGTTTGTGTGTGTGTGTGTGTGCGTGTGTCAGTGTGTGTGTGTGCGTGTCAGTGAGTGTGTGTGTTGTGTGTGTGTGTGTGTGCAGTGTGTGTGTGTGTGTTTGTCTCCTCCTCCCTTTCCACCTCAATTTCTGTTTTCCTTCATGATTTTTTTCCTTATCTCTCTCTCTCTCTCTCTCTCTCTCTCTCTCTGTGTGTCTGTGTGTGTGTGTGTGTGTTTGCTTGTGAATGTTGTGTGTATGTATGTGTGTGTGTTTCCGCCTCCCTTTACTCCTCTCTTCCCTCCTCTTTTCTGTTCCCTTTATCTCTCCACTCCTTCATTCCTCACTCTCTCTCTCTCTCTCTCTCTCTCTCTCTCTCTCTCTCTCTCTCTCTCTCTCTCTTTCTTTGTTTGTGTGTGTGTGTGTGTATATATATGTGTGTGTGTTTGTATGTATCTTTGTCTTTGTATGTGTGTGTCTTTGTATATGTGTGTGTGTTTCCTCCTCTATTCCCCTCCTCTCTTTATATTCTCTCCATCACTTCACTCCTCCTTCCCTTCCCTCATCTCTTTCTCTCTCTCTCTCTCTCTCTCTCTCTCTCTGTCTCTGTTTGTTGTGTGTGTGTGTTTCCTCCTCTCTTCCCCTCGTTTCTTTATGTTCTTTCCATCTCTACACTCCTCCCCCTCCCCTTCCTTTCCCTCATCTTCCTTCTTGTGTGTGTGTGTGTGTGTGTGTGTGTGTGTGTGTGTGTGTGTGTGTGTGTGTGTGTGCGTGCGTGTGTGGGTGGGTGTGTCCATATTCTGATGAGTATGTTTCTCTCCTCTCCTCTTGTCTGCAGTCGCCTGTAACCTCACTCTGGACCCAAACACAGCATGCATACGTCTCTCTCTCTCTGAGGGGAACAGAAAGGTGACATATGTGAATAAGATGCAGCCGTATCCTGACCACCCAGAGAGATTTGACAACTGGGAACAGGTGTTGTGTAGAGAGGGTCTGTCTGGACGCTGCTACTGGGAGGCTGAGTGGAGTGGGGATTATAATGGGGCTGTAATAGCTGTGGCCTATAAAAGCATCAAGAGGAAAGGGAGGAGTAAAGATGTCATAATGGGACAGAATGCCAAGTCCTGGAGACTGTACTGCTCTCCTCACAGTTACTCTGCCTGGCACAATGATGAACACACTGACATACCTGCCCCTCCTCCCGCTCCAGTAGAGTAGGAGTTTACCTGACCAGCCGGCCGGCACTCTGTCCTTCTACAGTGTCACCTCTGATACACTCACACACCTGCACACATTCCACTCCACATTCACTGAGCCCCTCTATCCAGGGTTTAGATTTGATTATTATAACTCCTCAGTGTCCCTGTGCCAGATCACATGAGCTCCTTCCTCCAACAGGTGTGCCCACCTGTCATCTCCCTTTCTCTCTTTCTCTCTGTCCTCCTCCTACTCTCTCTGCCCTTCTTCCTTCCTCTACTCAATCTTTCTGTAATTATCTTTTTTTCTTTATTCCCTCTTTCCTCCTCCATTTCTCATCCATCTGTTTCTCTTTCCCTTTTTCATCCATCCATCTCCTCCATCTTCCTCTTTTTACTCACTCATCCCCCTTTCCTCTCTGTCTTCCCCTGCTTATTTTCTTTTCTTTTTCTATTCCTACGTCTCATCTCGTTCTTTTCTCTCTCCTCCCTTCCTCTACCCTCTTTTTCCACTTTTTCTCCCCTCTTTTCTTCCATTCCAATCTCTTTACACCTCTTGTCTCTTTCTGTTCCCTTCTTCCTTTTCCTTCTCTATCTCCCTCTGATCCTTTCTTTCTCTGCTCTCTCTCTTCCCTCTGTATTTCCTCCTCATCCTGTTTGTCTCTCTCCCTCACCCCCTTCCCTCTGTCTTTTCTCTCTTTCTCCTTTTCTTTCCTGTCTTTTCTCTCCCATTTCCTCCCTCTCTCGTCTCTCTACCCTCTTTTTCCACTTTTCTCCCCTCTTTTCTTCCATTCCAATCTCTTTACACCTCTTGTCTGTTTCTGTTCCCTTCTTTCTTTTCCTTCTCTTTCTCTCTCTGCTCTTTTCTTTCTCTGCTCTCTACCCTCTCTGTATTACCTCCTCCTCCTTTTTCTCTTTCTCCTCATCCCTTCTCTCTGTCTCTTTTCTCTCTTCCTCCTTTCTCTGAACTTCTTTCTCATCTGTCTCCCATCACCCTCTTTCTCCTTTTCTTTTTATCCTCTCATTTTACTTATGTGTTCTCATTTGCTTCCTTTGTCTCCCCTCTGTCTTTCTCATCCCTCTATTGTTATTTCCACATTGCCTTTTTCTCCTCCCTCTATTCTCCCCATCCTACTCAATAGTCTTTCTTCACCTGTCCTTGTCCCCCTCTCCTTCTCTCTCTCTCTCTCCACCACTCCACATTCCCCTCTCCTTCTCTCTCTCTCTCCACCACTCCTTGTCCCCCCTCTCCTTTTCTGTCTTTCTCCACCACTCCTTGTCCCCCTCTCCTTCTCTCTCTTTCTCCACCACTCCATGTCCCCCCTCTTCCTCCACCACTCCTTGTCCCCCTCTCCTTTTCTGTCTTTCTCCACCACTCCATATTCCCTCTCCCTCTCTCTCTTTCTCCACCATTCCATGTCCCCCCTCTTCCACCACTGCTCCATATCCTCTTCTCCTTCTCTCTCTCTCTCCACCACTCCATGTCCCCCTCTCCTTTTTCTGTCTTTCTCCACTGCTCCATATCCCCCTTTTCTTTCCTCTTCCCTCCTTCTCCCTCATTCTCCACCACTCCATGTCCCCCCTCTCCTTCTCTCTCTTTCTCCACCACTCCATGTCCTCTTTTCCTTCTCTCTCTTTCTCCACCACTCTATGTCCCCCTCTCCTTTTCTCTTTTTCTCCACCACTCCATATCCTCCTCTCCTTCTCTCTCTTTCTCCACCACTCCATGTCCTCTTTTCCTTCTCTCTCTTTCTCCACCGCTCCATGTCCCCCTTTCCTTTCCTCTTCCTCACTGCTCTCTACCCCCCTTTCCCTTCATATCTTTATGCCCTCATCTCTTCTCCTCTCTTTCTCTCTGGTCTTCATAAAACATTCTCTGTTCTCCAGAGGAAGAGGAGTGTATGTGAACTGGAGTTTTAAAAGAAGTTTTCCTGTTTGATTGCTGTACTGTTATCGTGTGAGAGCAGATCAACAATGTGGCTTGCTGTTGTTATTGTTACCATTCTAATGAGAATTGATACAAAATGGTGACTAAACTCAGGGAATAACAGGCACCCTTTCAGCAAAAAAAAAAAAAATATATATATATACAGTATATGATAAAAAAGTGAATCCTCTGCACTAGGTTTATTTATTTGCTCAATTTGTGTGTCTGTATACATACTAGTATATACATGCAGTATAATACATACTATAAATAATATTCTTTGTTGTACCTTGTACTGTAAGTGTATGTTGAATGTGTTAATTTTGCCAGCCATAATAATTCTGAATAAAACGTTAATCCAAACCATGTGCCATGACCCTCTGTCTTACCGTAACAAAGTTATATCACTGAGGCCCTGTCCACACGGCAACGAAATCCGATATTTTTGTGTCGTTTGGGTCTTCTATCTTGAATGGTTCTTTAAAGAACTATTACCTCAATGGTTCTTTGAAGCACTAAAAAAGGTTCTTCTATGGCATCGCTCTGAAGAACCGTTTCTGGCACCTTTATTTTTTAGAGTGTGGGCAGCTACTTTTAGTGCCCCTCAGCTCTCCCTGCTCATCACTTTTCAAATCATTTACCATTTTAATACTCAAGCAATCTTCTCTTTTATTGCATTTATTTACGTGCAGGTTATGAAAGCAGCAGGGGCAGTTTTGGCCACGCTGGCCCACCATGATTTTATTTAGTAATAACTTGGCAAGCTAAAGTAACACTGTAAATTAAACAAATGCCATGAAGATGAGAGATTTAATTGGACTAGCCAGAAAATTAGGAGTAAATTATGTCAGCCTGGTCCAAAAATGACCAAAAAGGTCAACTTGAACTGCAGCTCTTACTTAGCCCTCATAGTCCTAACTAGACCCACACTGGCTCTTAATGGGCTGCTGTTGTCTAGCCCTAAGCCGAAAACAGAACTAAATGTGTCTGGATATGTGTTAGAAATAACCGCACAACTAAGCCTACTCAAAGATTAAAAATATTTTTTACAGCTTGAATGCATCAAGTGTTAATCAGAGTTGTTGAGGATCAGTCTGTCCAACAGAAACACTGAAAACAACAGAGGCTGGTGTGATGGATAAAAACCTATAGGCAAGTACCTACTGAGATATTTGCTCTCTCTCTCTCTCTCTCTCTCTCTCTCTCTCTCTCTCTCTCTCTGTGTGTGTGTGTCCATAGCCGGCCCAAGGCATACTCGCTTAGGGCTTCCACACCATCAGGGCCCCCAAAAAACACAGATATATAATTATTTTTGTTTGCTACCCCTATAAGGCCAGAATGATATCAGAATGATGTTATCTAATTTCAAATAACGCTAACTATAGTGGTCAGTTTACACAGTGCTGAGGTAGTGGTATGGGGGGCCCAAGTTGAAATTCTGCTTAGCGCCCTAGAAAGGCTTGGGCTGCCCCTGTGTGTATCAGCATTTACAAAGGCAGTAGGCTACCTGTTTTGTAATTCAGTCCAGCTTCCCTGTTCCATTTTATGCTGTAATTGTCCACTAGAGGGCGATCATGCACTACAATACAACCTCTCACCAGTCTTTAGGCATATTTTTCAGAAAGGAGACATAGGCTAACTTATAGTTGAAGCGGTGATTAGAGTAAGATCACATTCTATATTCTAGAGAGAAAGACCACATTCTATTGCTTTTAAAACACCCTACCGTGACTAACTTACCTCCACGGAAAAAAATCAATATGATGACAGGAACGAACACGCCCCCAAAACAAGGAAGTTCTTGCGCGTCCAAACGCGTTTCAGGCGAAATGAAAGTGAGTGGAAAATTGTGAACCTTACGTTTGAGCAGCAAGAAGTAAGAATGGCCGAAGTGTCTCCAATCAACTCGGATCTTTTTACATGTCCGATTTGTCTTGACCTACTGAAGATCCCAGTGACTATTCTCTGTGGACACAGTTACTGTATGGGCTGCATTAACGGCTGCTGGGATCAGGAAGATCAGAAACGACTTTACAGCTGCCCCCAATGCAGACAGACATTTACTCCGAGACCCGTTTTGAACAAAAATAACATTGTTGCTGAGCTTGTGGATCAGATGAGGAAGACCAGAATCCAAGCTGCTGCTCCTGCTCAGATTGCTGGACATGGAGATGTGGAGTGTGATATCTGCACTGGGAGAAAACTCAAAGCTCTCAAGTCCTGTTTGGATTGTCTGTTGTCCTATTGTGAAAATCATTATGAAGCTCACAATGAAGTTAATCCTGGGCGAAAACACAAGATGGTTGAGGCCACAAGTCAACTACAGGAGAGGATTTGCTCCCAGCATCAGGAACCTTTGAAGGTGTTTTGTCGAACAGACAAAAGTTGCATCTGTTTCCTCTGCATGGTGGATGAACACAAAGGCCATGACACTGTGTCTGCCTCTGCAGAGAGGAAGGAGAAACAGGTAAGCCTGACTGAAATTAATAGGTCTTTTAGGAGGCAGTGTTTCCCCAAAGTAGCCTGGAGAGATAAAGAAAAGACATGATCTGTAAAATTAAGCAGTGATGGACTGTGACTTTAGCCTGACATAGCCCGACCATCATCCTTCATACGTATGAACATTCGTATTATGGGCGGGCTACTGTGACTTATAATGGGAGCTCTTTTGTAGAGATAAAAAATAATTTGCTACACCAAAAAACATTTTTTTTTTCCATTTTTGCTTATTTATAAGTCTCACAACATGTTCATTGAGGTACATATTAAATCACCTCTTCCCTTGCATTAAATATGCCTGTGGGGTTAAGTCTATGAAGTATAAAGGATGAGGCCTATAATAGGGTGTCAGAATGTTTGTGTACCACAAGTCAAGTTGAGATGACGGGATATAAGACTGGCAGTGATCACAGGCTGATGGTAGTGGCTGAGGAATCTGGCTAGCTGGGCTAGTATCCTAGAAAGTAGGGTTGTTTGAATCTTGGCAGCCAGCGTTGTGCCCTCGAGCACTTGAGGCCCTTAAAGGAGAAATCCAGTGTCAATCAATCCATAGCCCTGTTGTTCAAACTTACCAAGTGCTGTACTAAGGATAAAGAAACAGAAAATTTGATACAAAATAGACTGAGCAGTGAACCGCCAACTAACACTAAGTGAATGGGGCCTAACAATTTACTTGAGTTTCATTTCATTATGCTCCATTCAGTCACGATATGTTGCTGAAGTAGGCCTAAATGATATTTGAAAGTCTCTTTTGGATAAAATGCCAAGGATAAATTCATAAATTTAAATGCCATAGGGGTGACAATTAAGGAGAAACAGATGGCATATAGTTTTAATAATATAATATGATAATATATCAATACATGGTTAAGTTGAGCTAACAAACACTTAAATGTAACACACGTCCAATCAATTTGTCCCAGAGTTAGTGGCCTTCTACACACAGGGTGTAGTCCATTCAGACACTCGGCAGGGTACGGGCGAGATCCATGTTGTTGACGCGCTAGTTCCAATAAATTAATGTCCACGCTGAAAGTACTCTTTGGGTTGTGTTCCTATTTAATATCAAAGTTGGCTTTACAGAGTCTAAAACGGTGCGCAAACGTGAGATCTAGTCTAGTCTAACAGTGACGTGTAGCTTTGTAGCAGACTAGTTACTTAGTTGGAGGTGGGGTAGCCACTATCTACAATTCTAGCTGCAGAATGGCTCCCAAGCTCGAACATAAGTTCAATTCTTTCGAGGTACTCGTCCTCAACCTTATTCAGCCTGGAGCTAAGCCATTAACTATTGTAACATTGTATAGACCTCCAGGGCCATACACTGAATTCCTAACTGAATTCTCTGACTTTATATCCACATTAGTTGTTAAATCAGATACAATAGTCATCTTGGGCGATTTTAATATTCACATGGATGTTGCACACAACAGCCTGACAGCTGCATTCCAATCTCTGATTGAGCACATTGGCTTCTGTCAAAATGTAAATGCACCTACACATAAAGACAACCACACTATTGACCTTGTACTAACTTACGGTACTCAAGTAGAACAACTTACAATTGCACCCCAACCAACATTGACTGACCATTACCTTATTACTCTAGAAATACCAGTCGACCATGTAGCGCAAAATGTGACCCACTACTACACTAGAGGCATAACGCCTAAAACCACTGACGATTTCATTGAAAAAATTCCTGACCTTACACCAACACGCTATGATAGTCCTATCCCATCACCAACACATATCGACCAATTTACTGATCATGTTATGAACACATTACACTCAACACTTGACTTAATTGCTCCACTTAAAAAGAAAACAAGGAAGGTAGAAAAAACTGCCCCTTGGTACACCACACATACACGTACATTAAAACAGGCTGCTCGCAGACTAGAAAGGAAATGGCTCAACACTAAACTCGAAGTATTTCACATTGCCTGGAGAGAGAGCCTGAAAGAATACAAGACTGCACTGAACAATGCTAAAACAGCTTATTATTCCTCGCTTATACATGAACACAAAGACGATCCAAAATTCCTCTTCAACACTATATCAAATTTGACAAAAAGTAAGACTGAAGTAACTCAGTCCATTCCAAGTCACCTCAGCAGTGACGACTTCCTGAATTTTTTCAATGAAAAAATTGAAACCATACGACTTAAAATTAGCAACATGCCTACAGCCTCTCTACTAACTACTGATAGCTGTAGCCAACCCGTAGCATACCTTGACTCCTTTATGCCCACTGATATATTAGAAATTTCTTGTCTCATTACCAAAGCGAAGGCGTCAACATGCCTACTTGATCCTATTCCTACTCACCTCCTCAAGGCAGCCTTTACACCTCTAGCTGAGACATTACTTGAAATTATCAATAGCTCACTCCTAGCGGGACATGTACCAACTACTTTCAAGACATCAGTCATTAAACCATTGATTAAAAAACCAAACCTTGACCCTGATGTTCTGGCTAATTACAGACCTATATCCAACCTTCCTTTTATATCCAAAATTCTAGAAAAAATTGTGTTCAAACAAATTTGTCGCTTCCTAGACGAAAACAAAATCCAGGAAGTCTTCCAATCAGGATTTAGAGCTAATCACAGCACTGAAACGGCCTTAGTGAAAGTCTTCAACGACCTCCTTCTTTCCATGGACAATGGTAATATATCCATATTAATTTTACTTGATCTTAGTGCAGCTTTTGACACCATTGACCACAATATCCTACTACACAGACTCGAACATACGATAGGCATTAGAAATTCAGCATTAGCTTGGTTCAAATCCTACCTCACTGATCGATACCAATTTGTACATGCCCACAACGTCTCATCTTGTCATGCTAAAGTTAAATATGGCGTTCCGCAAGGCTCAGTACTGGGCCCCCTACTATTCTCTCTCTATATGCTACCTCTGGGTGAAATCATTAGGAAACATGGCATTGCATTTCACTCATACGCAGATGATACACAGCTTTATCTCTCTATGAAGCCTAGCGACTGCACTGCAACAACCAAACTCAATGCCTGTCTTGAAGATATTAAAGTTTGGATGTCAAAAAATTTCTTATGCTTGAACTCAGATAAAACTGAAGTTATGATGATTGCCTCTAAACAACTGAAGGACACCTCGCTTCACCATCATAGCTCACTTAGCAGTCCTACACTCTCATTTAGCTCACAAGTGAAAAATCTGGGGGTAATTATTGATCAAGACCTGTCCTTGAATAGCCATGTAAAGCACATTTCTAAAACATCATTTTTTCACCTTAGAAACATTGCTAAGGTTAGGAAGTTCCTGTCCTTTGAGGATGCTGAAAAACTTATACATGCATTTGTTACCTCCAGACTCGACTACTGCAATGCTCTGTTCTCAGGGTGCAGTAACACCTGCATTAAAAGTCTACAGCTAATCCAAAATGCAGCAGCTAGAACACTCACTAGAACTAAGAAATATGAACATATTTCTCCCATTCTAGCATCTCTACACTGGCTTCCTGTCAAAAGTCGAATTGACTTCAAAATCCTTCTCATGACGTATAAGGCACTTAATGGCTTAGCTCCTGCGTATATTACAGATTTACTTGTTCCATACCATCCAGCAAGACCTCTGAGATCTCAAAATGCTGGCCTCCTTGAAAAAGTGACCATATCTAAAACTACAATTGGAGGAAGAGCTTTTGCCTATCGAGCACCTCTTCTATGGAATTCTATTCCTCCCTACATTCGCGCAGCGGACACTCTCAATACCTTTAAGTCTAGACTTAAAACCTTCCTTTTTGACATTTCCTATAATTAGGAGTGGGCCATGGCATATCACCACTCCTCTTGGGCTTTCCTGGGAGGGCTACCTCTGCTGGTTTTCCAAGGCGGCCACTGACCACCCCCTTCTGGGTTGGTGAGATGCCATGTACCATACCTTAGTTATGCTGCGATAGCCTAGTGCTGCCACCTTCTGCACACTTGCCATCCTGTACAACCCTCTTTCTCCTCTCTCTCTCTCTCTCTCATCACTCTAGCTAGATTATATGACACATATCATGAAGTGATATCCTCCTAGATTGGCCTAACCCTCTTGTTTCTGCTTCTTTTGTCTCTCTTGCCTCCTCTGCCCCGACGCACTGGCTGAGTGATGAACCTCCCTGCCACCAACCCTACCCCACTACGGATGCTGCCCCGACGCACTGGCTGAGTGATGAACCTCCCTGCCACCAACCCTACCCCACTACGGATGCTGATCAACCCCCCCCCCCCGGAGCCACACACCAGGACCATCCTCCCCTTTTCTCTGAGGCCCTGATGGAACTGGCCTGATGGCCCCCTGATGACCACTACTTAGATGGCGACCAACACCCAATGAACTCTGATCCCACTCCAATTACTGACTAATCCCACACTCCAACTACTGACTCCATCCCTTGGCCCTGACTGTCACACAAACTATGTGTATATCATTTCTGACTACATTCAGTACTCATACTGTTTTGTGTTAACCATGGTCAATCTATGCATCAGACTTTACGGATACTTTATTAGGCCCCAGGCAGGTAGGCTGAGTCCATGAGGCGTGGATCTGCCCAAGGTTTCTTCCTACATAACAAATTATTTACAAAGCGAGGGAGTTTTTCCTTGCCCCTGATTCTCATGGATGCTTCCCGTACTGTCTGTAAAGCGCCGTGAGACAATGTACTGTATTTGTGCGCTATACAAATAAAATTGAATTGAATTGAATTGAATAGTTACCAGCGGTAAAAACCGTGTCAACTCCCTCCCACCCTAGCATGATTAGAGACCAGTTACACCTGTGCATATACCAGTTACCTGGCGCGCGCTTGCCACTGTGACCTGTGACCTAAGATAGGCTCTCACACACATACTGCCACCTAGTGTGGACTATAACAAAAATAACTAATGGCTCCCACACAGGGTAACACATAAAGCCTGACTAAGAACACTACGCTCTTGCCAATCTTGATCTTGTTTAAACAGTTTCTTACTTCAGGAATGATGTGACCTTCATTCTAGGTAACCATTTATTTGTCTCCCACAGGGAGAGTTAGTGGAGAAGCAGAGGAGATTCCAGCAGAGAATCCAGGAGAGAGAGAAGGAGCTGCAGGAGCTGAAGAAGACTGTGGAGACTCTCAAGGTGAGTAGAGACTGACTGACTGACTGACCACCACAGGAGGAGAGAACAGCAGCTGGCCGCCATGTTGGAGGTCAGAGTCAGATCTCTCCTCCAATTTAGTCAGAGAGTCCTATGATGCTGTGACTCAGATACACTGAGGGATCTGAATGAGAGGAAGAGCCCCGAATGGAGCGTCGAGTGTGTCTATGTTCCCGTTTTATTTATTTATTTATTTATTTATTTAGTTTCAAAAATCAGTCCCACATTTCTACCCCTGCCTGGTAGACCGCCTTTGCCAGTAGAGGCATCTTGCCTAACATTACAAAGTTGTAAATTGCCTAGAAAACAAGAAAGATGACTATGTAGCTGTTGGGGCAGTTACCAAAAGCTTTCAAAAAAGAATTGTAGCTATGTAGCCCGCTTGAAAATGGCATAGTTTTTAAATTAATAGAATGTTAATCACAAAAAAAAGAAAATGGCATAGTTTAATCCATTCACAAATAATAACCTGCAATGCAATATCTTACTGACAACCCTGCATTCACTATGATGTGCATCATGGAACCGTTTACCAACGGGAAAGGAAGACAAAACTAAGTGATTATTCTTGTGGTCTTGCATGTAGACGAAGTATAAATAATTACTTGTCTGACTAGTGATTGAGTTGCTTTAGATGGTTTCCTCCACTCCTCCAATGTGTGTCTATACCAGAGCTCTGCACAGACAGCAGTGGAGGACAGTGAGAGGATCTTTACTGAGATGATCCGCTCCATTGAGAGAAGACGCTCTGAGGTGACAGAGCTGATCAGAGCTCAGGAGAAGGCTGAGGTGAGTCGGGCTGAAGGACTCCTGAAGCAACTGGAGCAGGAGATTGCTGAGCTGAAGAAGAGAGATGCTGAACTGGAGCAGCTGTCACACGTAGATGATCACATTAACTTCCTCAAGGTATAATTCTAATAGAATGTTTGTACACAAAATACTTTGTTTTGTCAATTTCGTCATACATTTATACTGAGTATTTCTCTCTATCTGTCTCTGTCATTTCTCCATTATAGACCTTCCAGTCTGTCAGTGACCTACCTGAGTCTAAAGACTTACCTGCCACCTGTGTGAACCAAAGTCTCTCTTTTGAGGCTGTGAGGAAATCCGTCTCCACACTGAAAGAGCATCTGGAGAATCTCTGCAAGCAGGAAGTTTTCAAGACTTCTGGAGCTGGTTGGTCACATTCCTGACATACGTTTGCAGACATGTGATTGATTGTCTTTGATATTAGGGTGATATTGGGCGCTCTACTCACTACATTACTACGCCTTTGGGTGCTGGTTTAGATTAGGACGTGCATTAAAACATTAAAAAACGCACTCTCTGTGTATCTTTTTACACATTTATTGGAACATGTCTATTGCGGCTACCAGATCCAATGACCAATTTGTTCAGAAGCCGCGGTGAGCTAAGCAGGGGGAAATCAGTTTGTCTTACGCGCACTAAATAATCCAATGTCCACACACTTGATCCGTTTCTTGGGTTTATTGCTCCCCATATCAATTGAGACTCCAATAGTCTTTCTAGCGCAGCAAGGCAGAGCAAAAACGTTCACTTAACAGAAAGGTTAGTCCATGCGATGTACGAGTGCGAGTGCGGTACACAAAAGAATAGCCTTCCCCCGTGCTCACCCCACGCCAAACTGAACTGAGATGCAGGTGTCAGGTAGGACTAATTAAGACATCCAATTGCGCACCACACACGCCCAACGCCACACCCATGTCCCGTAATATCCAATAAACAAAAACACAAATCAAAGCAAACCAATAAAGTTTATCATAATAAAAACAAAAAATATAAAGAAAATATTTATGGCTCCTACATTCCGGCCCCTAATTATGCTTCAGGCCATAATTACAAATAACCAAATATGTAGGAGACCAATGGGACTAATAACTAATATTATAGCCACTATTAGTTACTTATTATTGGATCTAGAACTCCTGATAATCTTTTAATGCATTTTCCTTAAGTTGTGTTACTCCTTTTATTCGTCATGCATACAGCTCGTTAATCTTCTGCTTCCTGACGACATAGTTTAGTAATAGCCCTCTCCAAGAATCCAGTTTTGTTTTGACACGAACTCTACGGACATATCCGTTTCTGCCTGGATCGGCTTCCACAATTCTTCCAATGAGCCCTGAATTGCGTGGAGCAGTGTCATCCACAATGATAACTAGGTCTCCAGGGATGAAGTTCAGTTTGATGCCCTGCCACTTCTGCCGCTCCTGAAGTAGAGGTAAGTATTCTTTCAACCATCGCCTCCAGAACGGGTCGGACATGTACTGAACCCGTCTCCATCGTCGACGGGGGTACACGTCTTCCTTCTGGAGTACCCCTGGTGGTAATGACAGTTTGCATTTGAGTGGCAAGAGAAGGTTGGGTGTTAATGCTTCCAGGTCCTTTAAATTAGTTGATGCTTTAGTAATGGGACGGCTGTTAATAATGGCTTCGACCTCGCAAAAGACTGTGTGGAGGACCTCTTCATCAAGGCTCTGTGTTCGCAAGACAGAGTTCAGGACTTTCCTTTGTTGACAGTCCAACATCCATTTCCTGAACCGAAGCAGCCAGCTGATAGCCCTTCTAAGCTGGGTCCAAGACGTGAAGTGTCCAATGAAGCACATGAGTGAGTCAGCCTGTTCTTCAGCCCAGACAGCATTCACAGGTGCTACTGACATAGCAGACACAGCGGTCTTGACCTCAGGGTCTTCTGAGGAGAGCCTCCCAGGGAGTTCAATGTTTGCTGGCTTCTTAACTTCAAGTTCCATTAGAAAGCTTGGTCCCAGCAACCATACTTCGGACTCAAGGAACGTGTTCACCCTAGTTCCCCTAGAGGCCAGATCTACAGGATTACTAGAGGTGTTCACGTAACTCCATTGAGAGGGTTCAATTGTGGAGAGAATCTCTGCTACACGGTTTGCTACGAAGGTTTTGAATCGTGAGGTCTTATTATTGATGTACTGAAGTACTGATGTACTGTCACTCCAGAACATGGACTCTTGCGGAGGCATTCTTAACTCCTTTCTCCACAGCTTATCCATTCTGCTTTCCACTACTGCTGCAGTGAGCTCCATGCCTGGGATGTTAACAACTCTTAGCTTCCTCTTTTGAGGGTGAATCACTCCATGGTGTGGGAGGTACCACACCCTTGCATCACTACGGCCTAGATCCTCTGGGGGCACTCTCTCAGCATAGCCCTTTGCCATCATGTTACTCATGAAGTCCGTATAATTAGTGTGGAACAGACGGTCTTTAATAAACCTCCTTTTGAGGCTCAAGGCGCGCTGCACTGCCACATTCTTGTTGTTGGGCATCTTTGTGTCTGCTTTCCTCAAGGGCAAACCAATGCTGTAATGCCCATCAACCAACTTAAACGACTCCTTAAAAGACTCCATGAACTGACCGTCTTCTCTGGATAAGCCTGACTGCTCATCTTGAGCACATTCAGGGAAGTCAACCCTTTTCTGCTGCTCCCACAGATCATGTGTGACAAGAGAGAACCTGTTGACAGTGGCTGCTAGGTCCACACAGGTGGAGTCATTGGTGCAGTCCTCCCTCGGAGGGCCGTTCACAGTCCATCCCAATATGGTCTTCACTGCGTAAGGGCCACTATCTGCACCTCGAATGACCTCCCAAGGTTCCAAGGCTCTGAGGACATTCGTCCCAATGAGCAGGTCCACTTCAGAGTCAATCTCAGTCAGCTTCACATCCTTTAAATATGTCCATTTCAGCAGATCTTCCTGCTTTGGAATGTTTCCTTGATGGACAGGCATGCATTTCTGCGTAAAGATCTCGTAGTGCACAGAAACAGTCAGTGTCCAGTCCAGCTACCTCCAGGTTCGTTACAATGTGGCTACTGACAACTTTCTCCTGACCCATTGTCCTGAGGAGGATGCCAGTCTTCTTTCCGGTAACATTCAGCCTATTCATGAGGCGTTCTGTGCAGAATGAAGCAGAACTTCCTGCATCTAGGAAAGCATACGTTGTGACTATTTCATTCCCTTTTGTAGACTTCACCCGGACAGGCAAGATGGCGAGTGTGCAATCACGCTCTCCGGCCCCAGTGAGCCCACTAGATTGTACAGAGATTGGACCACTGCCACTGGCCCCTCCACTGTCTCCCTTGCCTCCTTGGTTCAGCTTTGCTGCACCAGGTTGTAACTGCTCTGAGTGGATGTGTAACAATGTGGGGTGCCTCAGATTGCACACTTTACAGAACAGACGTTTCGTACAGTCTTTACTTCTGTGCCCAATGCACAAGCAGCCATAGCATACGCCATTTTCCTTCAAGAAAGTCATCTTGTCACTGTGTGCTTTCCTTTCCAATGAAAAGCATAGGTCCAAGGTATGCCCTGCTCCGCAGAACAAACAACTGTTTATGACAGGTGAGTCATTGCCATCACATGCTGACGACTTGTCATGCCATTGTGCGCCCCTATTCATAGGAGTGATAGTAGTTGCAAAACTACTTCCTCTAGGAGTTAGCAGAGTAAGGTTGGGATCTAACATGTTTCACTTCTCTTCTTACAGCACCTGGAGGATCATGTAACATTAAGTCTCCAAAGAGTGGGTCACTTGCGATTTTAACTTGCTTCTCCACAAACTCAACAATGTCATGAAAGGAAACTCTGCGTCGTGACATTTCCTGTAAATTACAAGCAACTTCCCTCCACCTCTCCTTGAGCCTGTATGGCAACTTTTTAATCACTGTTTGCATGTTACTTGGTGTGTCCAGTTCCAAACTGAAATTAATTCCTCTCATTGCATTATTGCACTGCCTTAAGAAGATGCTGTATGCTTGAAGTGCTTCCACATCTTCAGTTCTTATCACTGGCCAGGCAAGTATCTTTCCCATATAAGCAGAAGCAATCTTCATGGGATTACCAAACTGCTCCTGTAGCAGTAACTTGGCCTTAGCGTATCCCTCCGCCTCATGCATATGCTCACAGCCTCGCACCAGCTCTCGAGGCTGTCCTCTAGTGTATTGCTCGAGGAAATACAGGCGATCTCTGGCACTGTAGGTCTTTTGTTCAATGTTGTGTTCAAATGACCTCATAAATGTTTGAAACTGCAAGGGGTCTCCATCAAATGTTTGCATGTCCCGCCTTGGGAGTAAAGAGTGGTACTGCTGCTCCACTAGCATTGATGTGATTTCATTTTTGTTTTTCTAGGACTGCTGCCAGGTGTGGCTCAGAGCTTTGCATTCCAGGTGTAGCTCGGTGATGCTTAAGCTGAGGCTTTGGATGGGCTGGAGGCAGGTAAGTAGACATGACTTGTGATTGTGGTGCCATATTTACAGTGAGAGTTGATGGTTGAGCTGATGGTATGGCCTGTGATTGTTTCACTTTGGGCCTTGCACCCAGTATGTGGTCTGCCACCGAAATATGACGTGGTTGTTGCGGCAATGCTTTTGGAACGAATGTTTCCGCTTCTACATTTAATGGACAAAATTTGACCCTTTTTGTTTCTTTTAGGTAGGAATTCATCCCTTCTGTTGTGCTCCTGTTAACATCAGATGGGCAAGAGTCGAACAATCCAAGGACTTTCAATTTGGCAGCAGATGCAGCAATATCCATTTCCAAAGCTAACCTTTCTTTCCTTTTTCGGAGTAGCTGTTCTTCCTCTTCCAATGCATGCTTATCTTGCAACAATTTTTGACGAGCCATGAGTGCAGCCATTTCTGCTTCAGCTTCAATGCGTGCTGATAGTTTTGAAGTATTGGATCGTTTCGAAATATTTGAAATGCTGTCACTTGATTTGACATCGTCTAATGGAATAACAGAAGCATCCATTGCGTCAGGACTTCCAGCATTCTTCTTGCATTCAGATACATGAACATCAGATGTAGCATTTCCATTGGCAGGTGCATCCTCATGTTGTGCAATCCCAGTGAGTGAGGGCTCTGCATGATCTTGGGCTACATCAGTTTGTTCAGTCTCGGAGAGCCATTTTGTTACCTTTTCAATAAAGGACTCATTGTGTGCATGTACATTTGCAAACCAGGTCTGTTGCTTTTCCTGCTCTTCCTGGGGAAGTGTTGGCATGACAGTGTTATGGAGTTGAGTTGCATCTTTAAAAAGTGCATTACAATTTTCGAGATGAGACTGTATGACCTTAATATTTTGTTCATTTTGGTTTTCCATAAGGCTATTTATTGTACTCATTAAACCTTTTAGTTTCTTGATTTTTGCTTGTCTTTCCTTTTGAATACCTTCAATTTTAAGCGCTAATGCTTTGGCAGTAGGTTGAGATTGTCTTTTTTCTAAACCTTCATTTTGAACCAGGCTATTTTCAGGACACTCATTTACCCCTTCAGTAGGCCTACTCATTTTTCATTCAAGTAAATGATCACACATTGATTACCATAACACCATAAAATAAATCCAAACAACATTCATAAGCAACAGCAACAAGCAAGTACAATGTAAGGAAAACCATAAGCACACAGCAGTTCACCACATCACAGCAGCAAGAAATGTAAATGTTCATAGGGCAACACCATTGGTAACGTTAATATGCAACAATGTCCATCATTCGCACGAGCAATCGAAAAGTTCATAACACCCTGCGACATTCGCAGCAGCAATCACTTAGAATGTTCCATAAGGGGGGTTTCACACTGAACACGCTTTTCCGCTTGTAAAACGCGAGTATTCTGAAAAATGAGTGACAAAAACATGCGAGGTCGAAAATGATAAATGTACGTCTTGTTGCTATGACAGCTAGATTTGGCTAAACCGCTAACTCCCCGACTTAGCTATGACTGGCAGCTAGGCAACTGGCCCATTGTTGAAGAAAACGCGACCTCAAAAGTTAAACTATTTTCAACTTTGAGCGCTTGCGTTTTTTAGTCGCTTGCGTTTTTACTTGCGCTTAGGCGCGTAGCAACGGTCAAGTCGCATCGTTCCATAGGGAAACAATTGAAATCGAGCGCCTGGAGGTGAAAAAAGCGTGTCAGTGTGAACGGGCTCTAAGGGGGGTTTCACACTGAACACGCTTTTCCGCTTGTAAAACGCGAGTATTCTGAAAAATGAGCGACAAAAACATGCGAGGTCGAAAATGATAAATGTACGTCTTGTTGCTATGACAGCTAGATTTGGCTAAACTGCTAACTCCCCGACTTAGCTATGACTGGCAGCTAGGCAACGGGCCCATTGTTGAAGAAAACGCGACCTCAAAAGTTAAACTATTTTCAACTTTGAGCGCTTGCGTTTTTTAGTCGCTTGCGTTTTTACTTGCGCTTTTTTACGCGAGGCGCGTAGCAACGGTCAAGTCGCATCGTTCCATAGGGAAACAATTGAAATCGAGCGCCTGGAGGTGAAAAAAGCGTGTCAGTGTGAACGGGCTCTAAGGCGACACTCGCAAGACGCAATGAGCAACAATGTCCGTAATCCACAGTAACAGCAAGACGCAATGAGCAATGTTTGTAATCCACAGTAAGAGGCACTTGAAAAGTTCATAAACCACACCACGAAATTCAAAACAGTCTTATAATCCCATACGATTCAGTCAAAGAGTCTTTATACCTCAATTCCAGCGACGAGGCTACGATGACGTATTTAATCCATCAGAGAAAGCTTTAATGTTGAAGACGCCGATATAGCTGCATTTCACCACACTGAGTGTCAATAAACTTGCAATACCTTTGATTCCAGCGATGGGGGTTTAACGCTGCAGTTACCCAGGTTGTAGTCCAGGAAGCGAATTTAATTCCAGTGATGAGGCTTTGATGAAGACGCCGCCGTAGTTCGGCTACTTTCAGAGGTTTGCAGGAAGCGAAAGATGAGTGAATCAAAGCGGACCGCCAGCAGGTAGTAGAGTCAACTTCTCCAATCGTATCGTAGCACAGTAGATAGAGCGATGACATCAGGAACAACGTGACCAGCTTCTTCCAATTGCAGTATAATACGACGATCTCATTCAGAAATCCAGCAAAGTTCGAATGTTCACTTAATAACGTTAAGCGATCTTTTGTGTACAAATATTGCGGCTACCAGATCCAATGACCAATTTGTTCAGAAGCCGCGGTGAGCTAAGCAGGGGGAAATCAGTTTGTCTTACGCGCACTAAATAATCCAATGTCCACACACTTGATCCGTTTCTTGGGTTTATTGCTCCCCATATCAATTGAGACTCCAATAGTCTTTCTAGCGCAGCAAGGCAGAGCAAAAACGTTCACTTAACAGAAAGGTTAGTCCATGCGATGTACGAGTGCGAGTGCGGTACACAAAAGAATAGCCTTCCCCCGTGCTCACCCCACGCCAAACTGAACTGAGATGCAGGTGTCAGGTAGGACTAATTAAGACATCCAATTGACCTATGGCTAAACCACGCCCCCGAATGCGATGAGCCAATCACAGTGCGCATAGCTCCCAATACACTCGGACATTCTCTGCTTGCACGTCCATTGAAATACATTGCAGTTAGCCAGTTTTTGTTCGGTTTCATATGTTTTTTCACGGTGTGTTAAGTTTTAAATGGTCAAATGGTATGCAAGGGGTACAAGCAACTCAGACACTAGGTATCCTGAGAGGCTGGGCGACAGGGTGTGTTTTTTGCCTTTTCCCAAGCCTCATCTAAACCGAGATAAGTGTCTGCTTTGGATAAAGTTATGCAGCAGACAGACCACAACATTAACTGAACGTGAGCAAAATTAACAAGGATGTCTACATCTATTCTAAGGCAAGTCAACATCGTATTTGAGCCAACATATTGTCACTTTGCTGGAAAGAAACAGAAAGTTATTTCAACGTCCCTAACGTTAACCAAAACATCAACATCAACATCAACGTTAACTAACGTTAACGTTAGTGAGAGTTAGCTAGCGCTAGCCAACGTCTCTGCCCAACTTTATCTCCTAGCTGCGTTGTACATCGTGTAACTTTGTTTGCTGGGAGTTTATTGGTCTCTTATACTCTAGTTTTTGTACTGTGGTTGTCCAAAGGGCTCTTGTTAAACTAACATTAACGTCTATCTTGTCCGAAATGGCGATGGCAACGAGATGAGGTTTATCATTTTTACACTGGTACCCTTACATTGTTGCATGTAACTTAAGCTTTTCATCGACTTGTTCAATGACAAAATTATTAATATAATCCTCCAGTGCATAGCTAAGGCCCTTTTGATGACTTCGAGATGATATATTATCTTTCTGTCTCCAAAAGCCATCAATTACCTCCTGAGAAATCTCTCTGACTGTACACTTGACATAGCGCCTGTCACCGAATGTCCGATTGTTTGTCCGAGTGAGTGGAGGGGGCGTGGCTTAGCCATAGGTCAATTGCGCACCACACACGCCCAACGCCACACCCATGTCCCGTAATATCCAATAAACAAAAACACAAATCAAAGCAAACCAATAAAGTTTATCATAATAAAAACAAAAAAATATAAAGAAAATATTTATGGCTCCTACAATGTCCGCAAGTACTGCGTTTCGGCACTAGGCCATCATCAGCTGATGATGTCTTTGATATGCCAGAGTGGTGAACTTCTGGAACTGTCGATTCTCCAGGCGCATATCTGTACTGTACATAATTAGTCTAGTCACCAGAGGGGTTCCCATGCACCCCCATGACTTGTTATTGAAACCCATTTTTTTAGACTCCTAAATATGTCTAGTTAATGATAAAACATGTTAACATTGTTGCAAAATGTCCCATGGGTGTTTTTCAGAGGTCATCATAGAACCTGTGGAGTAGAAAATCGTACAATTGTGGAAACTGGCAATTCACATAACTTTTGAACCAGACATGGTATAAAGACAAATGAGACCACTTTTCCACCTAATTTTAGCATGACAAATTGATTGGAAGAGTTGGTTTGCAGATACAAACACACCCAGACCATCTTTGGGGGGAATGATTGCAAATGCAAGTACTTGTGACTGAATCCATGCTTTCACCTCAGGTGATTACTACATATATGACCAATGGCATTAAGAACATCCCTGAAGGCTTGTAAAGTCAGCTAATTCATGGTCACTGTCAACATTATAATCCATTATTTGTATAACTTTTGAATCAGGCATCACATAGTGGGAAATTACAAAACTTTCATTATGTTTTGGGTATAAGGAACTATATGAAAGTCTAATTTGCAAATTCAAAACCATAGTTGGACCACATTTGTTTGGAAATATTTTAAATAGATAATGAAATTTGTTCATTATTAGTGTAAAAGGTGTAAAGACAGGGGTTGTTTCAATTGAAATACCACTGAACATTCTTATAAAACTTAAGGGATAACTTATC
Organism: Sardinella longiceps; assembly: GCA_027497455.2. NCBI lineage: Eukaryota > Metazoa > Chordata > Actinopteri > Clupeiformes > Clupeidae > Sardinella > Sardinella longiceps. Next base: position 4,281,180 of record JAODXP020000019.1, on the reverse strand, counting down.
ATTGAATAAAAGTCAAATGAAGTAAGTTTACAACTTCTAGGTGATTTTTTTAGAGAATGTATGATCTAAAAACGTAAACAAAGTAAAAGTAACCGTTCTATCTATGTTCTCTTTTAATCCTGATTGGAAATCTGGTCTGCATTTATACCAATTGTGAATTATTGAAACCCACACAACATACAGTGAAGGCAAAGTGAGGTGAAGCACACTCTAACCCAGAGCAGGCTGTCTATACGGCAGCGCCTGGGGAGCAGGGATGGGTTAGTTTACTTGTTCAAAGCGGATTTCATGGCGAAGCTACAGTAATTTGCATGTGGGCATGGGAGAGCTGTGCTCGACCACCTCCCCCATCGACTGATCAGAAATCGAATCTAACCAGCCAAAAGCTTTGAAGCCATAGTCAGTGGTGGCAAATTGTTTTGTTAAAAAAAAATGACATATTGCCACTAGTGGCAAATGTATTCACAATTGATTTGCCAAAACAACACAATGGCAAACTTCTAAAGAACATTAGGCAACAAGTGAAATTTACAAGTGCCAAATCAAATGGGTTTTATTATTTTTTTATTTTTTTATAATTACATTTCAACCATATACCATATACATAGTGAGATAAACGTTTTACCATAGATCAAGTGAAGCGGGTGTGAAGAGATGGGGGATGGGACCAATTTATATTTTATGACACCCTGAGGATATGTGTTCAAAAAGGATGTAGTTTTGTGGTGGTAGTTTAGTAGTGTTTATTAGCTTCTTCTCAATACCTCAGGTCCAAATGTGTTGGCTCTATACCCAAGTCACCTGTACTGAATGACCGAAAGGTAACTAAAGTCTCCACTTATGCTTACTGTCTGATACTCTGAAGTTACATGCTTACTGTATATGCAGGGTATGGTATACTAGGGTTAATGGCAGACCTAGTAAAAGGCTGTATGTACGCATTTTACGAAAAACACATTACTTGGGTGGAGAAGATGTAGGGAGGGTTGGGACTTATCTCAATTTATTTTTTGTAACACCCTGTGAGTGTATGCTTTCAGAGAAGGTGTGGCATAAGGGATTGATTAGTTTCCCCTTAATGTATCATGTCCAAATATATTGGCTCTATACCCATGTCACCAGTATAGAATGAGCTATGCATAGGTAGCTAAGGGAGGAGGAGTGTGGAACCTGTCTTCACTTATGCTCACTGATACCCTTAAGTCATGTGCCTTCAAAAATGGATATGGTTTAGTAGGGCTTATTTCTTCCTTTTTTGTCTCAGGCTCAAAGGTGTTGGCTGTATACACATTTTGCGAACACTCATTGCTATATACATGGGTGTTGAAGAGATGGAAAGGGTTGGAACCAGTCTGTATGCTTTCAAAGAAGGTGTGGCATAAGGGTTAAATTAGCTTTATCTTCATGCCTCAGGTACACTTGTATTGAATGACCTATCCATATGTACCTAATGGATGAGGAGGGTGGGACTTGTCTCCACTTACCCTGATGCTATAAAAAAGGGTATGGTTTTTTAGGGTTAATTGCTACCCTTTTTGCAAGACCCAAAAGTGTTGACAGTATTTGCATTTTACTAAAACATAGTAATATGCATAGGTAGTGAAGAGGTTGAGAGGGTGAAACTCATTAAAATTTAGTTTCCATGACATCCTGTGAGTGTATGCTTTCAGAAAAGATGTAGAATAAGGGGTAGGTTAGTGCATCAGGTCCAAATATATCATCTATATACCCAAATAACCACAAAGTGAGAGGGGGTGAGACATGTCTCAATTTGCGTTTCTTGATATCCTGAAGTCTACTTCTTCCAAAAAAGTTATTACTTGTGTGGGTTTATTAATTTGTCCTACATTCCCTAGGATGAATCTGTATGAGAAACACACCCAATTGGCCGTGCCCCCCTAAATAGGCATACATTTTGAAATAAATTATATATTGGTTAAAATCAATATATAAGGGTATAATCTCTTAGAAAAGAGTTATGGGGGTTAATATTTCCCCTAAATGCCACTGGCCTAAATCCCCCCCACAAAAAAGGCTAATTTGCAAGCACCCATTGTCTTGATTATGGACCTAGTTGTTATCAGGAGGGTAAGGCATGCCCCTGTGTCATACCTTGGCATGTTATATCACACCCTGAGGGTGTATGCCTTCAGGAAAATATATGATATGTATAGTGAAATCAGTTTCCCCTTCATACTGTACTTCAGAGCAAATTGTATTAATTTGCACATTTTCCTCCAAAATCTACCCAAATCCTATTCATTTTGATGGGAAATGTGTTTTATTATTATTACCTCCGCCAAGGAGGTTATGTTTTCGGTCTTGTTGGTTTGTCTGTCTGTTTGTTTGTTTGTTTGTCTGTTTATCAGCAGGATAACTCAAAAAGTACTGCACGGATTTAGATGACATTTTCGGACAATGTGTATATTGGGACAAGCAAGAGCTGATTCGATTTTGGTGGCGATCGGTGATCCAGAACACCAGAACATGATCTGGAATGTATATTGTGTTTGTGACCACATTGCCTTGCGCTTTTCTAGTTCCAAAGTCTGGCAAGTAACAACCAAGTAAAATTTCATCCAATAGGCCTATGTCATTAAACTTACTGTAATAGTCTGTGGAGTTCCCATACCAGGTGAAGGTTAGGATTATGGTCCTACAGGTTGCTTGATGATCTTTGGTCAGGTGCAATAACTCTGCTGCCACCTATAATCCACTATCATTTTCTTGACATTCAGTGTCTGTTAGACTGATATCATTGAATCACCTCTTTAACATGGCACAGGTAGGCCTGTTCATTGTTGTTGCTGATCAGACCCATTAACACTCTGCCATTCGCAGACTTAATGATGGAGGTGTGTACTACTACTCACTGGCTCACAGGCCTAACAATGTTTTATCTCTTTTTCAACATTCAACATTAACATTTAAGTACTCAATGTTTCTATCCTGGGGTTATTTCTTAGCAATTTTCAATTATTTCAAAAATATGCTTTTGATTTTGCACATAGGCCTACTTGATAGTCCCTTACCCTAATCATAGGTTGAAAGAGTTGTAATGTCCCAATATATGATGTCTGCTTCAATAGCTGTGCCAATAATAGATTATTGGGTTGACCGTAACCATGAATTAGCGTGATTTTATAAGCCTTCAGGGATGTTCTTAATGCCACTGGTCATATATGTAGTAATCACCTGAGTGAAAGCATGGATTCAGTCACAAATACTTGCATTTGCAATCATTCTTGCATTGATCTTGAAATACTTTACACTGTTTCCTGTTCGGGTTTGTAAAATATTTTATAATTTTTTGTCAATTTTGCCCCCAAAGATGGTCTGTTTTTATCAGCAAACCAACTCTTCCAATCAATTTGTCATGCTAAAATTAGGTGGAAAAGTGGTCTCATTTGTCTTTATACCATGTCTGGTTCAAAAGTTATGTGAATTGCCAGTTTCCACAGTTGTACGATTTTCTACTCCACAGGTTCTATGATGACCTTAAAAGCCTGCAGGGATGTATTTAGTGGCAAAAGCAAAGCAAAAGCAATAATCACCTCACATCAGTCAATGGATTCAGTCACAAATACTTGCATTTTACATTATTTTGGTAAACCTACACATTGTTTCCTGTAAGGATGTGTAGAATATATTGAAAATTTTAGCCAATTTAGCACCAAAAAGTGGTCTAGAATGGTCTAGATGCATTTTAACAACAAAATGACCCTTCCAATCAATTTGTCATGCTAAAATTATGTTACCTCACTCACGTCAGATCATGCGCTACGTAACTTTCGTAAGGCACTTCCGCGCAACGATCTGATGTTGAAGCCCATCAGAGAGATTTCAAGCCATTATTCTCTAACCGGACCAATCAGGGCCGCTGGCTGCTGTAGAGGGTGTGACGTAGCGAAGAAGCAACTGTTTTGAATCCAACCAATCCAACAAACGTAACGAGCGTCATCGGTTGGTTTCGATGTGGTTGGCTGCAGTGTACATCAATTAAATTGATGGACAAGCCGTTTGCCCAGTTAGATTCAAGGATTTCTGGCTCCTGAAATAATTCGTCGCGTAGCGCTACATCTGACGTGAGTGAGGTAAAAAATTATGTGGAAAAGTGGTCTCATTTGTCTTTATACCATGTCTGGTTCAAAAGATATGTGAATTGCCAGTTTCCACAATTGTACGATTTTCTACTCCACAGGTTCTATGATGACCTCTCAGTGTTTCCCACAGATTAGGTAGCAATTTGTGGTGGTCCACTGTGCCGATGAGGGTGGTGACCAGGGGGAGGGGGCGTCGCCCGGGAGATCGATGTTGGGGTCGCCTCAGGGTGGGTAGATGGCCAGGGGGAGGGGCGTTGCCCGATGGGGCACAAATTTAAGTTGGCAACAGCCTTACTTTACCTTATTTACTGAACAAATAAATAAAGTAAAGTTTAAAGGCTACAATCACAGTGCAATTAAGTGCTATTAAGTAGCCTATTATTTCACCAATTAATCAAGTAATGGGATAAAACTTAATTTTGAGGTTTTAAACAGCAATAAAATGCCTGTTGCCTATTATTCTTCATCAAAAAATGTTTTTATCCCAACTGTTCAATGTAAAAAAATAAACCTTTTCCCCATGGCTATTGGCTTCTAAAGTCATAAAGTGTCATCTGACATTGTACCAATTAGGCTACTTGCAGTACAGCCACACTAATGGCACAATCATAAATTGCTGTGAAACAGGTCACATGAATTAAATCCAACTTGACGAATAAATGTTATTTGCCATTCGTTTAAGGTTTACAAAAAGTATGAGGACTGTAGGCTTATTTCCTGCACCAAATCAATAAGGAACATAATTATATGCATGATGAGGAGACCGGCAGGGAGGGAGCAGTGTCTGTGTGCGCAACAGAAGGGAAAGAGCGCAGGTAGTTGATGGCCCATTTGTTGCTTACGTGCTTTCCAATTCTAGTATGGTTAATCATTACAGGCATAGGCAAGAAATTATTGCAAATACCGTAAGTAGCGCTTGTGTTTCTTGATCGTAAATCAACTAGCGTTGACAGCTAACTTTGACGCTTTGGACTTTAGTGCTATTAACGTGCAGATTTTTTTTCTGTAAAGATGAGCATTGACAAAGCCACGTCCACAGGCTACACATATTCTCTTGATTAAACGTTAAAACACAACCCCAGGTGTTCTACCCACGATCATTGTATGAATTCCAGTTGATGGTTAATTAGCCTAGCCTCTTCCTTTAAACTAAAAGGTAACATTGCCGAATGCTGATGGAACAGTATGTAACTTTCAGATGCCGCTATATGGCCTCATTGCGCGGTGATAATGATGCGACCGGCCTTATTATGTAGGTCTATGCTTAAAAAAAATCCGGGGGACGTAGGCAAGGCGGCGGGCAGTTTTTGGCAAGGTGCCTTAGCGCTGTGGGAAAGCCTGGTGCGCGCGTGCGTGAACGAGAAGAAGGGGCACTATGAAAGAATGGAACGATACAGGTGTGAGGGAAGTGGAACAACGCAACTGATTTATTTTTTATTATTCGCGAGTCTTTTTTTTTTCTCTCTAATCGTGAGTCTTATTATGTGGCGATAGGATTCCATTCTGTGGCGGCCCGCCACACAATAGTCTATGTATGGGAAACACTGCCTCTGAAAAACACCCATGGGACATTTTGCAACAATGTTAACATGTTTTATCATTAACTAGACATATTTAGGAGTCTAAAAAAATGGGTTTCAATAACAAGTCATGGGGGTGCATGGGAACCCCCTCTGGTGACTAGACTAAATGTAATGTAAGGGATAAAGTTCATATACTGTACATGTAACACTGATAGCCAGAGAGACTCTGAAGGTGCTTTTCCATGTTTGCTTTTCTGGGGAAGGGGAACTGATTCATGGATACTAGATACTCATAATTTCACACAACAGATTTTACTGACATTAGGAAAAATGTTGCTTTATGCTATATTGTTATTTACACAACTTTTCCTCCAAATCAATAGTGACTCAAGTCCAGGATGTTTTACCTTTAAAGCCGCCAACAACCCGAGAGGAGTTCCTACAATGTGAGTTTGGGGAACATTCACTGAGCCCCTCTATCCAGGGTTTAGGCTGGAATGGTATGGCTACTCAGTGTCCCTGTGCCAGATCACATGAGCTCCTCCTCCAACAGGTACGGCCACCTGTCACCTCCCTTCTCTCTCTCTCTTTCTCTCTCTCTCTCTCTCTCTTTTCCCTCCTCCTTTTGTCTCTCCTTCTTCCTTCCTCTGCCCATTCTCTTTCTGTCATTATCTTCCTTTCTTTATTCCCTCTTTCCTCCTCCATTTCTCATCCCTGTTTCTCTTTCCCTTTTTCATCCATCCATCCCTTTTTCATCCATCCATGCCCCCCATCTTCCTCTTTTTACTCACTCACCCCCTTCCCTCTATCTTCCTCTGCACTTTATCTTTATTTTCTTTTTCTATCCCTACTTCTTCTTTCTCTGCTCTGTCCTCCCTCTGTATTACCTCCTCCTCCTGTTTCTCTTTCTCCTCACCCCTTCACTCTGTCTTTTTTTCTCTCTTCCTCCTTTCTCTGAACTTCTTTATCTTATCTGTCTCCCATCATCCTCTTTCTCCTTTTCTTTTTTTATCCTCACATTTTACTCATGTGTTCTCATTTGCTTCCCTTGTCTCCCTTCTGTCTTTCTCATCCCTCTTTTTTTCTATTTCCTTGTTTACTTTTTCTCCTCCCTCTCCTCTTCTTCTGCTCTCTCTCTCTCTCTCTCTCTCTCTCTCTCTCACACACACACACACACACACACACACACACACACACACACACACACACACACACACACACACACACACACACACGCACACACACACACACACACACACACACACACACACACACACACCTCCCTCTATCTGTCCCCATCCTCCTGTCACATGGTTTAATCAAAGGGGGTTTTAAGGTCAATAGTCTCCTTCTTCACTTGTCCTCTTCCCCCTCTTTTCTCTCTCTTTCGCCACTGCTCTATAACCCCCTCTCCTCCTCCTTTTCTCCACCACTCCTTCCCCCGTCTCATTCTCCCTCTTTCTCCACAACTCAATATCCCCCTCTCTTCCTCTCTCTTTCTCCACAACTCCATGTCCCCTTCTCCTTCTCTCTTTCACCACAACTCCGTATCCCCCTCTCCTTCTCTCTCTTTCTCCACAACTCCGTATCCCCCTCTCCTTCTCTCTCTTTCTCCATTGTTCTCTATCCTCTTCTCCATCTCTTTCTCCACTGTTCCCCCCCCTCCCCCCCACTCTTAATTTTTTTTATGCCCTCATCTCTTCTCCCTGTTCCTTATTAGACTTTCTGAGACCCACTTAAGCCCTATTTGCACGGGGCTAGTTTAATGGGGGGGACCTGGGGTAAAGTATTGATAACCGGGAAATTTAGTCCTGTCCGAGCGCGGCATGTCAGTAAAAATGTCGGTAAACTTCGCCGAGAATATTACCTCCTGTGAAACGGTCCGGAGAATCTACCATAGGTAATACTAATCTTGTGCAAATACGACCCTCGGTAATAAGTAGGGCCAGAGCCTCCTCTCTCTAACCTGACTCCGCCCTCTCTCGTCCAATTTCGGACTTTCGCTTGTGTGTAACCAACAACTCCTCCCATGTTAGATGAAGATCACTGGGATTTCTTGTCCCATCCGAATTGGTCGTTTCTAATGCCTGATGTCGTCTGGTTAATCAACATTACTATACATTCCCCATTAAACTAGTCTCGTGCGAATAGGGCTTCAAACTCTCTCTCTCTCTCTCTCACACACACACACACACACTCACACACAATTATAAAGTTTCTTTTTCCTGCTAGCTCTCAGATTCCAGAAGGGGGAGTGTATCTTCACTAGCGTTTTAAAAGAAGTTAACTTGTTTGGTTGCTCTACAGAATAGGCTATGTGATAGGCTAGTAGATACACAAGGCATTCTAAAAATAATTGATATGGAACTGTGATTAAACTTTGGCATCCTGTCAGCCAGAAAAAAAAAAAAAAATTCTCTGAGTGACATTGAATTATATTACATGTAATTATTATGCCCCATACACCGTAGGTGTTTTTTTCTGAGTTTTTGTGTCTGTATTCATAATATGATCTGTTCTACTGATTAATTGTAGCCTATTTGAAACAGTCATTTTTCCTGCTATAATATTTCCAAATAAAATGTAAAAAAAAAAAAAAAAAGATCCAAGGCACTTGCCATACCTACTGTATAAACAAAATGTTGTTCATGACGCTTTGGACCAAAATCATTAAAACTTGTCTTTTCTATATATATATTATATATATATATATATATTATATATATGGGCAATTCCACGAAAAAGTAAACCTCACCTTAAAACTTTAAGTCTCACCTACATGGACATACAAATTCTTTCAGAAAACTTCCAATACAAAAAAGTATTGTCTCGATGTAAATATTCAACTGAGCAAGTTTCGAAAGGATATCTGTTTGTTAAAATTTTTACCCTATTCAGCTATAATGTAAGTCTATGGAGGGGCTTATAATGGGCATAAGTGGGTGATAACACACACAAAGCTGCAATACTATCAGTTATTTTTCATTGTTATATTACTATTTATCTTGTTACAGGTTAAAATCCACCGTTCACAACTGTTTTGTATCGTTTTAGAGGGTTTTTCCAGACGTCACGTCCATAACGTCACATCCATAACGCCATGTCTCCCAATGAAAACCAACTTTTTTTACATTTACATTTGAAATTAAGTCTTTCTCTGTCTTTACTGAGGTGTCCTGTTTGGTATGAATGTAGTAATATTTACATTTCTCTAGAAATTTCACACACTTCACAGCAAAAACTACGCTCTCTCAAAAGTTTGTCCGTTTTTCGTCACGTCCATAACGCAAATTGAAAGGCTCATATTTTTATGATGCAAATCATGATATTATTTTTTTCTGTTTGCCTGTATTCAGCCATGGAGTTTGCAGAAGAATATGAAAAAAAATTGTGAAATACTGCTAGGTTTGCGGAGGTTATGTGGCCTTTTGTTCATCAATAATGCACGAAAATGTCACGTCCATAACGCTGGAATTGCCCATATATATATATATATAATAATATTTGACATCTTCCCAGAATCGACATACAACACTGAATCATTTAATATCACTAGAATATGACATCTTGTTGATGCAAAGTTGCACTATAAAAAACTACACAATCTAATTTCATGAAAGTGCATTTAACATTACATTATTCAATCCTATAGTGCCTTTTAAGCTGTTATGTAAATCAACAAAGGTCAAAGGATCACAGGATTGGTTTTAGCTCCTTACTAATGTGTAGCAATTAAACATGTTGGGCCACATTAAATTATGAAAAGGGCCGCATCTGGCCCTTATGTTTGACACCCCTGCTCTATGTGATTTTGTCAGATTTGATATACAGTATTGAGTATATTTACAGTAATAAACTTCAGAGACTGATTACCGATGTGACCATCAGTTTTACTAGGTCATTAACAAAGTTCTTTCTCTCTTTTATATTCACGTCATTCTTGGACCCAAACTCAGGATTGTTTTCTGTATTACAAATAAATCACAGGATTGCTTTCCCAGAATTACGTATTTTCTTGGACCTAAACCCAACCCAGGATTATACACTGTATTACAGAACAAATCCATCCCCAATCTGTTTGTCTATTTGAACATCATCATGGCCCAGTCTCTGGATCTGCTGTTTAGAAGTCTGGCCTACTCTTTGCAATAAGTGTCATGGCATCTTTTATGACCACTGTGAGTCAGGACCAGATGGAGGAAGATGATTTCAGAAACAGGATTATTTAAGAATTGCCAATCATTTTAAAAAGTTTCACATTAGCCATCAGTTATAACGTTCAGAGCATTAGATAAACTTTTCAGATGTTTTTATTTTATTTTTTTGTTTTTGTTTTTTGATGACCAGTGGACAGTGGCGGTTCTAGACCAAATTTACAAGGGGGGCCAAGGTGGGGCCAGAGTTTTTTTTTCAAGGGGGCACGTATAGGCTACAAAACGTAGGTTACCACTGAAATAAACTTCAGCATCAAATGATGACCCTCAAAATACTGTCAATCATATCAATCAAGAATATGGAATAATTGTGTGTGTGAGAGACAGTTGATGTAGGCATAAAAACATAAACACAAATTATTCACAATTTTTATAGGTGAATTTAAAGATGAAAATCTGGCCCATTGGGTGCATCTCACTGAGCCCTAAACGCAGCTCTTCACACGCCGTGCTTGATGCTGCACCAAGCGTAGGAAATGGCATGGAAAATCCAAACTGTCCAGCATAAATCCATATCTTATGGATATATTGTGGCTGCCCTAGTAGATTTCTAAGCTAGCCATAATCTTGATACTCCCACAAATATAGGGTATGCTATTACTCTTTGAGTTACATGTAGTTACAATTAGTAAATACATGAGATCACATATTTTCACCCATGACACAGGCTAATATGACTGAATAATTCACATTTTAAAATATTGGAAAAGTTCTGTTCAATTTAAAGCATAGGTTCGGTTAATACAGGACATCAAGCAGGGAATTTTCGGTTGTTGCTGGAACATCTGCCCCACTGCATAAACTCGCATGAACATCAGCCTATATGTTCAGTTGTTCCTTAAACATCTGGTTTACAAAGAAAAATCACCATATGACGGTTAACTGTCAGTCTTATGGGATGGCCCAAAGTAGTGGATGTGTGACCCTCACAGTATAACCCCACGAGGGTGATGTGGCAGCTCTACTCAGGCCCATCAAGCCATCAGTGAGCGCCACTGTCCATCCACACAGTCGGTAGCTTTTGGTTCAGAATTAAAGGGTGTGTGAGTGAGAGAGAAAGAGAGAGAGAGAGTGTGGGCTATGTGTGTATGTCTGTGTGTCTCTCTCTGTGTGTGTGTGTGTGTGTGTGTTTGTCAGCAGCATAATGTTTTGTCCTCATGACCCAGGAGGTGGTGATCTGTCAATTCATGCCTTCTGTTTATTATAAAATGTTATGTTGCAAGATTATTATTATTGGTGGATACATAGTGTTGTTTTTGACAGCCTATTTTAGTTTTAGTCTTAGTCTAGTCTTTGTGTCAAGAAGTCATTTTAGTCTTTATTAGTTTTAGTCATGTTATCTCTTTTTAGTCTAGTCTTAGTTTTAGTCGACTAAAAGTCTGAGCATTTTAGTCTTAGTTTTAGTCAGACTTGTCCATGACTATTTTAGTCTAGTTTTAGTCGACGAAAACCGATGACATTTTAGTCTACTTTTAGTGAATGAAAACAGATGACATTTTAGTCTACACCATGGGTTCCCAAACTCCATCAATGTGGGCCTCCCTTCTGAAAACAGTGACACCGCCGCAAAACATTTATCCAATTATTATTATTCATTATTCAATTTCAGAATGTTAACAATTGCATTATCTTTGAAAAAATTTATTGTTCAAAAATGAAATAGTTTTTTCTTTCTTTTTTTGAGTCACCTTCCGCGCCCCCCCCTCAAATCATTCTACGCCCCCCTGGGGAGGCCCACCTCACAGCTTGGGAACCTCTGGTCTACACTGTAAGGCTTTGCTGTAAAGTTCCAGTCAAATGTCAACAATATCATGTCATATAGTAATTTAATGTAAAATGCCACGCACTCACCTTGTGTTGCAATGCAACAGTAATTCTGTACATTACTTCTTATGACCAATAGGTGGCAATATATGACCATGTAAAGTAAAATAAGCACTAGAACTTCTTCCCAGAAAACGTGCCTGATAGATTAGAAAGCGTGCCTGCCCTGAAAAGCATGCCTTTCCTATCACTGCATAGCTATGTTTTATTATTATTATTATTATTATTATTATTATTATTATTATTATTATTAATATATTATTATTATAATAATAATAATAATAATAATAATAATAATAATAATAATAATGTAGTCCGTTTTCTGAAACCAAAATGACATTTCTATAAATTTCCAAATCCATAACCACTTGATTGTTGAAGGGATGACTATTAACATTGTGCAGATTGTGCAAAGACTTGCAATTTACTGCATTTTACTGATAGGGGGCATGTTAACTTAGCCTGGCTAATAAACTGACTACCTGGCATAAATTGCCACTTACTGAGCAAAAGATGCAAAGCAAAATGTCTTGTTTATGTAATGCGTTAACTTTCCCATTTGTCCTCGACTGAAGCCTAGAGGTATTTGTGGGTTTACGGGCGCTTTGGTCAATACTCCAGTTAGATCAATAAGGCAAAAAAGTTTATGAGTTTACATAAGATATTTTCTTCTAAGCTTCACTGTGCAGCTGTGAATTAGTCTATTTCTATAATTGCAGACATTTAACTATCGAAATGTGCACTGATTTGGATGAAACTTTGGTATTGTTTGTTGATTCGCAACATTTGGAATTTGTGCTACGTAAGTGGTTTTAGCGGAGGACCGTACCGCGCCCTCCAAAGGCTTTTTCTAGTTTTTCTAGTTAAGGAATGTGATCCCTGTATCTTCAATATTTAACCTCCTTAGATATACCTATAAATAGATTTTCTGAATATGCTGTACATGATATAACCTATATTGATGATTGAATGGAAAAATGAAAGTATTACTTGCCACCGAAATTAGTAATAATATAAGTCCCAGTTCACCGTTGTGCGCAAGTTTCGGAACAGCCAGAATGGTGAGAGAGCCTTTTTTTTTTGCCAACTATTTGGTGAGTGCATTTTTCTCACTGTGTTCAAAACATGACGCGAGCATACGGTTAGACTACTCCACAAAACCTATTTAGCCTACACAGATGCTCCATAGTTATGTTATGCGCAACATGATCAGAAAGGAGACGGCCTGATTGCCTTCTTGGGGCATTAACACATAAGTCGTTCATTCACCTGCAGTCTCACATTTTTACAAGTAGTCCAGACTATCATACGGTGTTGTGTTTTATCTTGGTGTCCTTCTCTGCGCAAGTTTTTTTTTTTTTTTTTTTTTTTTGCTGCCCCCTCTCCGCAATGGAATCACCCCTACTACTGTCGCCGGGCCTGCCATGGACAGAAGTAATACACCTACAATCTTTGGTTTAATATCAACAGAATAATAATTGGGTCAATGGTTTGTTTTTAGTGCTCTTGCCTTGCCCCTTGAAGAAGGAAAAATAGGCAATTTCTATGCTCGCCCGTGTCGTTGGGGTGAGATCCTATTTACTGAACATAGCGTTGACACCTGAAAGTTTGACAAGCTTAATCAAAGCTTAATTAGAGCCATCTGAGGGAGCGTTGTTGGCGCATTTGAAACGATGGCTGTGTCCACCACCTACAAAGTTTTAAACTATGAGATGGAGATGTTTATTTAGTGGAAATGAAACAGATAAATACTTTGTAGCTGCCCAGTATACTTTGTGTGACGATAAATTGACGTGTGCTCAAGAACATAGAGTATATTTAGGCCTATTTACGCATTTTTAAATAGGCCCAGCAGAAGTTATGAACTCAGAAGTGTGCCTATGCTTTGCACCAAATTTGTCTGCTAGTAAAACTTTGGTGCCTGCGCTGGATACTCTCTGGCACTGCTCGTAGCCTACTGGCTGAAAAAAAATTCCCAGGAGAGGAGCGCATGCAGTCAATTTCAAAACTCAGGGGAAATGCAAACACAAAATTGTGGAACTTCGGTAGGGGATGGAGACTTACAAGTTTAACTGTAGACAAACAGTGTTTTTTTTACAAATAGGCCTAGATTTTTTAAGATAGCCTACAGGTGCCGGATCCAACAAAAAAGTCTAGAATCCAAGGTCGGAGGTAGCCTACAAATTAAGACATGCGTGGCTGTGTCCCCATTGCACCGTAATTTGCTACAGGCTTTAAACTAGACGAAACGACGTTATACATTTCTTTGCGTCTCGTTTTCGTCAACGAAAATGAAGCTCGTTTTCGTCTACGAAAATGAAGAGACATTTTAGCATAGTTTAGTCTCGTCTTTATTCGTCAATAATATGACATATTTCGTTATCGTTATCGTCACCCGAGCAACGTTTTCGATGCGTCTCGTCTTCCTCACGTCAAAAACAATCGTTGACGACGATATTTCGTCATAGTTTTCGTTGACGAAGCAACACTATGGATACATAGCTATGTTAAAAACACTAGTCAATCATGAAAAACCTCATGTAAATGAATGAAAAATCTATTCAAATAGCCTAAAAGAATTAGTAGATTCTGAATTATGTGGTAGGTGAGCAACAGATTGCGATCAACCCACTCTTGTCACATCAGCTTTTCCCTAAGTGTTTCAGTGCCACTTTGAGAATGGCTGCTGATGTATGTTCTTCTGGTGTGTTACCACAAGGAGGCGCTTGTGGCTGTCCACACAGTGCCATAATTGAAAACTACCTGTGTGTGTGTGTGTGTGTGTGTGTGTGTGTGTGTGTGTGTGTGTGTGTGTGTGTTTCATTTGCTCTTCTAACCACCCTGCACTCATTGCTGAAAGATGTATGGACTTTAGTCTTGGTGAACACTGTAAAACTTTACTGCAGGAGCAAAGTTCTCTCTGAGACTGGAAACAGCCATAGATGTCTACATGGATCTGAAGGTGAGTGTATTTAATTAATTTGGTTGTTGACTTAGAATTGGATATATTGTGCTTTCATTGTTTAAAAGATCACTGAATTATTTACTGTTCATAAAATCAAGGTGCGATACAGTGTATGGTTGTAAAAAACATTGTCTCATAGCTAGCATAGTAGCCCGCAGCTAGAAAGTCTTCATAGTTTGACCACTCTGTTGCTATCTAGTATTTACGGAAGAGATTAGCCTTAAACGTGTTACAGGTACGCCATAGACTCCCATTAAATGTAAACAAAAAACAGTCACTATCCTCAACTATGTCCACTGACATATTACAGCATTCATTTCACTTTTAGAAGTCCCCCAAAAAATGTGTGAAATGAAATATATATATTTTTAAAAAATAAACTATATTGTTTTCGAGACATTAATTTAATCTCTGACACCACATATATAGGCTACTCATTGGCCCTTCTTTATAATGGTCAAATATGTACTTAGAGACTTATCATTGCCAAAATTTCTCTAGTGGTTGAGCGAGCGATATGCAGCACTTTAGCGCCATCTGTTGGCCACCATTTGCACATATATACCTATTTTTTTGAGCAGAGGCTCCCTGGAAAATCTTTCACTTTCCCCCTCTTTTTTGACTTGCTCTCACTTGTCCACTGAACAGGCAATTGTGCTCAATCTTGAAACTTTTTGAATATCAGTCTCTCAATATCAATATGGATTATACATTGTCTCATAGGAAAATGGCTGATGCCATGTTAAAATGGAGATGTACAGATGATCCACTGACCTTGCAATAATTTGCTTATAAATATAAGAGATTAACGTTATTCTGTGTCTGCAGAAAAGTGACTTTATCTATCAGTGTAGACTACACCTACCTGTTGCTCCAAGTGAGTTGTTGACTTTTATTCTCTTCTTCGATAAATAGTTTTATACAAGTTGAAATCACTGTCGCCTTCTTATAATTGAATACACATGTTCATTGGTTATTCTTTCTGACAAGCCAGACATAAATGTATAGTCTGGCCACGAGTGATAGACCCTTGGGTAAAATGCGTACAACTAATCAACGCAACTAACAAGCAATTCAAACAACGCTAAGCCCGCTCAATGACTCCAGATAGAATGTTGTGATTGGCTAAGCACCACAATGACTGAATATAACCTAGAGCGTAAACAGCTCAGACACCACAAGGTCTGAGTACAATCTATGGCTGATTGTTAGATGTAGTCGGTGAGCAAATTCAATTTGCTATCGCTATGAGTGTATCTATAGTTATTGAAGGCTAGTCAGGTGTTCTCCTATCAATGCACTTTGCTCCAGTGCAGTAATGCTGTTCAGTAGTTTTCTGTGTGTTGTTTCTCTCCCAGTGAGACTCCAGAGTGAATCCAGAGTCTGAGGGGGCAGCAGCTCCCAGTGAGAATCTGAGACCAGAGTCTGCAGTACACAGCTGTGTTACCATGGAGACTGAGGAGGACATGGATGTGCATGTGAAGATGAAAACATCAACACAGACCACTGCAGGGTGAGTTAAAACACACACACACACACACACACACACACACACACACACACATATTAGAAATTGCATGTGTTTTGCCTCTGTTGCAGTCCAAACACACCCAGGACTCCATCTCCAGTGCCCAGTGGTGTGTCCATGAGAAGTGACGAGTCCCTGCTTATTCCACCCACTTTCAGCAGGGAACCAGACCCGTCAGGAATAAAGTGAGTTTAGACACATGGGTGGAGATGTATAGCATTACTCAAACACACACATGCACGCACGCATGCACGCACGCACGCACGCACGCACACACACACACATGCGCATACACACACACACACACACACACACACACACACACACACACACACACACACACACACACATGCGCATACACACACACACACACACACAATATTAGTAATTGCATGTGTTTTGCCTCTCTGTTGCAGTCCAAACACTCCCAGGCCTTCATCTCCTGTGCCCAGTGGTGTGTCTTTGAGGAGTGACGAGTCCCTGCTTATTCCACCCACTTTCAGCAGGGAACCAGACCCGTCAGGAATAAAGTGAGTTTAGACACATGGGTGGAGATGTATAGCATTACTCAAACACGCACACACACACACACACACACACACGCACACGCACACGCACACACGCACGCGCACGCGCACGCGCACGCGCACGCGCACGCGCACACGCACACGCACACGCACACACACACACACACACACACTATTAGTAATTGCATGTGTTTTGCCTCTCTGTTGCAGTCCAAACACACCCAGGCCTTCATCTCCTGTGCCCAGTGGTGTGTCTTTGAGGAGTGACGAGTCCCTGCTTATTCCACCCACTTTCAGCAGGGAACCAGACCCGTCAGGAACAAAGTGAGTTTAGACACATGGGTGGAGATGTATAGTGATAATAATTTTAAGGTACCTAAAATACTGAAGCAAAGACCCAGTCAGGCGGCGGTCTAGAAAAAAAACAGAGTTTATTTATAAAAAGCAAAACAAAAACTTGGTGCGCCAAGTGAGAGTCAGCATGCTACATGCAAAAATCCATCAACTGCCCTAACTAAACAGGAAATGGCCTGACTATAAGTACAGTTCCAGGTTAATGTAAGATGACGTTGGAAATCCCAGTTGACATGGACCACAAAGAGTCAGACTATAGCCGTTTTGTGTAGGCTGCCATCTTGTGGGGACGCCATTGTTGGACTGTAAACAAGGCCTTTTGACAATGCACAGTCAATGACAGCTAACAGCAAAGACCATGGAATACACTGTCATTATACAAGTAGTAGTGAATTTCATACATCACGGCATTTTATGGTGCGTTATCACGTTATCCCTACGGACAGTTTGGCGATCTAACAGCTCAACAAAGGCACCTGCTTACTTAGTGCTGGATCTAATAACCAAGAGCTCAAAAAATAAAACCAAACAAAACAACAACAAAAAAACACTACACATTATGATATAGACCTAGTCTCACACACAAGAAAGGGGAGGGGTTTGAGTTTCAGATCTTTTTCTTTGCTGTAGCAGCTAGACTTGCATAGAGTAGAGCAACTAAAAAAAAAAAAATAATAAAAGTAGAAATAATAGAAATGGCTATATACATTTTTGGTTTGTTGTTTTTATCCTCTTGATCTAGGCCATGATAGTATGATGAGCCGTGCTGCATCATTTTTATAGATTACTGTACTGGTAACTGAGCAGATATCCACTGACGCAGGGGACAAATGCAGACAGTGCAAGCACAAAAACAAGAACATAACATTCTGCCTTATCTGTAATGTTGGAACAGCAGGAACAGAATGACTTAAAACATACATACACACACACACACACACACACACACACACATCCCAGTTATGGAAACAGTTGAGTCTGGCCTAACTCAAACACGAAGACATAAAAAGCATATGGTTGTACAAATACTACATTCTGATCCCAATTCCTTCAAGCATTATCCCTGACTTTTCCATGACCTTCCTTGACCAAAAGCAGAATTCCCATGACCTCCCATAAAAGAATTGTCTAATATATTGATTGGGATCTGAACAGAAAATGCAATTTGAAAAGGTCAAACTAATGTTCTCCCTTGAGTCTACCTCCTAACACTGTCATGAATCAGCCAATCAAGAGTGGAAATTCATTCCAGTTGAATTGAAAAACACAGAGAAATAAGAAGGATACATTTTGATACACATATTAACAAAGTTCCCTGATAATCCCTGACAAGCCATTGCCACCAGTGTGTTACTCCTTATTGTGACTGAGAAGGTGAATATTATGAACGAAAGAACATAATACATCTACATGTCATGTATGAAGTTATGATCTGATTGTTTGGAGGTACACATAAAAGGGCCTCATTTACAAAATTATGGTACAACAAAAAAATGTGAGCATCCCCGCGCAAAACTATAATTCGCTCAGATGGAGCTTCATATTACGTATGACTAGGTTAGAAAGTCTGATTTTGAATGTTACCTCTAGGTGTGAGACCTCGTTGGGAATAAATCTGAGAAATTTAAAACTACATTTGATTTTGCCAGTTGTAAGTTAATTCCTGCAATCAAACTTCCACTGGTTTCCATATTTACTTACATTAATAAACAAGTATTTCCCTATTTACTTAATGTCATAGAGTGTACAAACACGCACACACACACAAACACACAGCCACACATACAGCCATGCACATACAAAATGCATACGGCATGACATTCCTTTTTCCTCTGTTGCAGGTGTGAGACCTCTGGGAATACATTTGAGCCATTTATAATTGCACGTTTTTGGCAGTTGTAAGTTAATTCCTGCATTCAAACTTCCACTGGTTTTCATATTTACTTAATATATGAGGGTCATAGAGTGTACACACACACACACAAATACACAAATAAAATGCCTATGACATTCCTCTTTCCTCTGTTGCAGTAAGTTAAGGTTTTCAGACCATCAGTCTCCTCTTGATGATGAACACACATCAGATACAAGAAGGACACAAGGTATAGTATAAGGGTTCTGTACATGTATAATATGTGCCTTTAATTCAGAAAAGAAATACCAGATACTGTACAAGCGTTCCTTATGTAAAAAAAACTAAAAAAAAAAAAGTTGAGTCCAATGTAGCACATTTTAGTCGGTACTGACACCAGCCTGTTGGTCTGATTTGCAGGAAATATTCTGGTAGTTGGAAGCAAAAAGAGAAAACTGAAATTTACGGATCAATTCTAATGTGTAGTTAATACATCAATGACATTATGTAATTTCAACAGTTGATATTTTAAATTGTCTCTCATCAATACCAACCAGATCACGAGGTCCTGATGACAGTTATAGAGAAACACAATCACAACAATCGGATGTGTTTTGCGAAAGTTTGTTGTTTATTTCAACTAAAAGTGCCGAAAACGGCAGTGCAAGGAGCATGTAATTTTGGATACAAAGCGCTCATTTTTAAGACTTTGAAAACCTAAAAACATTACACTGCTGCTGTAGTGAGTAGAGGATCCCTACAGACAAACCCGAAGTGTCCCTAACTCAGTCACAAGTAAAAATTAAATTAAAATTTGGAGTAGATGATGATACTTGCCTTTCTCATTGTTAAATTGTGCAAAATTGTATCCTGTCCTGTATCCTGACAACAATATTGTCATTACAAATAAGTTGATAATTATACACTCCAACTCCATGCCATGTTCTCTTATCAATTGCAAACAGATGAAGAGGTCCTGAGGAGAGTTATAGAGAATCACAAAGCCTGTCTGAAGAAGAGGTTTGAGAAGGTATCTGAAGGCATCACCCAAACAGAAACTCAGACACTTCTCAATAAGATTTATACAGAGCTCTACATCACAGTGGGAGAGGGTGAAGGGGTGAATAAGGAACATGAGGTTTGGCAACTGGAGTCAGCATCCAGAGTCCTAACCACAGAAGACACATCGATAAACTGCAATGACATATTCAAGTCCTTACCTGGACAGGAGAAACACATCAGAACTGTAATGACTAAGGGTGTTGCTGGAATTGGAAAGACCTTCTCAGTGCAGAAGTTCATTCTTGATTGGATAGATGGGGTAGCGAATAATGATGTAGATTTTATGTTTCCCCTTTCATTTCGTGAGCTGAATTTAATCAGGGGTGATCGGTCTAGTTTTCACAACCTCCTGCTTGACTTCCACCCTGAGTTGAAGGAGCTGAATGATGATGAATACAAAGACTTTCAGGTTGTGTTCATCTTTGATGGTTTGGATGAGAGTCGGCTGAAGCTAAACTTTGAACAAAACTCAAAGTTGTCTGATGTCACAAAAACAACAACAATAGACCTGCTGATAACAAACCTATTTCTCAGAAATTTATTTCCTTCTGCACTCATCTGGATAACCTCACGACCAGCAGCAGTCAGTCTAATTCCTGCTCAGTACATCGACCAGGTAACAGAAGTACGAGGGTTTAATGACTTACAGAAGGAAGAGTACTTCAAAAAGAGAATCAGTAATGAGGATCAGGCTAACAGAATCATCTCACACATTAAAGCATCCAGGAGTCTCTACATCATGTGTCACATTCCAGTATTCTGTTGGATTGCAGCCACTGTGCTTCAGGAAATGATGAAAGAGAACAATTGGCAGAAAATTCCAAAAACTCTGACAGAGATGTTCATCCAATTGTTGCTTATCCAGACAAACAGGAAGGATGAGAAATATGAAGGAAAATATGAAAAAGATATGAGGATACTATTGGGATCACAGAAAGATATCCTACTGAAGCTGGCAGAACTGGCTTTTAAGAATCTAGAGAGTGGGAACCTCATGTTTTATAAGGAAGACCTAACAGAGTGTGGCATTGATGTCAGTGAAGCTTCAGTGTACTCTGGTATGTGTACCGAGATTTTCAAGGCAGAGTCTGTGCTTCACCAGAAGAAAGTCTACAGCTTTGTGCATCTCAGCATCCAGGAGTTTCTGGCAGCTGTGTTTGTGTTTCACTCTTATGTGACTGATAATTTTGAGCCACTGAAATCCTTCCTACGTGAAGAACACAAAGATAAATCTGTTTTATCTTCTCTTCAGTCATTACTAGGAAATAAAACTCAGATTCATGTGTTACTGAAAAGTGCAATTGATAAAGCTTTGGAGAGCCAAAATGGGCACTTGGATCTTTTCCTTCGCTTTCTTATGGGCACCTCACTGGAGAACAATCAAAGACTTCTGCAAGGTCTCCTGACTACAATACACAACACCTCAAAGAGCATCAAAGAAACATGTCAGTATATCAAAAAGCTCAACAGTGAGGATCTCTCTCCAGAAAGATGCATCAATCTTTTCCACTGCCTATTTGAACTGAATGACCATTCCATGCAACAAGAAATTCAAAATTTTCTCTCATCACCGAAAAACATGGAAAAGAAATTATCTCCTTCTCACTGTTCAGCATTGGCCCACATGCTTCTAATGTCTGAGGAGGTACTGGATGAGCTTGACCTGAGGAAATACAACACATCAGATGAGGGACGCAGGAGACTTGTCCCAGCTGTGAGGTGCTGCAGAAAGGCACGGTGAGTTTGTGATGGAGGTGGATAAAATGAGCATGTCTTGTAACAACAATTGGTTTGCAGCCTGTGATCAAATGAGACTGTAGATTAAAATTGTTTGTATGCAAGTTATAATCCCAGAGGGCTTTTGGTCTTGGGCTGTACCTGTACCACCTACACTAATATTTGCCCTTAAAGCTTTCATTCATAGAGGATGGGTTCTGGTCAAAGTGAGTTAATTTGTGTAGCATATTTCCCAAGCAAACATGCCATGGGGGCCCTTCACCTCCATAACAACTTTAGTCTTAACAACTTTGGTGATAACCCCAAAGGCTAATTTTCTGTTATTGTTCCTCAGTTTGCTTAGCGAAATTAAGGCTATGATAAGTGGAGTGAAACTGTGGTTGCCTGCAACAGTGAAAAAACCTACCCTACTTTGTTTTGAACTTTCGTCTTTACACCTTGCGGATTACACATAGACTTGCCGTTTGGTGTAATTGCGGCCTAAAGTCTTACTTTATTGCAAAACAGCAGTAAATGACCAAAACAACAATAATTGTATCATTTTAAATAAGAATAAAAGAAATAAAAAAATAAACCTTGAAAACTGCCAAAAACATTTCATGGACTTCCATCATCCATCATTCTGTACAAGATAAAAAAAAATTTAATTCTTCTATCTTGTTCAGTTTAGGGCCTGATTTGCTTGTTCTGTTGCAATGGCCAGCGTGGTCACATGGGGGACAAAATCACTGGTGTTGGGCAACTAGCTCCCATTCATTTTCAATGACCGTAGGCAACAGGCGATTAGCAGAGGCAACGGGGCAAATCGCCTGGTGTGTGGAGAAAAAAAGAAATGCAGGCTATTTTCTGCAAAAGCTGGGCAATTTGACAAGGAGATTTTTCATAAACGCCAATCAGGGAGTGAAGCCATGCGCAACGTATACTTGAAAAGTTTTAGATCTGGAATCCAAGATGGTGGAGCTAACTCGGAAATCGCATTTATCTGTAACAAACTACAAAGTTAAGGATTTATGACTTGATATTTTGTAAAACGAGGCGGCAAATGAGCTAAGATTAATCTGAAAACATGGATTTTGTAACGCAAAAATGCATCTGTGGCGATTGTGTTGTAGCTACCAGATGCAATAAACTTCAAACGAGTCAACGCATCCTTGGCGACCGAGTTGCTTGTTCAAATTACCCAGTTGCCCTGTCGTGTGACCAAAGGGTTAGGACATTTTAAACAACAGCAATTGAACTGATGTGATCGAATTGTCTGAACTGATTGAACTGCTGCACAATAAGCAACACCACTAATCAGAAAATCTATTAAATCAGGAATCGAATAAATATTTGTATTAAAATAGACACAGTCATTATTCAGTCATTATTAATTTTTCGGTAGAAAGATCAAATTTCAGAAAAGCTACTAATTTGATTATTCATATGAAAGAAAACTAATTGTGACCCAGTGATGTAGAAAATGCAGGCTACCTGATCTTACCCAAACACAACCATTGATAGCACAGCTGACAGTCACTGTGTTGGTTTGACCAATCATAGGGGCTAAAATGGTATTAATCTAAATTTATGTTTGTGTGCGTGTGTCCAAGTTTTCCAATGAAGCTAATTATTAAAGGGTCTCTCTTTCCAATCTAGACTTGCACAATATTTCATTTTTGGAGGTGAGAGTTAAAATAAATATGATCTGTCCTAGGGAAAAAAGGTCACCCTGTTGCACTCTACTTACTTTGTAGTTTTCTGTATTAGGCTACTTATGTCAATTTGTCTTTTCCATCTATAAAATAGGCAAAATTGAAGGTGATTTTCATTCAGCAAGTGACAAAAGAATTCTGAAAAGTCCAGAAACCACCCTTTTTAATTTACCATTTCACTTCCGAGTAATGAATGAATGAAAAATTAGATGGACATGAAAGTTTACTGAATGAACAACATCAGTAAAATTTGAGAACAAAAATAAATAAATACATGAATAAATAATAAAATATTTTTCCCTTTTGTTATGCAGTCTTGCTGATTGCAAAGTGTCAGATAAGGCCTGTAGAATTGTGGCTACTGTTCTACAGTCACCAAACTCGCTGATAGAACTGGACCTGAGTCTCAATGACCTGGGAGATTCTGGAACTCATCATCTCTCAAAGGGATTGTCCAGTCCACACTGCAAACTGCAGATATTAAGGTTGGTGTTGAACATGTATTTCTTATAATATACATTTTTATTATTATCACCATAAAATCTTATTGTGATAACATCTGGAGTATGTTAAGATGTTAAAAATACAGTTCAAAATTCTGCCCCATTGGGCTAGTTTTAAGTGATTCGTCTCTGTTCAAGGAAACCTATATGGTTGGACCAAAATGTCTTGTGTCTTCAGTATTGGCTAATCTCAAGTAGCTTGAGCAATCGAGCTCTTGTTGAAAATGACCGAAGGTGCCCTTTATTGATCACTTTCTGCAAATGGGTGATAGAAAACTATTCTGTTTAAATTATAGGTCTACATCATAATGTGTAGCGATGTTTTTGTTTTGTGTTATTTTTTTGGCTCTTGGTTATTAGATGGAACTACAGCAGCTAACTAAGCCAAGTTTTTAATAACACCAGATAAAGATATTTCCCTCGCCAAAATGTGGGCAATCTTCACACTGAAATTGAACCCCCTTATTCTCAAGAAAGTACATTACAAGTGGTATCCATGGATGCATCTCGTTGTATAGTTTAATTTGATTCAAAGACCCATAACCCAGCAAATATACCCATAACAAAGCTTCCAAAAGCCAATGAAGGAAAACTGCGCCACCCGGGATTTTATTTTTCGGCACTCGCTTCAGAGTGGCCATGATGCCCGCCCAACAATGATATAACTCAAATTCATTTCATTATGCCCCATTCAGTCAGCATTAGAAATCGGTTTGTTATTTGTCATGTAACATCAGATTTTCTCGCTCTTTTCTTAAAGCCCCAATGTGTAGCCTTTCGAGAGAAATTAAGCGTAACGCAACGCAAATTACGTTTACATCTACGGAAGCCTGCATGCGGATGTCGGTCTATTGTCAGTCTATAGCAAAAACGCGAACGATATGACCGCTTTCAGCTTCCGTATTCCAAGATGGCGGCAATACATGGAGAGTCTACCCAAGTTAATGTGCGTGGAAATGCTGAAATTTCAAGCCAATATGGACATAGGGAATTGATAGTGGTGGTTAATATTTATGAGAAAGGACAAGCTTGTCAACAGGTAAAGCATATTTTGATATTGAACAGTAAAAACGTTACACATTGTACCTTTAAAGACAGCATTCAGGTACGAGATTCACATCGAATTTCTCCTTTAAGTGAATAGATAATTTCAACATTATATGATTACTATATATGATTACTTATAGACCCCCCCCCCCCCCCCTGTTTACCTCTCTCTTTCAGGCTCAGTAACTGTGGTATCTCAGATGAAGGTTATGTTTGTCTGGCTCTCTCTCTGATGTTAAACCCCTCCTGTGTGAAAGAGCTGGATGTGAGCAACAATAATCCAGGAGAATCAACACAGATGCTGTTATCTGAAACACTCAATGATCCTCACCACAAACCTGAAAAACTTCAGTATGTGATCTCAATACAATTCAATTCAATTCAAATAAATTCAATTCAATTGTATTTGTACAAATACAATACCTTGTCTCACGGCACTCTACAGACAGTACAGTGAGCACCCATGAGTTACAGAGGCAAAGAAAAACTCCCTTCACTTACTAATAATTCATTTTTAGGACGAAACCATGGGCAGATCCACATCTCATTGGCTCAACATACCTGTTGGGTGGCTAGTGAGGTACCAGTACAGAGTAAAAGCATGAATGCAGAATATTGTCAGAGTTACTAGATGGTACAAAAAATTTAGTTTGTGAGACAGTCAATCAAGTAGATGATTCAGGGGATGGAGTCATGACTTGGGTGGCATAGAGTTCATTGGGTGTAGGTCGCCATTTAGGTAGTGATTGTCAGGATAGTTTGTAGAACTGTCAATCAAATGGAGGGTTGGGATAAAGTCAATAGTAGGACAGCGCTTGGGTAGAGATCATCAAGTGGTGTTCATCAGGGGAGGCCAGCAAGGCCGGATCCATCATGGGGCCTCTGGGAGGAGTGGAAGGCTGGTCCTGGTATGTGGCTCCGCAGAGGTTGGTCGGCATCCATTGTGGGCTAGGGGTTGATGGCAGGGAGGTAGGGGCGGACGGGAGGCTCAACATTCAGCCGGGATGATTGTAGTGAGTAGGGGCAGAAGAAACAAAAGAATTAGGCCAGTCTAGGAGGAGGTTAGCACTACATGACAAGTTTGTTGTATTGTTGTATTAATATTATTACATGTCAGAGTGAGGAGAGGGAGAGAAGAGAGAAGAAAGGCAGTTGACACACATGATGTAAAACTTGGCATCAGCTGTCAACATGTGAACAGTACAACTCTAATTGTGAATTTAAATCAATGAAGAATAGTAGGCTCAAGATTAAACACGACTTAGAGAGCCTGTTGTTACATAATATAGGCAATGAGATGTGTACTGATGCTTTGTGTAATATTTAATTATTCTGTCAAACACCCTTGCAGACTTGCTGACTGTAAACTCACAGATAAGTCCTGTGAGATTGTGGGTTTGGTTCTACAGTCACCAAACTCCCTGCTGCAGCTGGACTTGAGTCACAATGACCTTGGAGATTCTGGAACTCAGCATCTCTCTGCTGGACTATCTAGTCTCCACTGCAAACTGCAAACATTAAGGTGAGTGTTTTTGCTTTTCCTGATAACCACTGAAGAACCACTAGTGTAGTGCAGTACTCACACAAGACATACAGGTGTACATGTATTTCTCAGGAAACTGGTATTCTAGTTGCAGTAGGTGTGAACAGCTAAGTTCTGATTCTGTGATGAGTACTAATGCTGGCTCATGCAGTTGTTTGTTGTTTGGCTGTTGTTTAAAAACAAAAGTTTGTGAATGTTGCTCAACATTGTGTCATGGCAGAAGCCATGTCTGTGGTGTAGGGAAAGTTATTTTTAAATGCGGTCTAGTTCATATTCAGATACCATTGGTTACATCACATCATGTAGATTTTGACAGGCTATATTTACCCCTGTGAGAATACTGGCAGGGTATCTGCATGCATGATCTGTGAATTTAACCAGCACCTGGATTTAGCACTGCACTGTGACCACACAGAATGCATTTGAGAGGGGGGTGACTACAGTGGTTTTACACACAGTGATTGCTTTTCAATGCATTAGAGCCAAAATATATTCTTCTTTATCATGATGTTCTTTATGTACTTTCTAATCTTGAAATCGTGCAGTCTGTGTATTTTTGGACTATGTTTACAGTACATTATGACCATAGTTGACCCCTCTCTCTCTCTCTCTCTCTCTCTCTCTCTCTCTCTCTCTCTCAGGCTTTCTGATTGTCTCATCACAGAGAAGGGTTGTGTTTCTCTGGCTTCAGCTCTGACTTCAAACCCCTCCCATCTAAAAGAGCTGGATCTGAGCTACAATCATCCTGGAGAATCAGGATTGAAGCTGTTATCTGCTAGACTGGAGGATCCTGTCTATAAACTGGAGATACTTAGGTATGTTCATAAAGGATCCCTAGTATATATTCAGCAATGTTGTAATAGTTTTTTGCTGTTTAGCTGTTAAATTGATTTATATGTTTATTCTTTGATGCTGCATCCATGTGAGCAGACAGACAAACAGGGCTACAGAGATGAATATCCTTGTGTGATTGAAAGCAAAATTATATATAAAGGTATAAATATAAAGGTGACAAACAAACAAAACAACACAAAAACAACAATTTACTTTTTTCCCCAGAACTGACCATGCTTCTTTGGAGAGGGAACGGACACGTTTGCTGAGATGTAAGTTTGAGATGAGTGTTTGGGAGTCCGGCGTGTGTGTGTGTGTGTGTGTGTGTGTGTGTGTGTGTGTGTGTGTGTGTGTGTGTGTGTGTGTGTGTGTGTGTGTCGCGTGTGTGTTGTGGCGCCAGGGCACATGACGTGAGAATGAATCTGACGAAGAAGACACAGTGGTGTTAAAAGTATTAGTCAGTTTTGCACTAAAGACTGCAAGTTTCATCAGTTTCTCATTTCAAAAGACTTTTGGTTCAAATGAGAAGCACCTTGATGCTGTAGGTGTGTATCTACCATTTCTCTTACTGTAAATTCATGCATGATCTGACCTACAGTATGTATGTGTGTCTCTTATGTGTGTGTGTGTGTGTGTGTGTGTGTGTGTGTGTGTGTGTGTGTGTGTGTGTGTGTGTGTGTGTGTGTGTGTGTGTGTGTGTGTGTGTGTGTGTGTGTGTGTGTGTGTGTGTGTGTGTGTGTGTGTGTGTGTGTGTGTGTGAGCCGAGATGATGTCAGAATCTCAAAATTATGTCAGAATCACAATCCTAAGGGTCTATTTACCACAAAAAGTGTATGTAATTGTAGGTGACCTGGTAAAAATACTTCTTTCATACTTTGTTTATATACAATCATTATTGTATGTGAGTGTGTGTGTGTGTGTGTGTGTGTGTGTGTGTGTGTGTGTGTGTGTGTGTGTGTGTGTGTGTGTGTATGTATGTATGTATGTATATTTTTTGTAT
>JAODXP020000019.1:4220370-4245370 GCA_027497455.2 Sardinella longiceps | reverse complement strand
TCTCGTTCTTTTCTCTCTCCTCCCTTCCTCTACCCTCTTTTTCCACTCCCTCTTTTCTTCCACTCCAATCTCTTTACACCTCTTTTCTGTTTCTGTTCCCTTCTTCCTTTTCTTTCTCTCTCTGCTCCTTTCTTTCTCTGCTCTCTCTCCTCCCTCTGTCTTATCTCTCTTCCTCCTCTCTCTAAACTTCTTTCTCATCTGTCTCCCATCACCCTCTTTCTCCTTTTATTTTTATCTTCTCATTTTACTCATGTGATCTCATTTGCTTCCTTTGTCTCCCCTCTGTCTTTCTCATCCCTCTATTGTTATTTCCTCATTGCCTTTTTCTCCTCCCTCTTTTCTCCCCATCCTACTCAATAGTCTTTCTTCACCATGTCCCCCTCTCCTTCTCTCTCTCTCTCTCTCTCCACCACTCCTTGTCCCCCTCTCCTTTTCTGTCTTTCTCCACAACTCCATATTCCCTCTCCTTCTATCTCCCTTTCTCCACCACTCCATATCCCCTCTCTTCCTCCACTGCTCAATGTCCCCCTCTCCTTTTCTGTCTTTCTCTACCACTCCATATCCTCCTCTCCTTCTCTCTCTTTCCCCACCACTCCATGTCCCCCTCTCCTTTTCTCTTTTTCTCCACCACTCCATATCCTCCTCTCCTTCTCTCTCTTTCTCCACCGCTCCATGTCCCCCTTTCCTTTCCTCTTCCTCACTGCTCTCTACCCCCTTTCCCTTCATATCTTTATGCCCTCATCTCTTCTCCTCTCTTTCTCTCTGGTCTTCATTAGATATTCTCTGTTCTCCAGAGGAAGAGGAGTGTATGTGAACTGATGTTTTAAAAGAAGTTTTCCTGTTTGATTGCTGTACTGTTATCATGTGAGAGCAGATCAACATCGTGGCTTGCTGCTGTTATTGTTACCATTCTAATGAGAATTGATACAAAATGGTGACTAAACTTTTTTCAGGGAATAACAGGCACCCTGTCAGCCAAAAAAATAAAATAAAATATTAAAATAAAGATTTAAAAAAAAAAATGATAAAAAAGTGAATCTTCTGCACTATAGGTTTATTTATTTGCTCAATTTGTGTGTCTGTATACATACTAGTATATACATGCAGTATAATACATACTATAAATAATATTCTTTGTTGTACCTTGTACTGTAAGTGTATGTTGAATGTGTTCATTTTGCCAGCCATAATAATTCTGAATAAAACGTTAATCCAAACCATGTACCATGACCCTCTGTCTTACCGTAACAAAATTATGTCACCGAGACTCTGGACTCTGTACACGCAATTTTCATTATGGAAGTGCATTTATAATTTCCCAGTCCAAAAGGGCTTTGACTTTGTATTTCAACAAAGGTTTATGGGATTTGATCAGCCTAGAAATCTATACGTACCCTATCGGTGGCAAATTAATTTGCCCAGCCTGTACGTAGCAAGCCATAGGGAATTTTATTGGATGACGCCTTTGGTGACATCTTATCATAACGCTCTATGTATTTAGGGCGTGCTTCGCCGATCTTGTTCGTTCATGCGATTGGCCGTAGTCTATCCTGTTGCATCCAGAAGTAGTTTGAAAGATAGCAGCGTTGTTCAGCCCATGATTGAGTTCGGTTTATCTCTCGATGCCAGACTATACATTTCAATGATATAGGATGTCCAAAATGCACAAAGGAGAGCACTTGTATTAGGTCCTCTTAGGAGTTCCCAGGTGCGTTAGTCAAAGTCTTCTTAGTTATGGAACGGGGTGGACTCACACACAAGTTAAAAAATCTCCACAAGTTAGTTTTAAACCACTGTATTTTAGTATTTTTTCATATTTTTACAATTTTTTAGAGGCACCACAATGTGCAAAAAAAGTGCAATAAAGTGCAGAGTGCTGTGCAAACGTTTCAGTCCATGACTATCCTCAGTGCAAAAAGAGCAGCAGCAGAGAAAGGCAACCTTTTCAACTGATCAAGGTGCATCCAATTAGTGGCCAATGGCCTAACAGATCACAGGTAATGCAGATCGCATGATCACATCCTTGCATGCAAAATCAGCCCTATTGGCCATGGTAATCAAGACAATTGTGCCATACAATAGATACAAGGTAGTAGACATATACAAATCATTACATACATACAATCTACAGAAAACATGACATATCAGCTGGTCAATGCCACAGAATTACAGGTCCTTCATTGAATGGTTTCCATCTGAAAAATGTCTTGCAACAGCTGATTTGGGATCAGACCTACGAATAGAACTTTTATGCTCGTTAATTCTTAATCTGAGCCTGGCGAATGACAAACTAAAATCAGAAGTGATATTTAGTCTGGGGACCTACCTATTGCATTTCTCGTAGCAGAAGCATCATTTATCATTGTCCAGAGCCGTTTATTGGGCACTACCAATGTCTATCATACCGTCTGTACATACCTCTGAGCCAATACCAGAGCCACCATGGGACGTAAAATGCAATCGAGGGCTGTACAAATCCCTTTTGTTCTGCGATTGGATACCGAAAGTAAGCGAGAAAAACGGCCATGGTCACCATGCTGCTTTGCAGAGTGGAATGAAATAAGCCTGCAAAGGAGCATGGGAACTCCCAGGCTAATCTTGAATGGTTCTTTAAAGAACTATTACCTCAATGGTTTGAGTTTGAGTTTGAGTTTTTATTAGATCCCCATTAGCTTTTGCTTAGAGCAGCAGCTATTCTTCCTGGGGTCCTTCCAATTCATAATTTACAAATACAAATATCAGCCAAACAAAATGTCTATGTCAGTAAACATGACAAAGGCCTACATGACATATATACCTACTACATATATAAAAAGAAAAAGCAAAAATACCAAAATAAATAAGTAACACCTACAATACATAATTGTTTTCTTCAAAAATATTACTAAAGGGTACAGAACATAAATAACGTAACATAAAAAAAACATAAATAACAGAGACAACACACAAAAAGCAAAAAGACAGCTGCATTACTTAAAATTGATGTTCCTATAATAATTTTTGATTTGTACCTTAAAGGCATGAATATTTAGCTGAGTAATGCTCTGAGGTAGTAGGTTCCATTGATGCATTGCCCTATAAATAACTGAACGCTGCATTGTTGTCTTGGATCTAGGTAAGGTGAAACACCCACCAACCGCGTGTCTTGTTGAATGAGTATGAACCAGTGTGCTAAAACATAATTTTTTGTATATTATCAGTGGTGATTTTGTGATTATGACATTCTTAATAAAAACCATAAGTAGAGACAAAAGCCTAGTTCTTACACTTAACCAACCTAAAGAGTTGTGCATTTTAATAACATTTGTTCTCCAATTACAAGACAGAGCTAATCTTGCTGCTTTATTCTGGACCAACTGTAATTTCCTTATATTTGCCACAGATGTGGAAGACCAGACAATAGAACAGTAATCCAGATTTGACAGTACCAACGCCTGAATTACTTGCTTGGCCAGTGAGGGTGTAAAATATTTTGCACATCTTTTAATTATTGATAATGCATTTCCCATTTTAGTAACAACCCTTTGTATGTGTTTGTCCCAAGATAATTTATTGTCAATTACTACACCTAAAAGTTTTACTTCTTCTAATTGTTTTATCACAGTTTTATTTATTACAATATCTAAAATTGGTTTAGAGCTCAAAGAATGATTAGTACCAATTACAATACAATTAGTCTTGGACACATTTAGTATTAGCTTATTGTTGTTGATCCAGTCCACAACCTTTGCTGTCTCACTTGCTAGTTTTATATTTAAATCATCCACAGTTGCTGCAGCCAAATATATTGTGGAATCATCAGCATACATTGAAATCTTAGCATTAGTTAAAACCAGTGGCAGATCATTAGTAAATATAGAGTAAAGAAGAGGGCCTAAGCAGCTACCTTGAGGCACCCCATGCTTCACAGGTATGATGTCTGAAAAGCTTCCATTAAAATATACCATTTGTTTTCTATTACTTAAATAGCTATTGACCCAGAGCAGAGCTGACTCAGTGAAGCCATAATGTTTCAGTTTTTCCAGCATAAGCTCATGATTGAGAATATCAAATGCTGCAGAAAAATCTAAAAGAACAGCGCCTATAATATGACTCTGTTCCATTCCCTGCAACCAGTCATCCACCATTTGTGTTAAAGCTGTAGCAGTTGAATGTTTACTTCTGTATGCATGCTGGTAATAGGTCATTAATTCATTTTGACCTATTCTTTGAAGCACTAAAAAAGGTTCTTCTATGGCATCGCTCTGAAAAACCGTTTCTGGCACCTTTATTTTTTAGAGTGTGGGCAGCTGCTTATAGTGCCCCTCAGCTCTCCCTGCTCATCACTTTACAAATCATTTACCATTGTAATACTCAGGCAATCTTCTCTTTTATTGCATTTATTTATGTGCAGGTTATGAAAGCAGCAGTGGCAGTTTTGGCCACGCTGGCCCACCATGATTTTATTTAGTAATAACTTGGCAAGCTAAAGTAACACTGTAAATTAAACAAATGCCATGAAGATGAGAGATTTAATTGGACTAGCCAGAAAATTAGGAGTAAATTATGTCAGCCTGGTCCAAAAATGACCAAAATGGTTCTTAATATTTAATTAACGTGATAGAACTAATTTGTAATTTGTCTTCACTGTGTCAGTGAGAGTTATATGAAGGTCTATCTCAGTCTGAGTACCAGTCAACTTGAACTGCAGCTCTTACTTAGTCCTCATAGTCCTAACTAGACCCACACTGGCTCTTAATGGGCTGCCGTTATCTAACCCTAAGCAGAAAACAGACCAAAATGTGTCTGGATATGTGGTAGGAATAACAGCACAACTAAGCCTGTCTCAAAGATTGAAAAGACTTTTACAGCGTGAATGCATCAATTACAGCTTGAATGCCTCTCTCTCTCTCTCTCTCTCTCTCTCTCTCTCTCTCTCTCTCTCTCTCTCTCTCTCTCTCTCTCTCTCTATGTGTGTCCATAGCCGGCCCCTTAGGGCTCCCACACCACGAGGGCCCCCAAAGAACACAGATGTATGATAATTATTTTTGTTTGCTCCCCCAGAATGATACCAGAATGATGTTGTAGGCCTATAGCCTAATTTTAAATAATGCTAACTATAGTGGGCAGTTTAACTACAGTGCTGAGGTAGTGGTATGGGGGCCCAAGACAGTTGAAATTCAGAGAAAGGCTTGGGCTGGCCCTGTGTGTGTCAGCATTTACAAAGGCAGTACTTGTTGTGTCACTCAGTCCAGCTTCCACATTTTATTTTATGCTACAACTGTCCACTAGAGGGCGATCATGCACTACATTCCAACCTCTCACTCTCACCAGTCTTTAGCCATATTTTTCAGAAAAAAACATTGGCTAACTTATAGTTAAAGCAGCGATTAGAGAAAGATCACATTCTAGAGAGAAAGACATTTTTATTGCTTTTAAAACACCTTACCGTGTGACTAACTTAGGCTTACCTCCACGGAAAAAAATCAATATGATGACAGGAACGAACACGCCCCCAAAACAAGGAAGTTCTTGCGCGTCCAAACGCGTTTCAGGCGAAATGAAAGTGAGTGGAGAATTGTCAAACTTACGTTTGCGTAGCAAGAAGTAAGAATGGCCGAATTGACTCCAATCAACCCGGATCTTTTTACATGTCCGATTTGTCTTGACCTACTGAAAGATCCGGTAACTTTAAATTGTGGACACAGTTACTGTATGGGCTGCATTAACGGTTGCTGGGATCAGGAAGATCAGAAGGGAGTTTACAGCTGCCCACAATGCAGACAGACCTTCTCTCCAAGACCCGTTTTGAACAAAAATAATGTTATCGCTGAGCTTGTGGATCAGATGAGGAAGACCAGAATCCAAGCTGCTGCTCCTGCTCAGATTGCTGGACATGGAGATGTGGAGTGTGATGTCTGCACTGGGAGAAAACTCAAAGCTGTCAAGTCCTGTCTGGATTGTCTTTTGTCTTACTGTGAAACTCATTATGAAGCTCACAATGAACTTAACCCTGGTCGGAAACATAATGTGGTTGAAGCCACAGGTCAACTACAGGAGAGGATTTGCTCCCAGCATCAGGAACCTTTGAAGGTGTTTTGTCGTACAGACCAAAGTTGTGTCTGTTTTCTATGCTTGGTGGATGAACACAAAGGCCATGACACTGTGTCTGCCTCTGCAGAGAGGAAGGAGAAACAGGTAATGTTAAGCACAGCTGAAATTATTATTAGGCCTTTTAGGAGGCAGAGGTGCCCCAAAGTATTTGTGTAGAAAAGACATGATCTGTAAAATTAAGCCAGGGCTGCAGTGATGGACTGTGACTTACAGTGGGAGCTCTCTTGTAGAGAGAAGAGATTTGCTAAACCAAAACAAAAGAAAAATTGGAAATTTTTTAATTTTTGCAGATTTATAAGTAGCCTATCACTGCATGTTGACATTGAATGTTGTCGTCAAGGTGCATAAATCACTTCTTCCCTTACTTGAGTTAAATACGCCTGCTGGGTAAAGTCTATGTTAAAGGATGAGGCCTTTAATAGAGTGAATGTTAGTGTACAAGTCAAGTTGAGATGACGGGATGTAAGACTGGCAGTGATCACAGGGTGATGGTAGCAGTTGAGGAATCTGGCTAGCTGGGGAAGTCTCCCAGAAATATGGGGTTTGAATCTCCGCAGCCAGTGATAAATCCAGTGCAAATCACTCCATAGCCCTGTTGCTCAAACTTACCAAGTGCTGTAGGAAGGAAAAAGAAGCAGAAAATTTGATACAAAGACGAGCAGTGAACCGCCAACTAACACTAAGTGAATGGGGCATAACAACTTGCCTTCAGTTTCATTTCAATATGCTCCATTCAGTCACAATAAGTTGCTCAAGGGGGAAACTGACTCTGAAGTATTTGATATTTGACAAATTAAGTCGCTTAATGGATAAAAGTCAAGCATAAAGTAATAAATTTATATGGCATATGGTTGATAATTTGGAAAACAGATGGCATACAATATAAAACTAATATAATATAATATAATAATATCAATACATGGTTAACTTCAGCTAACAAACACCTAAATGTAACACACGTCCAGTTCATGTAATTTGAATGGTCTCTGTCCCAGAGTAAGTGGCCTTCAACACACAGGGTAACACATAAAGCCTGTCGAAGAACACTACGCTCATGCCAGTCTTGATCTTGTTTAAACATTTTCTTATTTCAGGAATTATGTAATCTGATCATTCTTGGTAGCCATTTATTTGTCTGTTTGTTTCCCACAGGCAGAGTTAGCGGAGAAGCAGAGGAGATTCCAGCAGAGAATCCAGGAGAGAGAGAAGG
The DNA here is from genome assembly GCA_027497455.2 of Sardinella longiceps. NCBI lineage: Eukaryota > Metazoa > Chordata > Actinopteri > Clupeiformes > Clupeidae > Sardinella > Sardinella longiceps. Next base: position 4,238,067 of record JAODXP020000019.1, on the reverse strand, counting down.
AGTTGAAGAAGATGAGGAACACCGTGGAGACTCTCAAGGTGAGTAGAGACTGACTGACTGACTGACTGACCACCACAGGAGGAGAGAACAGCAGCTGGACGCCATGTTGGAGCTCAGAGTCAGATCTCTCCTCCAATTTAGTCAGAGAGTCCTATGACATCTCCTCCAATCAGAGTCCTGTGATGCTGTGACTCAGATACACTGAGGGATCCGAATGAGAGGAAGAGCCCCGAATGCCGTGTGTCTATGTTCCCGCTTTTTTCCCCCCCCAAATAGTCCCACATTTCTACCCCTGCCTGGTAGACCGCCTTTGTAATGTTAGGCAAGATTCACAGCTTCATCTACTGGCAAAGTTGTAAATTGCCTAGAGAACAAGAAAGATGACTAGGCAGCTGTTGAAGCAGTTACCAAAAGCTAAAAATATTGTAGCTATGTAGCCTGCCTGAAAATGGCATTGTTTAAGCCATTCATAAATAATAACCTGCAACGCAATATCTTACTGACAACCCTGCATTCACTGTGATGTGCATTATGAAACCGTATACCAAAAGGAAAGGAAGACAAAACTAAGTGATTTTTTTTTTTTTTGGTCTTGCATGTAGACGAAGTATAAATAATTACTTGTGTCTGTCTAATGATTGAGTTGCTTAGATGGTTTCCTCCACTCATCCAATGTGTCTCCTAGAGCTCTGCACAGACAGCAGTGGAGGACAGTGAGAGGATCTTTACTGAGATGATCCGCTCCATTGAGAGAAGGCGCTCTGAGGTGACGGAGCTGATCAGAGCTCAGGAGAAGGCTGAGGTGAGTCGGGCTGAAGGACTCCTGAAGCGACTGGAGCAGGAGATTGCTGAGCTGAAGAAGAGAGATGCTGAGCTGGAACAGCTGTCACACGTAGATGATCACATTAACTTCCTCAAGGTATAATTCTCATGGATTGTTTGTACACAAAATATTTTTTGCTTTGTCAATTTATTCATACATTTATACTGAGTATTTCTCTCAATCTGTCTCTGTCATTTCTCCATTATAGACCTTCCAGTCACTCAGTGAGCTACCTGAGTCTGAAGACTTACCTGCCACCTGTGTGAACCAAAGTCTCTCTTTTGAGGCTGTGAGGAAATCCGTCTCCACACTGAAGGAGCAGCTGGAGAATCTCTGCAAGCAGGAAGTTATCAAGACTTCTGGAGCTGGTTGGTCACATTCCTGACATACGTTTGCAGACATGTGATTGATGTCTTTGATATTAGGGTGATATTGGACGCTCTACTCACTACATTACTACGTCTTTGGGTGCTGGTTTAGATTAGGACATGCATTAAAACGTAAAAGAAACGCACTCTCTGTGTATCTTTTTACACATTTATTGGAACATGTCCGCAAGTCTGTGTTTCGGCACTAGGCCATCATCAGCTGATGATGATTGTCTTTGATATGCCAGAGTTGTGATCTTCTGGAACTGTTGATTCTCCAGTCACATATCTGTACTGTACATAATGTAATGTAAGGGATAAAGTTCATATACTGTACATGTAACACTGATAGCCAGAGAGACTCTGAAGGTGCTTTTCCATGTTTGCTTTTCTGGGGAAGGAGAACCGATTCATGGATACTAAATACTCATAATTTCACACAACAGATTTTACTGACATTAGGAAATATGTTGCATTATGCTATATTGTTATTTACACAACTTTTCCTCCAAATCAATAGTGACTCAAGTCCAGGATGTTTTACCTTCAAAGCCACCAACAACCAGAGAGGAGTTCCTACAATGTGAGTTTGGTAAACACACACACACACACACACACACACACACACACACACACACACACACACACACACACACACACACACACACACACACACACACACACGCACACACACACCTTTGCCTCTCATCTCCTGCAGAATGACGCTGTATTCAAAGTATTATAAACACTACTCAAAAGAAAGCTTTAGTCTTACATCACCTACACACTTTTATCAACCTTCCTCTCTTTCTTTCTCTCTCTATCCTCTGTTTCTGTTCTATCCATCCATCTCTCCTCCTTTCTTTCTGTTCTTTTCCACTGTTCTGTCTTTTTTTTCCTTTTTCCTTTGTGTGAAATTCTCTTCTATCACACCTGGTCTCCCCACTGTTCTTCTTCTCTCTTCATACTCCCTCTATCCATTGTGTGTGTGTGTGTGTGTGTGTGTGTGTGTGTGTGTGTGTGTGTGTGTGTGTGTGTTTCTTACTTTCTTCCCCTCCTCTCTTTCTGTTCCCTCCATCTCTCCACTCCTCCTCCTTCCCGTCCTCCCCCTTTTCATCTTTTCTTTCTCTCTCTCTCTCTCTCTCTCTCTCTCTCTCTCTCTCTCTCTCTCTCTCTCTCTCTCTCTCTCTCTCTCGTGTGTGTGTGTGTGTGTGTGTGTGTGTGTGTGTGTGTGTGTGTGTGTGTGTGTGTGTGTGTGTGCGTATGGGTTTGTGTGTGTGTGGGTTTTTTTCCCCCCATTTCCTCCCTCTCTTCCCCTCCTCTCTTTCTGTTGCCTCCATCTCACCACTCCTCCTTCCCTTCCTCTTCACCTTTACTTTCTGTGTGTGTGAGATCTTGTGTCAGTGTGTGAGTGTTTGTGCGTGTGTGTGTGCGTGTGTGTTCGTGTCAGTGTGTGAGTGTTTGTGTGTGTGTGTGTGTGCGTGTGTCAGTGTGTGTGTGTGCGTGTCAGTGAGTGTGTGTGTTGTGTGTGTGTGTGTGTGTCAGTGTGTGTGTGTGTGTTTGTCTCCTCCTCCCCTTTCCACCTCAATTTCTGTTTTCCCTTCATGATTTTTTTCCTTACTCTCTCTCTCTCTCTCTCTCTCTCTCTCTCTCTCTCTCTGTGTGTCTGTGTGTGTGTGTGTGTGTTTGCTTGTGAATGTTGTGTGTATGTATGTGTGTGTGTTTCCGCCTCCCCTTTACTCCTCTCTTCCCTCCTCTTTTCTGTTCCCTTTATCTCTCCACTCCTTCATTCCTCATCTCTCTCTCTCTCTCATTCATTCATTCAAATCAGCTTTATTGGCATGACAAAAATATACATTGCATTGCCAAAGCATTTCCAGTTGTACCAAGTACAAGTAGTACAGTATAAGACATAACACAATTAATCATACAACACTGTATGTGTGCGTGTGTGTGTGTGTCTGTGTGTGTGTGTCTATGTCTATGTGTGTGTGTGTGTGTGTGTGTGTGTGTGTGTGTGTGTGTGTGTGTGTGTGTGTGTGTGTGTGTGTGTGAGTGTGTGTGTGTGTGTGTGTGTATGTGTGAGTGTGAATGAGATGCATATGTATACAGATGTGCGTGTGGTTAAGTATGGTGGTAAGTATCTGTGTTTGTGATTCTTCATGTGCTTCACTCATGAGGTGACTCTCTCTCTCTATGGCAGGCATCTACATACCTGGCTGCAATTCTTGCACTCTCTTCTTCCTCACCTAGTAATATTCGCAGCAACATGTTGTCTTCTAGGTTTGGGAAGTCGGGATATATGTTTCCGAATTCAGGAAAGAATTGGTTACGTATTTCTTTCCATTGGCTGCATTCGCTTAAGAAGTGAAGTTCTGTTTCAACAGTGCCTTGGTTACATTTTGTGCAGAGCCTTTCCTCTCTAGGTAGCCAGGTCTGTCTATGCCTGCCCTTTTCTATAGCCAGGCTATGGCTGCTTAGTCTGTATCTGGTCAGGGTTTTTCTGTGCTTAGTATTTGTGACTGTGGAGAGGTAGTCTGCTGTTGTGTACTTTCTGTTGAGGGTCAAATAGCATTGGAGTTTACTTTGGTTCTTTGTTGTTTCAGTCCAATATGATAAGTAGTTTTGTTTTTCTGTGTTTATTACTTGGTTGGGTCGAATTGTTTGGGCAATGGCGGCAAGGTCATGAGGCTGGGAATTAGTTATGTTAGTTTTGCTAGTCTGATTTGGTTGTGTGAGCCTCAAGACCAGCTGGATGAGGGGGCTTGCTTTTGCACTCATCTCTTGGCTTTTGAGGGCTTGGAAACAAAGAGATTTGGGGTCACTTGTTTTCAGGTGTCTGAAGAATTTCATGGCTCTTTTCTCTATGTTGATCAAAAGTGGGTATTGTCCTAATTCAGCCCTGCATGCATTACTGGGTGTATTCCTCTGCACCCTCAGGATGCTCTTACAAAACTCAGCATGCAGGGTTTCCACTGGGTGTTTGTCCCATTTTTCAAATCCATTTTGCATAAGAGGACCCCACACTTCGCTGCCATAGAGTGCAATTGGTTCAATTACTGATTTGAAAATTTTGAGCCAGATTCGAACAGGTATGTCAATTTGGATTGATTTTTTAATTGCATAAAAAGCCCTTCTTGCTTTCTCTCTTAACTCATTCATGGCCAGGTTGAAATTGCCAGTTGAGCTGATTTTTAGTCCTAGATAAGTATAGTTTTTTACATGTTCAATAGTATCTGTTCCAATTGTGAATTTTCTTCCCAAACATCTGGATCTTTTCTGAAATGTTAGTATTTTGGTTTTTTGTGGATTAATGGTCAGGGCCCATGTCTGACAGAAAGTATGCAGGACATTTAGTTGTTGCTGTAGGCTGTCCTCTGTGGGACAAAGCAAAAGGAGGTCATCTGCAAAAAGGAGGAATTTGATTTCGCTGTCGTTTAATGAGAGCCCAGGTGCTGCTGACTGTTCTAGATTTTTTGCCAATTCATTTATATATATATTAAAGAGGGTGGGTGATAGCGGGCAGCCCTGTCTCACACCCCTGTCTTGAGTAAAATATTCTGTTTGTTTGTTTCCAATTTTGACTGAACATTCGTTATTTGAGTACATTGTTTTTATTATGTTATATGCTTTCCCCCCACACCAGTTTCAATGAGTTTATAGAATAGGCCATCATGCCAAATTGAATCAAAGGCCTTCTGGAAGTCGACAAAGCAGGCAAATATTTTTGTTTTATTTTGGTTGACATATTTATTAATTAGGGTATGTAGGGTGAAAATATGATCTGAGGTTCTACAATTTGGTAAAAATCCAATTTGGCTTCTACTTAAGGCATCATGCTCGATAAGGAAGTTTAAAATTCTACTGTTTAAAATACTACAAAATAACTTCCCCAAGTTACTGCTTACACAGATGCCTCTGTAGTTATTGGGGTCTAAATGATCTCCACTCTTAAGAAGGGGTGTTATAAGCCCTTTATTCCAGATTTCTGGGAAGTATCCCACACTCAGAACAAAGTTAAATAGTTTCAAAATAGCCAATCGGAGGCTGAGGCTTGCATTTTTTAGCATTTCATTGAGGATGCCATCAGGCCCACTTGCTTTTCTTGGGTGTAGATTTTTAATTTTTTCAGTCAATTCGTTTTCTGTAATTGGGTAGTCTAATGGGTTTTGGTATTTAGCGATGGTGTTTTCCATATCAATCATTTTATTATAAATATTGGTTTGTTCTGGTGTCATGACATGTTTTCCGTAGAGGTTTTTAAAGTGGTTTATCCATATCTCTCCGTTTTGTATAGCAAGTTCCCCATGTGACTTTTTAGTCAGTGTGTTCCAATTGTTCCAGAAATGGTTAGAATTTAGGGATTCCTCAATAGATTCTAATTGATTTTTGGTGAACTGTTCCCTCTTTTTTCTGAGTGTGTTTTTGTATTTCTTGAGTTCTTTATAGTAGTCAAGCCGGATATCAGGGTTGTTGGGATTTCTGTGTTTTTGGTTTGACAAAAGCCTAACTTTATTTCTCATTGCCTTACAGTCCTGATCAAACCATTTGTCGTTGTCATGTTTATTTTTGTGAGTTTTTGCCTTTGTTTTCAGTTTTGAAATGATGGCCAGGTTATGGAATATGTTGTTTAGGCTTTCAACTGCTTGGTTCACCCCTTCTTTGTTATGTGTGTGGCAGGTCAATAGAAATGTCTCGATTAAGGAATGTACTTTGGGTTGGCACATTGCTTTTACGTAATCTTCATTGCTGTTTTGGGCCCATCTGTAGGTTTTTCTTGTGTTATACAGCTTACTGGGCTTTGTAAAATCGCTGGGTGTTTCCCTCATTTTTAGGTACAGCGTAATTTGGCTGTGATCTGACAGGGGTGTTAGTTGATTGACTGTGAATGCTTGAAAGGAGAAAGGATCTAGATCTGTTATCATATAATCAACGGTAGAGCAGCCAAGAGATGAGCTGTAAGTATATCTCCCCAGCGAGTCCCCTCGCACCCTACCATTGACCAGATACAGACCAAGGCTTTTGCACAGTTCTACAAGAAGTTTCCCATTTTTATTAATTGATTTGTCAAAATTGTTGCGGGTAAAGTTAATAATGTTTTGTGGGTAGTTGTCACCAAATATGTGATTGTTTCCTTCCTCTGAATTATAATCTGCAAGGGATCCTGTTCTAGCATTTAAGTCTCCGCAGATCAACACTTTTCCCTGGGCCTGGAAGTGGTTAATCTGAGTGTGGAGAGTATCGAAGATTTCCTCCTCATAATATGGGGATTCAGAGGGAGGGATGTAAAGTGCACAGAGAAATATGTCGTTTGATGTCTGTGTTAGCTTTTTGTCAATTTTTAGCCAAATATGGTATTCTTCTTTCTTTATGGTTGAAATGTATTTTGCTATTTCTTGTTTAATCCATATAATGGTGCCCCCCGAATCTCTTCCGCGTATAACTTTAGTATGTTTTCTGGAAGAAATTGCTATTTCGGAGTAGCCTGTGGGGCAGAGAGTCACCTCATCAGTCCTGCGCCATGTTTCTTGCAGGATTATTATGTCCTTATTTTGAATGTTTTTCTTAAATTCTAAAGTTTTAGTTTTACAACCAAAACTAGATGAACAAATACCTTGGATATTCCATAAAGTTACCGTTAAAGATTTCATTGCAAAAGTGATGTGTCAGATGTAACATATTTAACAAGTTTCATGAACCTCCAGAATGAACATTTTCTTATACTTCTAAAGCCTCACTTTAACGTATTGATAATATAAATAAATGAATGTTATGAACAAGATTTTTTTTTTTTTTTTTTTTTTCTTCTTTTTTTTTTTTTTTCATGGCTGATCTAGCAGCCGCGCACAAATAATGTCTAGCAGGTCTCTGATCTCTCCCAGCTTAGAGGTGCTGGGGCTGTTAGTGTTTTTCAACACTGCTGCATAACTAGGTTGCTCCTGTTGTCCTGACCTATGGGGTACCTGTGTGTTGTGAGGCCTGCCTGCCTCGGGGCTGTCCTCTGCTACTGGCCTCCTTGGCCTGTGGTAGTTAACCGGGTGACTGGATGCTGGTGGGTTATGGTGGTTCTCAGGCAGGTGACGTTGTGGGTGACTTGTGGGATGATGTGGAGGCAGGGGATTCCTGTGCTGGTACTCAGGGTGCCTCTGCAGGGATGGAGTGTTCCGGGGTGCTGGGTATCTCTGTTGGGCTGCAGAATTAGGGGGTCCCCTTTGCCATGGAGCATGGTGGTGCCTCGAGGATGTGGAGTGTTGAGTTGCCGGTCTCTGCTGTGTTGACTGTTGACGTCCAGGGTGGTGTTTGGGATGTGGCCCAGGGGGGTATGGTCTGCTGTGGTGAGGTGCTGTGGCGCTTTGCCTGTCTGGGCCCCGGCCGAGGGCAACGTCTTTTAGAGTTTTGGTGAAGACTCTGATGGTATCTTTCCGGAGGTGGACATGGTCATGCAGACTGTTCAGGCCAAGTGTAGGATGATGTGCCAGATGTACATTAGGCATGAGAGCACATCCGCGGGAGATGGCGGCATTCACCTTGGCAATGGTGTCCAGATGGAAGTCAGTCCGAGGCAAGATGGTGGATATGACTATTTTGGATGTAGGAAAATTTTCTGTTGCTTTTGTTGCCACTCTGATAATGGACTCTGCCACACGCTGTTGTTGTGCACGCAAGTCATTTGTTCCCACGTGAATGATTATGTGGCTTGGATGACCCATGTCTCCTTTATCCAGCAATTCTAGTGCATCAGCTGTTCTTGGGCACCAGAGTTTCGCTGTTTTTCTACCAGGAAATAGTAGCTCTTCATTTATAAATTTTCCATTGGAGTCAATGAGAATGACTACCTCTGCATCCGTGGCTGGAGTAAGTTGGCCCTGGCTGGTGTGGAGGGGCTCAGGGGCGTTTGCCTGTGAGTTGGATGGTGGTCTGGCTGCCTCTAGGGGGAGCTCTGTAGAGACTGGTGTTGCTGGTGTGGCTGTGGTGTTGGGATGTGGTGTGCTCTCACCTCTGCTCCGCTCTAACCTCAGCTCCTCTCTGATGTCCTGAAGTTCCTTTTTTAGGGCCTCTCTGTCATGCTGCAGGTCCCTAATTTGTTCTCTCAGCTCCTGCACACATGCTGCAAAATCCTTTTGTATTTGGTAGATTTGTTCCTTTAGTTCATGGTTGGCTGTGGTGGACTGTAATTGTTCTTTGAGCTGTACTATTTCTACCTCTTGTAGGGACAGGTTGTTTTTTAACAGGTTTACATGCTGCTCCAGTTGGGAAATGCAGTCACCAGTATAAGGCTCCTCCTCCTCCTCCTCCTCTGTGTTCTGTGTGGTGCCTGTGTCAGGCTGTCTGTGTGTCCCTTGCAGGCCTTTCTCTGTCTCTGCCAGTGCTTGTATGGTGGTCATGTCTTGCTGAGCAGAGCTAAGGCTTGCCTCACTCCCTTGAAACATGACTGTTCCATTTTGATACAGGTTAACAGTAAGGAAGGTGTTCTCAATATCCCCCTCTTTATGAATTCGTAGCTGCCTTCCATTACATATTCCTTGTTTTTTGAAATACTTGTAATGCTTGCAAATGGCTTTATGCCATGCTTCACAGTCCTCTGGATTTTCCCTGAGAAACTTGTGTTTAAATGTCTCTCTCTCTCTCTCTCTCTCTCTCTCTCTCTCTCTCTTTCTTTCTTTGTGTGTGTGTGTGTGTATATATATGTGTGTGTGTTTGTATGTATCTTTGTCTTTGTATGTGTGTGTCTTTGTATATGTGTGTGTTTCCTCCTCTATTCCCCTCCTCTCTTTATATTCTCTCCATCACTTCACTCCTCCTTCCCTTCCTCATCTTTTATCTCTCTCTCTCTCTCTCTCTCTCTCTCTCTCTGTCTCTGTTTGTTGTGTGTGTGTGTTTCCTCCTCTCTTCCCCTCGTTTCTTTATGTTCTTTCCATCTCTACAATCCTCCTCCTCTCCTTCCTTTCTCTCATCTTCCTTCTTTGTGTGTGTGTGTGTGTGTGTGTGTGTGTGTGTGTGTGTGTGTGTGTGTGTGTGTGTGCGTGCGTGTGTGGGTGGGTGTGTCCATATTCTGATGAGTATGTTTCTCTCCTCTCCTCTTGTCTGCAGTCGCCTGTAACCTCACTCTGGACCCAAACACAGCATGCATACGTCTCTCTCTCTCTGAGGGGAACAGAAATGTGACATGGGTGAATAAGGAGCAGCCGTATCCTGACCACCCAGAGAGATTTGACTACTGGGAACAGGTGTTGTGTAGAGAGGGTCTGTCTGGACGCTGCTACTGGGAGGCTGAGTGGAGTGGGAATAATGGGGCTCTAATAGCTGTGGCCTATAAAAGCATCAAGAGGAATGGGGGCAGTGATGATGTCATAATGGGATGGAATGCCGAGTCCTGGAGTCTGTTCTGCTCTCCTGACAGTTACTCTGCCTGGCACAATAATAAACACACTGACATACCTGCCCCCTCCTACGGCTCCAGAAGAGTAGGAGTTTACCTGGACTGGCCGGCCGGCACTCTGTCCTTCTACAGGGTCTCTTCTGACACACTCACACACCTGCACACGTTCCACTCCACATTCACTGAGCCCCTCTATCCAGGGGTTAGGCTGGAATGGTTTTATAACTCCTCAGTGTCCCTGTGCCAGATCACATGAGCTCCTCCTCCAACAGGTACATCCACCTGTCACCTCCCTTCTCTCTCTCTCCTCCTCCTCCTTCTCTCTCTGCCCTTCTTCCTTCCTCTGCTCATTCTCTTTCTGTCATCATCTTCCTTTCTTTATTCCCTCTTTCCTCCTCCATTTCTCATCCCTCTGTTTCTCGTTCCCTTTTTCATCCATCCATCTCCTCCATCTTCCTTTTTTTCCTCACTTACCCCCTTTCCTCTCTGTCTTCCTCCTCACTTTCTTTCCTTTTTATATCCCTACTTCTAACCTTGTTCTTTTTTTCTCTCCTTTCCTCCCTCTCTCCTCTACCCTCTTTTCCCACTTTTCTCCCCTTTTTTCTTCCACTCTAATCTCTTTACATCTGTTGTCTCTTTCTGTTCCCTTCCTTCTCCTTCTCTCTCTCTCTCTCCTTTCTGTCTCTGCTCTCTACCCTTTCTGTATTGCCTCCTCCTCCTCTCTTTCTCCTCACCCCCTTCCCTCTGTCTTTTTTCTCTTCCTCCTTTCTCTGAACTTCTTTCTCATCTGTCTCCCATCCTCCTCTTTCTCCTTTTCTTTTTTATCTTCTCATTTTACTCATGTGTTCTCATTTGCTTCCCTTGTCTCCCCTCTGTCTTTCTCATCCTCTATTGTTATTTCCACATTGCCTTTTTCTCCTCCCTCTATTCTCCCCATCCTACTCAATAGTCTTTCTTCACCTGTCCTTGTCCCCCTCTCCTTCTCTCTCTCTCTCTCCACCACTCCACATTCCCCTCTCCTTCTCTCTCTCTCTCCACCACTCCTTGTCCCCCTCCCCTTCTCTGTCTTTCCATATCCTCCTTTCCTTCTCTCTCTTTCTCCACCACTCCTTGTCCCCCTCTCCTCTCTCTCTCTCTCTCTCTCTCTCTCTCCACCACTCCTTGTCCCCCTCTCTCTCTCTCTCTCTCTCTCCACCACTCCTTGTCCCCCTCTTCTTTTCTGTCTTTCTCCACCACTCCATATTCCCTCTCCTTCTCTCTCTTTCTCCACCATTCCATACCCCCCTCTTCCACCACTGCTCCATATCCTCTTCTCCTTCTCTCTCTCTCTCTCCACCACTCCATATCCCCCTCTCCTTTTCTGTCTTTCTCCACCACTCCATATTCCCTCTCCCTCTCTCTCTTTCTCCACCATTCCATGTCCCCCTCTTCCACCACTGCTCCATGTCCCTCTCTACTTCTCTCCCTCTCTCCACCACTCCATGTCCCCCTCTCCTCTCTCTCTCTTTCCCCACCGCTCCATATCCCCCTTTCCTTTCCTCTCCCTCACTGCTCTCCACCCCCCTTTCCCTTCATATCTTTATGCCCTCATCTCTTCTCCTCTCTTCCTCTCTGGTCTTCATTAGACATTCTCTGTTCTCCAGGGGAAGAGGAGTGTATGTGAACTGATATTTTAAAAGAAGTTTTCCTGTTTGATTGCTGTACTGTTATCATGTGAGAGCAGATCAACAACGTGGTTTGCTATTGTTATTGTTACCATTCTAATGAGAATTGATACAAAATTGTGACTAAACTTTTTTCAGGGAATAACAGGCACCCTTTCAGTCCAAAAAAAATGATAAACAAAGTGAATCCTCTGCACTATAGGTTTATTTATTTGCTCAATTTGTGTGTCTGTATACATACTAGTATACATGCAGTATAATATGCAGTAATACATGCAGTATAAATGTATGTTGAATGTGTTCATTTTGCCAGCCATAATAATTCTGAATAAAATGTTAATCCAAACCATGTACCATGACCCTCTGTCTTACCGTAACAAAATTATGTCACCGAGACTCTGGACTCTGTACACGCAATTTTCATTATGGAAGTGCATTTATAATTTCCCAGTCCAAAAGGGCTTTGACTTTGTATTTCAACAAAGGTTTATGGGATTTGATCAGCCTAGAAATCTAGACGTACCCTAGCAACGGCAAATTAATTTGCTCAGCCTGTACGTCTCGTAGCAAGGCATAGGGAATTTTATTGGATGACGCCTTTGGCGACATCTAATCACAACACTCTATGTATTTAGGGCGTGCTTCGCCGATCTTGTTCGTTCATGCGATTGGCCGTAGTCTATCCTGTTGCATCCAGAAGTAGTTTGAAAGATAGCAGCGTTGTTCAGCCCACAATTGAGTTCGGTTTATCTCTCGATGCCAGACTATACATTTCAATGATATAGGATGTCCAAAATGCACAAAGGAGAGCACTTGTATTAGGTCCTCTTAGGAGTTCCCAGGTGCGTTAGTCAAAGTCTTCTTAGTTATGAAACGGGATGGACTCACACACAAGTTAAAAAAATCTTAGAAAAAAAAAAGTTAAAAAAAAGTTAGTTTTAAACCACTGCATTTTAGTATTTTTTCATGTTTTTACAATTTTTAGAGGCACCACAATGTGCAAAAAAAGTGCAATAAAGTGCAGAGTGCTGTGCAAACGTTTCAGTCCATGACTATCCTCAGTGCAAAAAGAGCAGCAGCAGAAAAAAGGTAACCTTTTAAACTGATCAAGGTGCATCCAATTAGTGGCCAATGGCCTAGCAGATCACAGGTAATGCAGATCACATGATTACATCCTTGCATGCAAAATCAGCCCTATTGGGCATGGTAATCAAGACAATTGTGCAATACAATAGATACAAGGTAGTAGACATATACAAATACCGAAAGTAAGCGAGAAAAACGGCCATGGTCACCATGCTGCTTTGCAGAGTGGAATGAAATAAGCGTGCAAAGGAGCATGGGAACTCCCAGGCTAATCTTGAATGGTTCTTTAAAGAACTATTACCTCAATGGTTCTATGAAGCACTAAAGAAGGTTCTTCTATGGCATCGCTCTGAAGAACCGTTTCTGGCACCTTTATTTTTTAGAGTGTGGGCAGCTACTTTTAGTGCCCCTCAGCTCTCCCAGCTCATCACTTTACAAATCATTTACCATTTTAATACTCAAGCAATCTTCTCTTTTAATGCATTTATTTATGTGCAGGTTATGAAAGCAGCAGGGTCAGTTTTGGCCACGCTGGCCCACCATGATTTTATTTAGTAATAACTTGGCAAGCTAAAGTAACACTGTAAATTAAACTGATGCCATGAAGATGAGAGATTTAATTGGACTAGCCAGAAAATTAGGAGTAAATGATGTCAGCCTGGTCCAAAAATGACCAAAAAGGTTCTTAATATTTTATTAAGTGGATGGAACCATTGTAATTTGTCTTCACGGTGTCAGTGAGAGTTATATGAAGGTCTGTCTCACGGTACCTGTCCACTAACCACGTCAACGTTTCTAGCAAAACGCGAGTCCCCTGCGTTGTTTACAGGAGGCGTGTCATTTCAAATTTCAGTTGGCTGCTCTTTCTTGCTCCTGTTTGGTTGATTCCAACGGCTCAAACACGACGCTGTACTGGCATTGGCTAATAAGGCTGCGTTTGACGCCTTAATTTGCATAATGTTCAGCCGAGCCCAACTTTTGACGTGACGGATGAACGCGCTGCCTTCCCACAATGCTTTGCGGGACGATTTGACGTGCTCCATTGAAAATGAACTGAAATCGCGACGCCGGTTATACTTGACGTGACCAGTGGATCTCCACGGTCAGTCTGAGTACCAGTCAACTTGAACTCCAGCTCTTACTTAGCCCTCATAGTCCTAACTAGACCCACACTGGCTCTTAATGGGCTGCCGTTATCTAGCCCTAAGCTGAAAAAAGACCAAAATGTTTCTGCATATGTGGTAGGAATAACAGCAAAACTAAGCCTACTGAAAGATTGAAAAGACTTTTACAGCTTGAATGCATCAATTACAGCTTGAATGCATCTCTCTCTCTCTCTCTCTCTCTCTCTCTCTCTCTCTCTCTCTCTCTCTCTGTGTGTCCATAGCCGGCCCAAGGCATACTCGCTTAGGGCTCCCACACCACCAGGGCCACCAAAGAACACAGATGTGTGATAATTATTTTTATTTGCTCCCCCTATAAGGCAAGAATTACACCAGAATGATTTTATCTAATTTCAAATAATGCTAACTATAGTGGCCAGTTTACACAGTGCTGAGGTAGTGGTATGGGGGGCCCAGGTTGAAATTCTGCTTAGGGCCCTAGAAGGGCTTGGGCTGCCCCTGTGTGTGTCAGCATTTACAAAGGCAGTAGCCTCCTTGTTGTGTCACTCAGTCCAGCCTCCCTGTTTTATTTTATGCTGCAACTGTCCACTAGAGGGCGATCATGCACTACGTTCCAACCTCTCTCACCAGTTGTTGGCCGTATTTTTCAGAAAAAAACATAGGCTTACTTCTAGTTAAAGCAGCGATTAGAGAAATATCAGAAAGACCACATTCTATTGCTTTTAAAACACCTTACCGTGACTAACTTAGGCTTACCTCCACGGAAAAAATCAATATGATGACAGGAACGAACACGCCCCCAAAACAAGGAAGTTCTTGCGCGTCCAAACGCGTTTTAGGCGAAATGAAAGTGAGTGGGAAATTGTGAACCTGACGTTTGAGTAGCAAGTAGTAAGAATGGCCGAAGTGACTCCAATCAACTCGGATCTTTTTACATGTCCGATTTGTCTTGACCTGCTGAAAGATCCGGTAACTTTAAATTGTGGACACAGTTACGGTGTAACAAGCCGTCTGGTTTCACCACCTACTGGTTTCCTAGCTTGCCCAGATCAGAGCCCAGATGTCATCAATAAACATTAGCCGCATGGCCATTAGCAGATTCGTTACAATATCATCATGATTTACTTGTGTTTCCTTGGTGCATGTCAATAAAATCGAATTCTATTCTATGTGTTTTTTAATAGTTCAGTGATTAGTGTGTTGTGACGAAGCTTAGAGAGGTTACATGGTATTTTCTTTCTTTATTTCAAACATGTAAAAAAAAACACGTCTCACTGGATTTGAACTTAGATTCAAAAGTCAAACTTTGTTCTGAGCGCAAGTCTGTGACCATTGTGCCACGCTTTTGCCTCAATATTAGAGACAGTAACAAGACTAACCCCAAGTAGTCTATGTCCTGCATAAGCCACCTGATGTTTTTCAAGTTGTGCAACAACTTGCTACCATGACTTTTGTCGTATTAGCGATAATATTCTTCAGTGGTTGTACCCAGTTATGCACTTTGCTGTCTATCATAGCGCAATCGCGCGCACCTGTGGTCTGGTAGCGTATCTTCTTTCGGTAAAGTAATTCCAAAACAACTGGTGACCCACTGTCACGTTATGAAAAATGTCTACAAAATACTTCAGTGAGCACTTGTAGGCAGATTTATATCTATGTTTCCGTTGGACATGAGTGATGCAGTTGACAATAATGGTCAGTCGTATCTCGTTGAGCAAACATGGTAACATAGTTGAACGTTGTTGCACATAACTTGAAACACGTCAGACTATAGGCCTATACAGGACCTCTACTTGGGTGAAGTGTTGTTATTGTTGCTAAAATATAGGCGTAAGCGTGGTACAATGGTTAAAAAATTGCGCTGGGACACCTTCTTGTCTTTTGAATCCTGAGTTCGAATCCAGTGAGAGACGTTTTTTTTTTTATGTATGAATCAAAGAAAGAAAATACCACATACCCTCTCTAAGCTTCATCACGACACACTAATCACCATACTATTTAATACAATTTGATTTTATTGACATGCACCAAGGAAACATAAGTAAATCATGATGACATTGTAACGAATCTGCTAATGGCCATGCGGCTAATGTGTATTCATGACATCTGGAAAGGCTAGGAAACCAGTAGGTGGTGAAACCAGACGGCTTGTTACAACTGTATGGGCTGCATTAACGGCTGCTGGGATCAGGAAGATCAGAAGGGAGTTTACAGCTGCCCACAATGCAGACAGACATTTACTCCTAGACCTGTTTTGAACAAAAATAATATTGTTGCTGAGCTTGTGGATCAGAATCCAAGCTGCTGCTCCTGCTCAGATTGCTGGACATGGAGATGTGGAGTGTGATGTCTGCACTGGGAGAAAACTCAAAGCTGTCAAGTCCTGTCTGGATTGTCTGTTGTCTTACTGTGAAACTCATTATGAAACTCACAATGAAGTTAACCCTGGTCGGAAACATAATGTGGTTGAGGCCACAAGTCAACTACAGGAGAGGATTTGCTCCCAGCATCAGGAACCTTTGAAGGTGTTTTGTCGAACAGACAAAAGTTGCATCTGTTTCCTCTGCATGGTGGATGAACACAAAGGCCATGACACTGTGTCTGCCTCTGCAGAGAGGAAGGAGAAACAGGTAAGCACGGCTGAAATTAGTATTAGTAAGGCCTTTTAGGAGGCAGTGGTTCCCCAAAGTATTTGTATAGAAAAGACATGATCTGTAAAATTAAGCCAGGGCAGCAGTGATGGACTGTGACTTAGGCTACAGTAATTTGCTACACCAAAAAAAAAAAAAAACATATTTTTTTTTTTTTTTTCATTTTTGCTGATTTATAAGTATCACAACATGTTCATTGAGGTACATAAATCACTTCTTCCCTTAATTGAGTTAAATACGCCTGTGGGGTAAAGTCTATGAAGTATAAAGGATGAGGCCTATAATAGGGTGGCAGAATGTCAGTGTACTAAAAGTCAAGTCCTGGCAGTGATCACAGGCTGATGGTAGTGGCTGAGGAATCTGGCTAGCGGGGATAATAGCCTAGAAAGTGGAGGGTTGAATCTTGGCAGCCAGCGTTGTGCCCTCGAGCACTTGAGGTCCTTAAAGGAGAAATCCAGTGTAAGTAAATCCATAGCCCTGTTGTTCAAACTTACCAAGTGCTGTACTTAGGAAAAAGAAACAGAGTATTTGATACAAAATAGACAGAGCAGTGAACTGCCAACTATCACTAACAAGTGAATGGGGCCTAACAACTTACTTGAGTTTCATTTCATTATGCTCCATTCAGTCACAATAAGTTGCTCAAGGGGAAACTGGAATCTGAAGTAATTGATATTTGACAAATGTAAGTCGCTTAATGGATAAAAGTCAAGGATAAATTCATAAATTTAGATGTCATATGGTTGACAATTTGGATAAACAGATGGCTTATACAATATAAAATGAATATAATGAGCTAACAAACGCTTAAATGTAACACACACGTCCAGTTAATTTGAATGGTCTCTGTCCCAGAGTTAGTAGCCTTCAACAGGGTAACACATAAAGCCTGACTAAGAACACATACGCTCTTGCCAATCTTGATCTTGTTTGTCCAAAAATTTCATCCAAATCCATGCTGTACATTTTGAGTTGTCCTGCTGACAAACAAATATATAATAAAATGATAATATATCAATACATGGTTAACTTGAGCTAACAAACACCTAAATGTAACACACCTCCAGTTAATTTGAATGGCCTCTATCCCGGAGTTAGTGGCCTTCAACAGATAGGGTAACACATAAAGCCTGACTAAGAACACTACACTCTTGCCAATCTTGATCTGGTTTAAACAGTTTCTTACTTCAGGAATCTGATCATTCTAGGTAGCCATATATTTATTGTTTGTTTGTCATTCCAACAGGCAGATTTAGCGGAGAAGCAGAGGAGATTCCAGCAGAGAATCCAGGAGAGAGAGAAGGAGCTGCAGAAGCTGAGGAAGACTTTGGAGACTCTCAAGGTGAGTAAGAGACTGACTGACTGACTGACCGACTGACCACCACAGGAGGAGAGAACAGCAGCTGGCCGCCATGTTGGAGGTCAGAGTCAGATCTCTCCTCCAATGTAGTCAGAGAGTCCTATGATGCTGTGACTCAGATACACTGAGGGATCCGAATGAGAGGAAGAGCCCAGAATGGAGCGTGTCTATGTTCTCGCTTTTTTTTTTTTTTTTCAAAATCAGTCCCACATTTCTACCCCTGCCTGTAGAAGATTCACAG
>JAODXP020000019.1:4195370-4215370 GCA_027497455.2 Sardinella longiceps | reverse complement strand
TGTCCCCTCTCCTTCTCTCTCTTTCTCCACCACTCCATGTTCCCCTCTTCCTCCACCACTCCTTGTCCCCCTCTCCTTTTCTGTCTTTCTCCACCACTCCATATTCCCTCTCCCTCTCTCTCTTTCTCCACCATTCCATGTCCCCCCTCTTCCACCACTGCTCCATATCCTCTTCTCCTTCTCTCTCTCTCTCCACCACTCCTTGTCCCCCTCTCCTTTTTCTGTCTTTCTCCACTGCTCCATATCCCCCTTTCCTTTCCTCTTCCCTCCTTCTCCCTCATTCTCCACCACTCCATGTCCCCCTCTCCTTCTCTCTCTTTCTCCACCACTCCATGTCCTCTTTTCCTTCTCTCTCTTTCTCCACCACTCTATGTCCCCCTCTCCTTTTCTCTTTTTCTCCACCACTCCATATCCTCCTCTCCTTCTCTCTCTTTCTCCACCACTCCATGTCCTCTTTTCCTTCTCTCTCTTTCTCCACCGCTCCATGTCCCCCTTTCCTTTCCTCTTCCTCACTGCTCTCTACCCCCTTTCCCTTCATATCTTTATGCCCTCATCTCTTCTCCTCTCTTTCTCTCTGGTCTTCATAAAACATTCTCTGTTCTCCAGAGGAAGAGGAGTGTATGTGAACTGGAGTTTTAAAAGAAGTTTTCCTGTTTGATTGCTGTACTGTTATCGTGTGAGAGCAGATCAACAATGTGGCTTGCTGTTGTTATTGTTACCATTCTAATGAGAATTGATACAAAATGGTGACTAAACTCAGGGAATAACAGGCACCCTTTCAGCAAAAAAAAAAAAAAAAATATATATACAGTATATGATAAAAAAGTGAATCCTCTGCACTAGGTTTATTTATTTGCTCAATTTGTGTGTCTGTATACATACTAGTATACATGCAATATAATACATACTATAAATAACATTCTTTGTTGTACCTTGGACTGTAAGTGTATGTTGAATGTGTTAATTTTGCCAGCCATAATAATTCTGAATAAAACGTTAATCCAAACCATGTGCCATGACCCTCTGTCTTACCGTAACAAAGTTATATCACTGAGGCCCTGTCCACACGGCAACGAAATCCGATATTTTTGTGTCGTTTGGGTCTTCTATCTTGAATGGTTCTTTAAAGAACTATTACCTCAATGGTTCTTTGAAGCACTAAAAAAAGGTTCTTCTATGGCATCGCTCTGAAGAACCGTTTCTGGCACCTTTATTTTTTAGAGTGTGGGCAGCTACTTTTAGTGCCCCTCAGCTCTCCCAGCTCATCACTTTACAAATCATTTACCATTTTAATACTCAAGCAATCTTCTCTTTTATTGCATTTATTTACGTGCAGGTTATGAAAGCAGCAGGGGCAGTTTTGGCCACGCTGGCCCACCATGATTTTATTTAGTAATAACTTGGCAAGCTAAAGTAACACTGTAAATTAAACAGATGCCATGAAGATGAGAGATTTAATTGGACTAGCCAGAAAATCAGGAGTAAATTATGTCAGCCTGGTCCAAAAATGACCAAAAAGGTCCTTAATATTTAATAAACTAGATGGAACCATTGTAATTTTGTCTTCACTGTGTCAGTGAGAGTTATCTGAAGGTCTGTCTCAGTCTGAGTACCAGTCAACTTGAACTCCAGCTCTTACTTAGCCCTCATAGTCCTAACTAGACCCACACTGGCTCTTAATGGGCTGCCGTTATCTAGCCCTAAGCTGAAAAAAGACCAAAATGTTTCTGGATATGTGGTAGGAATAACAGCAAAACTAAGCCTACTGAAAGATTGAAAAGACTTTTACAGCTTGAATGCATCAATTACAGCTTGAATGCATCTCCCTCTCTCTCCCTCTCTCTCTCTCTCTCTCTCTGTGTCCATAGCCGGCCCAAGGCATACTCGCTTAGGGCTCCCACACCACCAGGGCCCCCAAAGAACACAGATGTGTGATAATTATTTTTATTTGCTCCCCCTATAAGGCAAGAATTATACCAGAATGATTTTATCTAATTTCAAATAATGTTAATTATAGTGGGCAGTTTAACTACAGTGCTGAGGTAGTGGTATGGGGGGCCCAAGTTGAAATTCTGCTTAGGGCCCTAGAAAGGCTTGGGCTGCCCCTGTGTGTGTCAGCATTTACAAAGGCACGTAGCCTCCTTGTTGTGTCACTCAGTTCAGCCTCCCTGTTTTATTTCATGCTGCAACTGTCCACTAGAGAGCGATCATGCACTACGTTCCAACCTCTCACTGTCACCAGTTTCTGGCCGTATTTTTCA
Organism: Sardinella longiceps; assembly: GCA_027497455.2. Classification (NCBI taxonomy): domain Eukaryota; kingdom Metazoa; phylum Chordata; class Actinopteri; order Clupeiformes; family Clupeidae; genus Sardinella; species Sardinella longiceps. Next base: position 4,213,109 of record JAODXP020000019.1, on the reverse strand, counting down.
GAAAAAAAACATAGGCTTACTTCTAGTTAAAGCAGCGATTAGAGAAATATCAGATTCTAGAGAGAAAGACCACATTCTATTGCTTTTAAAACACCTTACCGTGACTAACTTAGGCTTACCTCCACGGAAAAAATCAATATGATGACAGGAACGAACACGCCCCCAAAACAAGGAAGTTCTTGCGCGTCCAAACGCGTTTCAGGCGAAATGAAAGTGAGTGGGAAATTGTGAACCTGACGTTTGAGTAGCAAGTAGTAAGAATGGCCGAAGTGACTCCAATCAACTCGGATCTTTTTACATGTCCGATTTGTCTTGACCTACTGAAAGATCCGGTAACTTTAAATTGTGGACACAGTTACTGTATGGGCTGCATTAACGGCTGCTGGGATCAGGAAGATCAGAAGGGAGTTTACAGCTGCCCACAATGCAGACAGACATTTACTCCTAGACCTGTTTTGAACAAAAATAATATTGTTGCTGAGCTTGTGGATCAGAATCCAAGCTGCTGCTCCTGCTCAGATTGCTGGACATGGAGATGTGGAGTGTGATGTCTGCACTGGGAGAAAACTCAAAGCTGTCAAGTCCTGTCTGGATTGTCTGTTGTCTTACTGTGAAACTCATTATGAAACTCACAATGAAGTTAACCCTGGTCGGAAACATAATGTGGTTGAGGCCACAAGTCAACTACAGGAGAGGATTTGCTCCCAGCATCAGGAACCTTTGAAGGTGTTTTGTCGAACAGACAAAAGTTGCATCTGTTTCCTCTGCATGGTGGATGAACACAAAGGCCATGACACTGTGTCTGCCTCTGCAGAGAGGAAGGAGAAACAGGTAAGCATGGCTGAAATTAGTATTATTTTAGGAGGCAGTGGTTCCCCAAAGTATCTGGAGAGGTATAGAAAAGACATAATCTGTAAAATTAAGCCAGGGCAGCAGTGATGGACTGTGACTTACAGTGGGATCTCTTTTGTAGAGATAAGAAATAATTTGCTTACACCAAAGAATTCAAATTTTTGCTGATTTATAAGTATTCATTTTGCTGATGAGCCTATAAGTAGCCTATCACTACATGTTGACATTGAATGTGTCAGGTGCATAAATCACTTCTTCCCTTAATTGAGTTAAATATGCCTGTGGGGTAAAGTCTATGAAGTATAAAGGATGAGGCCTATAATAGGGTGGCAGAATGTCAGTGTACTAAAAGTCATAGTCCTGGCAGTGATCACAGGCTGATGGTAGTGGCTGAGGAATCTGGCTAGCAGGGCTAATAGCCTAGAAAGTAGAGGGTTGAATCTTGGCAGCCAGCTTTGTGTCCTCGAGCACTTGAGGCCCTTAAAGGAGAAATCCAGTGTAAGTAAATCCAGAGCCCTGTTGTTCAAACTTACCAAGTGCTGTACTTAGGAAAAAGAAACAGAATATTTGATACAAAATAGACCAGAGCAGTGAATCACCAACTAACACTAACAAGTGAATGGGGCCTAACAACTTACTTGAGTTTCATTTCATTATGCTCCATTCAGTCACGATATGTTGCTCAAGGGGAAACTGGCTCTGAAGTAATTGATATTTGACAATGTCTGCTTAATGGATAAAAGTCAAGGATAAATTCATAAATTTAAATGTCTCATGGTTGACAATTTGGATAAACAGATGGCTTATACAATACAAAACTAATATAATATGATATAGTAATATAATATATCAATACACTTAAATATATCAATAACTTGAGCTAACAAACGCTTAAATGTAACACACACGTCCAGTTAATTTGAATGGTCTCTGTCCCAGAGTTAGTAGCCTTCAACAGGGTAACACATAAAGCCTGACTAAGAACACATACGCTCTTGCCAATCTTGATCTTGTTTGTCCAAAAATGCATGTCTTGCTGACAAACAAATATATAATAAAATGATAATATATCAATACATGGTTAACTTGAGCTAACAAACACCTAAATGTAACACACCTCCAGTTAATTTGAATATATAATATACTTGGATAACTTGATTAACAAACACCTAAATGTAACACATTTTCAGTTCATGTCATTTGAATGGTCTCTGTTCCAGAGTTAGTGGCCTTCAACACACAGGGTAACACATAAAGCCTGACTAAGAACACTACGCTCTTGCCAATCTTGATTTTGTTCAAACAATTTCTTACTTCAGGAATCTTGTGATCTGATTATTCTAGGTAACTATATATTTATTGTTTGTTTGTCATTCCCACAGGCAGAGTTAGTGGAGAAACAGAGGAGATTCCAGCAGAGAATCCAGGAGAGAGAGAAGGAGCTGCAGAAGCTGAGGAAGACTGTGGAGACTCTCAAGGTGAGTAGAGACTGACTGACTGACTGACCACCACAGGAGGAGAGAACAGCAGCTGGCAGCCATGTTGTAGCTCAGAGTCAGATCTCTCCTCCAATCAGAGTCCTGTGATGCTGTGACTCAGATACACTGAGGGATCCGAATGAGAGGAAGAGCCCAGAATGGAGCCTGTTCCCGCAGCTCTAAGTTCCCGCTATTTTTTTCCCCCCAAATATCAGTCCCACATTTCTACCCCTGCCTGTTAGACCGCCTTTGCCAGTAGAGCAATCTTGCCTAACATTACAAAGTTGTAAATTGCCTAGACAACAAGAAAGATGACTAGGTAGCTGTTGAAGCAGTTACCAAAAGCTTTCAAAAAAGAATTGTAGCTATGTAGCCTGCCTGAAAATGGCATAGTTTTTAAATTAATAGAATGTTAATCACAAAAAAAAAAAGAAAATGGCATAGTTTAAGCCATTCACAAATAATAACCTGCAACGCAATATCTTACTGACAACCCCGCATTCACTATGATGTGCATCATGGAATTGTTTATCAACGGGAAAGGAAGACAAAACTAAGAGATTTCTTTTGTGGTCTTGCATGTAGACGAAGTATAAATAATTACTTGTGTCTGACTAGTGAATCAGTTGTTTAGATGGTTTCCTCCGCTCCTCCAATGTGTGTCTGTACCAGAGCTCTGCACAGACGACAGTGGAGGACAGTGAGAGGATCTTTACTGAGATGATCCGCTCCATTGAGAGAAGACGCTCTGAGGTGACAGAGCTGATCAGAGCTCAGGAGAAGGCTGAGGTGAGTCAGGCTGAAGGACTCCTGAAGCGACTGGAGCAGGAGATTGCTGAGCTGAAGAAGAGAGTTGCTGAGCTGGAACAGCTGTCACACGTAGATGATCACATTAACTTCCTGTGAAGTAATTGATTATTGACAAATGTAAGTCGCTTAATGGATAAAAGTCAAGGATAAATTCATAAATTTAAATGTCTCATGGTTGACAATTTGGATAAACAGATGGCTTATACAATACAAAACTAATATAATATGATATAGTAATATAATATATCAATACACTTAAATATATCAATAACTTGAGCTAACAAACGCTTAAATGTAACACACACGTCCAGTTAATTTGAATGGTCTCTGTCCCAGAGTTAGTAGCCTTCAACAGCCATAAAGCCTGTCTAAGAACACATACGCTCTTGCCAATCTTGATCTTGTTTGTCCAAAAATTTCATCCAAATCCATGCTGTACATTTTGAGTTGTCCTGCTGACAAACAAATATATAATAAAATGATAATATATCAATACATGGTTAACTTGAGCTAACAAACACCTAAATGTAACACACCTCCAGTTAATTTGAATGGCCTCTATCCCGGAGTTAGTGGCCTTCAACAGACAGGGTAAAACATAAAGCCTGACTAAGGACACTACACTCTTGCCAATCTTGATCTTGTTTAAACAGTTTCTTACTTCAGGAATCATTTGATCATTCTAGGTAGCCATATATTTATTTGTTTGTTTGTCATTCCAACAGGCAGAGTTAGTGGAAAAGCAGAGGAGATTCCAGCAGAGAATCCAGAAGAGAGAGAAGGAGCTGCAGGAGCTGAGGAAGACTGTGGAGACTCTCAAGGTGAGTAAGAGACTGACTGACTGACTGACCGACTGACCACCACAGGAGGAGAGAACAGCAGCTGGCAGCCATGTTGTAGCTCAGAGTCAGATCTCTCCTCCAATCAGAGTCCTGTGATGCTGTGACTCAGATACACTGAGGGATCCGAATGAGAGGAAGAGCCCAGAATGGAGCGTGTCTATGTTCCCGTTTTTTTTTTTTTTTTCTCAAAATCCGTCCCACATTTCTACCTCTGCCTGTAGAAGATTCACAGCTTCCTCTACCGGCAAAGTTGTAAATTGCCTAGACAACAAGAAAGATGACTAGGTAGCTGTCGAAGCAGTTACCAAAAGCTTTCAAAAAAGAATTGTAGCTATGTAGCCTGCCTGAAAATGACATAGTTTAAGCCATTCACAAATAATAACCTGCAACACAATAAAAAAATAGATTTTGTTGTGGTCTTGCGTGTAGACGAAGTATAAATAATTGCTTGTGTCTGTCTAGTGATTGAGTTGTTTAGATGGTTTCCTCCACTCCTCCAATGTGTGTCTATACCAGAGCTCTGCACAGACAGCAGTGGAGGACAGTGAGAGGATCTTTACTGAGATGATCCGCTGCATTGAGAGAAGGCGCTCTGAGGTGACGGAGCTGATCAGAGCTCAGGAGATGGCTGAGGTGAGTCGGGCTGAAGTACTCCTGAAGCGACTGGAGCAGGAGATTGCTGAGCTGAAGAAGAGAGATGCTGAGCTGGAACAGCTGTCACACGTAGATGATCACATTAACTTCCTCAAGGTATAATTCTCATGGATTGTTTGTACACAAAATATTTTTTGTTTTGTCAATTTATTCATACATTTATACTGAGTATTTCTCTCTATCTGTCTCTGTCATTTCCCCATTATAGACCTACCAGTCAGTCAGTGACCTACCTGAGTCTAAAGACTTACCTGCCACCTGTGTGAACCAAAGTCTCTCTTTTGAGGCTGTGAGGAAATCTGTCTCCACACTGAAGGAGCAGCTGGAGAATCTCTGCAAGCAGGAAGTTTCCAAGACTTCTGGAGCTGGTTGGTCACATTCCTGACATACGTTTGCAGACATGTGATTGATTGTCTTTGATATTAGGGTGATAGGAGCGCTCTGCTCACTATATTACTACACCTTTGGGTGCTGGTTTAGATTAGGACATGCATTAAAACGTTAAAAAACGCACTCTCTGTGTATCTTTTTACACATTTATTGGAACATGTCCGCAAGTACGCGTTTCGGCACTAGGCCATCATCAGCTGATGATGATGTCTTTGATATGCCAGAGTTGTGAACTTCTGGAACTGTTGATTCTCCAGGCACATATCTGTACTGTACATAATGTAATGTAAGGGATAAAGTTCATATACTGTACATGTAACACTGATAGCCAGAGAGACTCTGAAGGTGCTTTTCCATGTTTGCTATTCTGGGGAAGGAGAACTGATTCATGGATACTAAATACTCATAATTTCACACAACAGATTTTACTGACATTAGAAAAATACTGCATTATGCTATATTGTTATTTACACAACTCTTCCTCCAAATCAATAGTGACTCAAGTCCAGGATGTTTTACCTTTAAAGCCGCCAACAACCAGAGAGGAGTTCCTGCAATGTGAGTTTGGTAAACACACACACACACACACACACACACACACACACACACACACACACACACACACCAACTACCTCTCATCTCCTGCAGAATGACACTGTATTCAAAGTATTATAAACACTACTCAAAAGCAAGCTTTTGTCTTACATCACACACATTTATCAACCTTCCTCTCTTTCTTCTCTCTCTCTATCCCCTGTTTCTGTTCTATCCATCCCTCTCCTCCTTTCTTTCTGTTCTTTTCCACTGTTCTCTCTTTTTTTCCTTTTTCCTTTGTGTGAAATTCTCTTCTGTCACACCTGGTCTCCCCACTGTTCTTTTTCTCTCTTCATACTCCCTCTATCCATTTGTGTGTGTGTGTGTGTTTCTTACTTTCTTCCCCTCCTCTCTTTCTGTTCCCTCCATCTCTCCACTCCTCCTCCTTCCTGTCCTCCCCCTTTTCATCTTTTCTCTCTCTCTCTCTCTCTCTCTCTCTCTCTCTCTCTCTCTCTCGTGTGTGTGTGTGTGTGTGTGTGTGTGTGTGTGTGTGTGTGTGTGTGTGTGTGTGTGTGTGTGTGTTTGTGCGTATGGGTTTGTGTGTGTGTGGGTTTTTCCCCCCCATTTCCTCCTCTCTTTCTGTTGCCTCCATCTCACCACTCCTCCTTCCCTTCCTCTTCACCTTTACTTTCTGTGTGTGTGAGATCTTGTGTCAGTGTGTGAGTGTTTGTGTGTGTGTGTGTTCATGTCAGTGAGTGTTTGTGTGTGTGTGTGTGTGTGTGCGTGTGTGTTCGTGTCAGTGAGTGTGTGTGTGTGTGTGTGTGTCGTGTGTGTGTGTGTGTGTGTGTGTGTGTGTGTGTGTGTGTGTGTGTGTGTGTGTGTGTGTGTGTTTGTCTCCTCCTCCCCTTTCCACCTCAATTTCTGTTTTTCCTCCTTCCCTTCATGATTTTTTTCCTTATCTCTCTCTCTCTCTCTCTGTGTGTGTGTGTGCTTGTGAATGTTGTGTGTGTGTGCTTGTGAATGTTGTGTGTATGTATGTGTGTGTGTGTGCTTGTGAATGTTGTGTGTATGTATGTGTGTGTGTGTGCTTGTGAATGTTGTGTGTATGTATGTGTGTGTGTTTCCGCCTCCGCCTTACTCCTCTCTTCCCTCCTCTTTTCTGTTCCCTTTATCTCTCCACTCCTTCCATTCCTCATCTCTCTCTCTCTCTCTCTTTCTTTGTGTGTGTGTGTGTGTGTGTGTGTGTGTATGTATGTGTGTGTGTGTTTGTATGTATCTTTGTCTTTGTATGTGTGTGTCTTTGTATATGTGTGTGTGTTTCCTCCTCTATTCCCCTCCTCTCTTTATATTCTCTCCATCTCCCCACTCCTCCTCCTTCCCTTCCTTATCTTCTCTCTCTCTCTCTCTCTCTCTCTCTCTGTGTCAGTGAGTGTATGTGTGTTTGTTGTGTGTGTGTGTGTGTGTGTGTGTGTGTGTGTGTGTGTGTGTGTGTGTGTGTGTGTGTGTGTGTGTGTGTTTCCTCCTCTCTTCCCCTCGTTTCTTTATGTTCTTTCCATCTCTACACTCCTCCTCCTCCCCTTCCTTTCTCTCATCTTCCTTCTTTGTGTGTGTGTGTGTGTGTGTGTGTGTCTCCCCATATTCTGATGAGGATGTTTCTCTCCTTTCCTCTTGTCTGCAGATGCCTGTAAACTCACACTGGACCCAAACACAGCACACAGAAAACTCTCTCTCTCTGAGGGGAACAGAAAGGTGACATGTGTGGATAAGGAGCAGTCGTATCCTGACCACCCAGAGAGATTTGACTACTACTCTCAGGTGTTGTGTAGAGAGGGTCTGTCTGGACGCTGCTACTGGGAGGCTGAGTGGAGTGGGGATATTGTGGCTCATATAGTTGTGGTCTATAAAAGCATCCAGAGGAAAGGGAACAGTGATGATGTCATAATGGGATATAATGCCAAGTCCTGGAGTCTGCGCTGCTCTTCTAACAGATACTCTGCCAGGCACAATAATAAACACACTGACATACCTGCCCCCTCCTCCCGCTCCACAAGAGTAGGAGTTTACCTGGACTGGCCGGCCGGCACTCTGTCCTTCTATAGCATCTGCACTGACACACTCACACACCTGCACACGTTCCACTCCACATTCACTGAGCCCCTCTATCCAGGGGTTAGGCTGGATCAGTATGGCTCCTCAGTGTCCCTGTGCCAGATCACATGAGCTCCTCCTCCAACAGGTACTGTACATCCACCTGTCACCCCCCCCCTTTCTCTCTCTCTCTCTGTACTCCTCCTTCTCTCTCTGCTCTTCTTCCTTCCTCTGCTCATTCTCTTTCTTTCATTATCTTCCTTTCCTTATTCCTTCTTCCCTCCTCCATTTCTCATCCCTGTTTCTCTTTCCCTTTTCCATTCATTCACCTCCATCTTCCTCTTTTTACTCACTCACCCCCTCTCTGTCTTCCTCTCCACTTTATCTCTCTTTTCTTTTTCTATCCCTACTTCTTCTTTCTCTGCTCTCTCCTCCCCTCCTCCTCCTTTTTCTCTTTCTCCTCATCCCCTTCCATCTGTCTTTTTTTCTCTCTTCCTCCTTTCTCTAAACTTCTTTCTCATCTGTCTCCCATCATCCTCTTTCTCCTTTTCTTTTTTATCCTCTCATTTTACTTATGTGTTCTCATTTGCTTCCCTTGTCTCCCCTCTGTCTTTCTCATCCCTCTATTGCCTTTTTCTCCTCCCTCTTTTCTCCCCATCCTACTCAATAGTCTTTCTTCACCTGTCCTTGTCCCCCTCTCCTTCTCTGTCTTTCTCCACCACTCCATGTCCCCCTCTCCTTCTCTGTCTTTCTCCACCACTCCATATCCCCCTCTCCTTCTCTCTCTTTCTCCACTGCTCCATATCCTCCTCTCCTTCTCTCTCTTTCTCCACCGCTCCATGTCCCCCTTTCCTTTCCTCTCCCTCACTGCTCTCTACCCCCCTTTCCCTTCATATCTTTATGCCCTCATCTCTTCTCCTCTCTTTCTCTCTGGTCTTCATTAGATATTCTCTGTTCTCCAGAGGAAGAGGACTGTATGTGAACTGATGTTTTAAAAGAAGTTTTCCTGTTTGATTGCTGTACTGTTTTCGTGTGAGAGCAGATCAACAACGTGGTTTGCTGTTGTTATTGTTGCCATTCTAATGACAATTGATACAAAATTGTGACTAAATTTTTTTTTCAGGGAATAACAGGCATCCTTTCAGCCAAAAAAAAAAAAAAAAAAAATGATAAAAAAGTGAATCCTCTGCACTATAGGTTTATTTATTTGCTCAATTTGTGTGTCTGTAGACATACTATTATATACATGCAGTATAATACATACTATAAATAATATTCTCTCTTGTACCTTGTACTGTAAGTGTATGTTGAATGTGTTAATTTTGCCAGCCAGCCATAATAATTCTGAATAAAATGTTAATCCAAACCATGTACCATGACCCTCTGTCTTACCGTAACAAAGTTATGTCACCGAGACTCCATCTAGACGTACCCTAGCGGCAGCAAATTATTTGCTCAGTCTGTACGTCTAGTAGCAAGCCAGAGGGAATTTTATTGGATGACGCCTTTGGTCAGAGGCGAGAAACACCGGTTACGCAGGGCGAAGGGGCGTGCACGGAGGTATCCAATGTGATAAACCCAAGGAGGTTATATATAAACTGGAGACAACGACTAAGTCCCGCCCTCCATAGAACTGAATGGCCAAGGCTAGGCTAGTAAATGCGGTGAATTGACAGTCAACGCCATTGTGAACACTGGAGGTAACAGGCCAGGCCATGCCCATGCTGCCCATGCGCAAAGTTCAAAAGTTGGTAGTCCAAACAGTAGTCCTTCAGTCCAGACGGTGGTGATAATGCACCTAGTTTGTTTGCCATACAACACGAGGAAGAAAGTTCTGTCGAGAACGTGCCTGAAGTTTTATAACATTCATGACAGTACACTTTTTTTAACAAGCTTCTCAAGAAATAAGCAAAGAGTAACCAGAGATCATGAAATATTGCTTTTACTCTCCCCGGAGAAATAACATTTCGCATGTAACAGCCCACCAACTTGTAAGTGCATGAGTGCTCGTGCCCAGCATGACTCTCGTGCATGCGCTGACATGGTTCGGATTGTGACTCCATACTTAAATATGGCGATGCTAAATTGCTGCCGCTAATCTGCGCGTTCTTGACCCCCTGGATAAACCTATCCAACAGAACGCTCAGTGCGGAAGAGACTGACGTTCTCTCGAAGGGCCTTTCTTTTGTTCCATCTAAACATACTTGGAGATAAAGAGTTTTACGCGCCCCTTATGGTCGATCCTACCCGTCGCTTTTTCAACATGATAAAACGCACATTGAGCTCTGGTAGAACTGAAAATTATATCACAAAAAATGAACATGACTTCTTACTACAGGAACACCCAGTCCGACCTGTGTTCTACACCTTGCCAAAAATTCATAAAAAATGTGAAATCACTGTTCCTGGACGCCCAATAGTGGCCGGCTGTCAATCTCTTACTGAGGCTATCTCACAATGTGTGGACTGGTATATTAAACCTATTGTCTGGTCCCTGCCCTCTTACCTAAGAGACACGTCTGACTTTTTGCGTAAACTGATGAATGTCCATGTTTCTGACAATGACTTTTTGAGCACTATGGACATTACCAGCCTGTACACGAATATCCCCCACGACCTTGGTTTATCAGCATTAGAATACTATCTAAAATCGCGCGACGTCGATGAACCCCCGGCGTCATTCCTATGGGATTTGGCACATATTGTACTTACTATGAACTACTTCAAATTTGAAAACAGTTTTTATCATCAGGTGAAGGGGACCGCGATGGGATCCCCATTTGCCCCTAACTACGCAAACCTGTTCATGGGCAAGTTTGAGGAGGACTTTGTTTATTCTTCAGAAAATGTTTTCTTGCCTTGTCTAAAATGTTATTTTCGCTATATTGATGACATTTTCTTTGTATTTAAAGGCACTGAAGAACAACTTAACCAATTCCATGAGTTTCTTAATTCTAGGCTGGACTCGATACGCTTCACTTTGGAATATGACATGTCCTCTGTTTCCTTCCTGGATGTAAATGTTTTTAGGTCCACGGGGCCCGTTCTGCAGACGTCGGTGTTTCGGAAACCTACTGACAGAAATAACTATTTACATTCTAAAAGTTACCACCCCCCCCATAACGCTCTATGTGTTTAGGGCGGGCTTCGCCGATCTTGATCGTTCCTGCGATTGGCCATAGTCTATCCTGTTGCGTCCAGAAGTAGTTTGAAAGGTAGCAGCGTTGTTCAGCCCATGATTGAGTTCGGTTTATCTCTCGATGCCAGACTATACATTTCAATAGGATGTCCAAAATGCACAAAGGAGAGCACTTGTATTAGGTCCTCTTAGGAGTTCCCAGGTGCGTTAGTCAAAGTCTTCTTAGTCATGGAATGGGGTGGACTCACACACAAGAGAAAAAATCTCCACAAGTTAGTTTTAAACCACTGTATTTTAGTATTTTTTCATGTTTTTACCATTTTTAGAGGCACCACAATGTGTAAAAAAGTGCAATAAAGTGCAGAGTGCTGTGCAAATGTTTCAGTCCATGACTATCCTCAGTGCAAAAAGAGCAGCAGCAGAGAAAGGCAACCTTTTCAACTGATCAAGGTGCATCCAATTAGTGGCCAATGGGCTAACAGATCACAGGTAATGCAGATCGCATGATTACATCCTTGCATGCAAAATCAGCCCTGTTGGGCATGGTAATCAAGACAATTGTGCAATACAATAGATACAAGGTAGTAGACATATACAAATCATTACATACATACAATCTACAGAAAACATGACGTATCAGCTGGTCAATGCCACAGAATTACAGGTCCTTCATTGAATGGTTTACATCTGAAAAATGTCTTGCAACAGCTGATTTGGGATCAGCCCTACGAATAGAACTTTTATGCTCGTTAATTCTTAATCTGAGCCTGGCGAATGGCAAACTAAAATCAGAAGTGATATTTAGTCTGGGGACCTACCTATTGCATTTCTCGTAGCGGAAGCATCGTTTACGATTGTCCAGAGCCGTTTATTGGGCGCTACAAATGTCTATCATACCATCTGTACATACCTCGGAGCCAATACCAGAGCCACCATGTGACGTAAAATGCAATCGAGGGCCGTACAAATCCCTTTTTGTTCTGCGATTGGATACCGAAAGTAAGCGAGAAAACGGCCATGCTGCTTTGCAGAGTGGAATGAAATAAGCGTGCAAAGGAGCATGGGAACTCCCAGGCTAATCTTGAATGGTTCTTTAAAGAACTATTACCTCAATGGTTCTTTGAAGCACTAAAAAAGGTTCTTCTATGACATCGCTCTGAAGAACCGTTTCTGGCACCTTTATTTTTTAGAGTGTGGGCAGCTACTTTTAGTGCCCCTCAGCTCTCCCAGCTCATCACTTTACAAATCATTTACCATTTTAATACTCAAGCAATCTTCTCTTTTATTGCATTTATTTACGTGCAGGTTATGAAAGCAGCAGGGGCAGTTTTGGCCACGCTGGCCCACCATGATTTTATTTAGTAATCAGGCATGCAAACTGGTCAGGGGTGAAAAAGGTGACAAGGGTACACGGACGTGCACGCGCGCGGAAAAGTGAATTTCGTAGTTTGTGTAAGCGCAACCAGAGGCATTTTGAATTAATAATACACTACAAAATTACTTACCATATACAAACATTTATTGGTAAACAATAGGAAAAAAACTTCATAACGTTGCTAGCAATGAAAAAGATTCCGGGCTATAGCCCAGAAGTTAGAGTCACTTTTCAGCGGGGGCTTCGGGGGTGTCACCCCCGAGAAATTTTGAAAAAATGGGCTGATGAACATGCAATTTTAACGTAGTTTTAGAGAGAAAAGAACGGAATCGTCACGAGTCAAGATTCACGTCCTTATGTATGTTGATGTTTAGCCTATTAAAGAAAGACGGTCTGAGAGGACAGTGCGTCCTCTGCCAAAGTGCACCACATCCATACTTGTCCATCTCAATAGGTGGCAAGCTGTTTAACATGTTGCCTGAAATGGTTTCGTTCCTTGCGTGCCGGCCGATTGTTTAATTAAAGCCTGGGTCTTATTTCCAAAATGAAAATGTAGTCATTCTGGCTTTGCAACGTCTCTCTTATCTTATGATCATATATTAGATCAAATATAGACCTATAGAAATATAGACCTTGGCTAGTTCGAAGATTTAGGCCATCATGAAAGAAAGAATGAATTGATCATTTTATTCGTAAATGCGGGCTCCATGCTGAGTTGCGATAGCGAAGCGCAATAACTCCACTGCGCTGTGTCGGCTACTACATCGGACTTCATATTACAATAAGCTTATAATGTGATGGGAAAAGCATACAGAGACATCAAATTTGTTGACAGTAAAATCATGTTGCTTCCTTCGTGTGGGAACAGAAAGTAAAAGGGGATAGATTTGGATAAATTAAGCACTCCTGGATCGCAATAAAGGTAAACGCTTTTGTCAAACACAAAGCATTATAACCTCCGTTAATTTGGAAAAAAAAACTTCTGCTTATGCTTTTCTGGTTATGCTTGTGGATCTAGTATTACACGCCATAGTCTAATGAATTAGGCCTAATGAGTATCTCGGTGAATGAATGAAACCGCTTCTCATTGCGCAGAGCTGCCAGGACGGTACGTTGCGCAGAGTGGTGTGTCAGAGGACCAGGGTAGAAATTATATAGCCTAAAAATATATTTTCCAGTTGACAGATGTAATGTAGGTTAATTATAACAACATCATGTTCACTTCGAATTTTCTGCGATGTATTTGCAACTTTTAATGAATAAGCATTTCTCCCGCTTATCTATAGCCTATGCCATGCGTAGGCATATGACAGCAGAAAGACTTGGACCTCAACACAGACACATCTTGTTCAGTCTATATGCTTCAATGGTCATGATGAACAAGTCTGTAAATCCCACAACCTTGAATTGTTGTTGAACTGGCAGCTACAAAAGTAGGCCATTACCAGGCCTATTTTAACATGTCGGGTTTAAAATGGTTTCGGGTTCATTATTACACGTTATGTCTTGGTTGCCGGGCTTAGGCAGAAAATGCTTGCTTGGTCTTCGGTAGGTTCGGGCTCAATTTTTCCTCGAGGATTTAGGCTAGTTGAACTATCGGGTCAGCTGAGTTTAAGCTGAGCAAAGTTTCTATAACTGGGCTCAGCAGATGATACAGCCGAACTCTTCCTTGCGGATAAGGGGTGCGTAATTTGGCGATGTGAGGCACTTTGCACAGAGGTTGAATTTGCAACATAGCCTATTCTGTATACATTTGTCAGATCTGATTTTGTAGCGGTTTCCACTGTCTACCCTGTTGCATTTCTGTCTGTTGGCAGCTAATACAAGTAGCCTACACTAGTCTCTGCTTCATCATTAGCCTTTTTTTTTTTTTTTACTTAACGGCACAGAGATCCGGGGCTATTCCCGGGAGATTCGGGGCTATAGCCTCGAATGCCCAGGTCTAACGACGCCACTGCTTCTGATTGGTGATGGGGCTTCTCTCACACGGCACTCTTGTCAGTCATTTGTTGCCACGAAAAGAGAGTGGCGCAGTTATACATCTGTGGTCCTAGGTCTTGTGTTGTTTTGAGGTTCAGGCCCACTCGCTAGTTGACATGCTCGGCTCGACCCGAGACCCCCCCCCCCCCAAATATTTTCTCCTCGAATCTACGCGATTCAGAAGAATGACCCATTTCGAGTTCAAAACGGCGAATTTCGCCGAAAGGCGGCGAGTTTGCATGCCTGAGTAATAACTTGGCAAGCTAAAGTAACACTGTAAATTAAACAAATGCCATGAAGATGAGAGATTTAATTGGACTAGCCAGAAAATTAGGAGTAAATTATGTCAGCCTGGTCCAAAAATGACCAAAATGGTTCTTAATATTTTATTAAGTGGATGGAACCATTATGAAGGTCTGTCTCAGTCTGAGTACCATGTCAACTTGAACTCCAGCTCTTACTTAGCCCTCATAGTCCTAACTAGACCCACACTGGCTCTTAATGGGCTGCTGTTGTCTAGCCCTAAGCCGAAAACAGACCTAAATGTGTCTGGATATGTGGTAGGAATAACCGCACAACTAAGCCTGTCTTCAATAGGCCTACGCAAAGATTACAAATATTTTTACAGCTTGAATGCATCAAGTGTTAATCAGAGTTGTTGAGGATCAGTCGGTTGAACAGAAACACTGAAAACAACAGAGGCTTGTGTGATGGATAAAAACCTATAGGCAAGTACCTACTGAGATATTTGCTCTCTCTCTCTCTCTCTCTCTCTCTCTCTCTCTCTCTCTCTGTGTCCATAGCCGGTCCAAGGCATACTCACTTAGGGCTCCCACAACTACAGCTCGCTGCGGCCCGCGGGAAGGCGAGGCTTGACATCAAGCCCCGCCCCCATCAAGGACGAGTGCATTCTGGGAATGAAAATACGTCACCTCCACTCAAACTAGGAAGTAGTTCAATTCCCGCTGTTATCGTTATCTCAACATTAGTATCGCAGGTTTTAACAGATGCACGTCTTTATATTGAAACAGTGCGACATTACTTACGTGTTGTTACATATGATAAGCTACGTTATTGTTTTTTTTTTTTACACGTAACTGAAGTGATAATAATAATAATAATAATCTTTATTTATATAGCACTTTTCAAAAGCAAAGTTACAAAGTGCTGTACAAAAAAGAAAAAGAAATAAAATTAAGATGTGTAGGTCATTCAGCAGAAGACCAGGTCTTTTAAAAGGAGAGAATGTTAATAAAACAATCAAAAGACAACTTATTTGAACTGAACATTAGTAATGGAAATAAATAAATAAAACAAATATGTTAATGTCTAAATAAAACTTAACTTAACTCTGAAATAAAACTTAACACTAAAATAAATCTTAACTCAGAAATGAATGGTAGGAGACGATGCTTCTGGATAATGTACCCAAGAGGAAGGATAAATAAAATAAAATTGGTCCTAGAACTGACCCGAGGTACGTGTGGCGTTACAACAAAATAGTAGTCTATGATGGTCGGCTATATTGTAATAGGCCCATTTGTACTTGGCGACTCCAATTAAGTTTTTTTTTTAAATACACACACTTCAACAAATAACTATAATCATTCTTTTGATGCATGTCACCCTCATAACTTCCGAGACCTCAACACTGAGTAAAACGCATTTTAATAACACATTGCAGTAAAATCAAACATTACAATCAGTAAATCACACACACAAAGAATTTTTTTTTTCAATGTGCACTTTTAATGGTAGGAATATCTCAATTGAATTTAATAAAGTAAATATTTCTAGTTTGAGACAAGGAGGTACACTGTAGGAGGAAGTGCATCTCTTATCTACCTCCCCTGTGTATTTTAAGGTCAGTCCACATTGTGGACACACCACTCTGTCTTTAATCTTACGCCTAGACGGTGGAGGTGGAGGCTGCAGGGCAGAGCCAGTGGTGGAGAGCGAAGGCTGCGAAGACTGCAGGGCAGAGCCAGTGGTGGAGAGCGAAGGCTGCAGGGCAGAGCCAGTGGTGGAGAGCGAATTTCCCACTCACTCTCACCAGTTGTTGGCCGTATTTTTCAGAAAAAAAAACATAGGCTTACTTCTAGTTAAAGCAGCGATTAGAGAAATATCAGATTCTATAGAGAAAGACCACATTCTATTGCTTTTAAAACACCTTACCGTGACTAACTTAGGCTTACCTCCACGGAAAAAATCAGTATGATGACAGGAACGAACACGCCTCCAAAACAAGGAAGTTCTTGCGCGTCCAAACGCGTTTCAGGCGAAATGAAAGTGAGTGGGAAATTGTGAACCTGACGTTTGAGTAGCAAGTAGTAAGAATGGCCGAAGTGACTCCAATCAACTCGGATCTTTTTACATGTCCGATTTGTCTTGACCTACTGAAAGATCCGGTAACTTTAAATTGTGGACACAGTTACTGTATGGGCTGCATTAACGGCTGCTGGGATCAGGAAGATCAGAAGGGAGTTTACAGCTGCCCACAATGCAGACAGACCTTCTCTCCAAGACCCGTTTTGAACAAAAATAATGTTATCGCTGAGCTTGTGGATCAGATGAGGAAGACCAGAATCCAAGCTGCTGCTCCTGCTCAGATTGCTGGATGTGGAGTGTGATGTCTGCACTGGGAGAAAACTCAAAGCTGTCAAGTCCTGTCTGGATTGTCTGTTGTCTTACTGTGAAACTCACTATGAAGCTCACAATGAACTTAATCCTGGGCGAAAACACAAGGTGGTTGATGCCACAGGTCAACTACAGGAGAGGATTTGCTCCCAGCATGAGAAACATCTGGAGGTGTTTTGTCGCACTGACCAAAGTTGTGTCTGTTTGCTTTGCTTGGTGGATGAACACAAAGGCCATGACACTGTGTCTGCCTCTGCAGAGAGGAAGGAGAAACAGGTAATCATGGCTGACATTATTATTAGGCCTTTTAGGAGGCAATGGTGACCCAAAATATTTGGAGATGTGTACATGTTGACATTGAATGTCATCGAGGTGCATAAATCACTTCTTCCCTTGAGTTAAATACGCCTGTAGGGTAAAGTCTATTTGGTATAAAGGATGACGCCTATAATAGGGTGGCAGAATGTCAGTGTACTAAAAGTCAAGTTTAGCTGACAGGATGTATTGCAGTGATCACAGGGTGATAGTTGTGGTTGAGGAATCTGGCTAGCCAGTGTTGTGCCCTCGTGCAAGGCACTTAAAGGAGAAATCCAGTGTATATCAACAGCCCTGTTGTTCAAACTTTCCAAGGGCTGTAGGTACAGGTTTGTTGCAGATACAACAAAGACTGAGTGCGTGACTCTAACACTAAGTGAATGGGGCATAACAACTCACTTTCAGTTTCATTTCATTATGCTCCATTCAGTCACAAAAAGTTACTCAAGGGCAGGGGTGGGCAATTATTTTGGCGGAAGGGCCACATTGGGTTTTAGATTTTGACTAACGGGCCGTGGGTGTTACCAGTCAACCAGTTGATGCCAGTAAATTGGCAAGTCTCAAACCAGTACTTTCACTCTCTTCAGAGGACATGTTAACATGCATGTTTAAAAGGGTGGGATTTGTATCTCATGAATACAACAA
>JAODXP020000019.1:4141258-4186178 GCA_027497455.2 Sardinella longiceps | reverse complement strand
GTGGAGAACTCAGAATTTTTTATGTAGTATGGTTGATTCATTTTAAGCAATATTCCACTTGTTGCCACTCACACTTCTGTTGCCGAACCTAAAAATAATTGTTTTATTCACCCCGTGTGGTACAGGAAATGCAATGGTTGTGTAGCCAATAGCACAACAGGATTTTGACACGTGAGCATTCGCAAACCTATCAGATTTCGCTGTTCGAATCAGCTGGAAAACTTATCTTCCTAACACTCCTTGCGAATGTCAAGTCATCGGTTTTGTGAACGTAAGTAGCTATTTAATATAACATTCTGACTGTTTGACAATTTTTGCAAATTTACACAGCTATGTCCTTGCCGTTTTGTAAGTGTTCTGGTACTTTTAGCCTATCGATGATGTTTGCATTTGTCTTGAACGAACCTTGCTGCTTTCTGATCAGAGATAGCTGACGTTAGCAAAACCATCTTTAGGTAATAAAACTACCATTAAGTCGATGTTAACATGCTAATGTTGCAATTAGTTTACTTCGATCTAAAGTTAGTTGCAGGGCTGTAGGGTATTGTAAGGTAAAGCCACTATGTTTGAACAATAAAGTGAGAAACCTGCCAAGTTAGCCTATGGTGGTGGTGGCTTTCTGTTTTTAGGTTTAGCTTGTGTGAGACTGCTGTTTTCAGTTTTAACTTACCCACACCCACACATATTTTGTACTTGTTTGTACTTTGTAAACTGGCAATATGTGCTGAAACTAATATTCACCATGCATCTCCAATCTTGTGCCTAATAGCCTAGGCTTTTCATTTCAATGTCATATCAGATGTGTTAAATATATGAGTTTGGGCATTGATATCCAGCTCTGATTTGCTTTTTTAATGAGCAAAATGAATAGGAGTATGTACATTACAATATGTTTTTATTGTCATGTAGGTAATCTTGTCCTTCAGCTGGAAAGTGATGGGCATGGAAGCAAACGACCAAGAGGGCAAGCACCAGTCAGTTGGAGGATCTGGACCCATAAGATGCAGTCTTCTGAGGACTTGTATGCTGATAGGAAACCTGGGTTCCTCTTAGCCACAAAGCATGCTGTGCTATGGTTCCAGTGATGTCAACTGCAGCTGGTGTTTCTCTAGTCTACATACCTTCAAAATACTGCAGATCTGAGTTCATCAGCTCAACATTTCATATCTGCACCACAACAGAAATCATACTTTACTCAGACTGAAATATATTTTGTGCCAAGAGACATTCAATAGTAATATAGAAATATATAGATATATAGTATAGTAGAAATATAGATCTGCGTGCATGAGTCTACTACACTCATCTACCTTCATCCCCCCAGACACACACACAGAGTAGATGAACTGTAATTCTCTAATGGCTATATTAGCCCCCACCCCACCCAAAACAACAAGCAGTGTGGCCGATCTACTCATTTTTTTTACATACACTGCACACTGGTTATACATGCGGTGTGCCATTACTTGGCAACTTTGACAGGACAGTGCTTGAAGTGTGTATGGATGCTACAGGATTAATAAAGAACCATCTTGTCTTATTTTCAGGGGCTGCTTCTGAAGGAGGAATTACAACAGAAGACTATTGCTGATGATGATGTTTGGACTGGGGCTATCTACAGCAGTGTACCTCAAACCTTTTCAGACCAATTTAATTCATTTTAATTTCACAAATACAAGAACATACTGTACTTCAAAAGAGGCTTCTTTGAAACATTAACTTCTAATATTTACATTTATGCATTTAGGAGACACTTTGATCCAAAACAACTTACATTTGTCAACTATAGTTCAGGGTCAGTCTCTCCTGGAGTGCCATAAGCATAAACTAGCACACTAGTCAGGTTTCTTAACCTCCTCATATGGACTAATGCAAGGTACTCGATCACCAGTGGTCCCTGAACCACAGATAAACCTACTGTCATTCCAGAAGTCACCATTCAATGTCTTGTTTAATGCACTACTTCTACCAATAAATAATATCATGAAATGCATTCGTCTTTGTATAGATAGGCCATGTGGGCCTAATTTCGCTATACTGCCTTTTGATGTAATGACAGGGGCATCTGAAATTGGTTGACTGAATGAAGGAGAGGAGGGTATGACATTGACATGGCTCAAGGTGTGTGAACATTTAATTTGTGATTGCAAAGAAACCTCAACATGACTAATACCAACCATCATAGGCTAGTAACATTACCATTACATTCATATTCTGTGTAGGCTAATTTATTTACTGTGATTGAGTGAAGACTTCTAGACCTCTCGATCTTTTCTCGCATGTTACCTCGTTCAGCTACCCATGTCGTATACGTATACCTAGATATGTCTTCAATCTAGAAATATTCAAAGAAATACCCAGATTGACCATAAAATTGCACATTCGGGCCAAAAGATCTTTTTAAAACGAATAATTTCAACCTTCAATCCATCACAGAAACCTAACTAATGTGATATTATTATTATTGATTCGTGCGGATACGACACACGTGGGGCAATTCTAAGGACGCGATTGGCTCAGAAAGACAAAACGTCATGAATATCGGACCCAGGTGAGAGCTGTCCTCTCCATTTGCCATGACGAAAATATGTATAAGGTTAGCGATTTAACTTCTTCCCAAAACAGAAGTGCAGGTGGCAACAATTTTTTTTCTAGCGTTAATATAAGCAACAAACTTAGCTAGAAAGCCGCGAGTAATCGCTTTTCAGGGAAAGTTCAAATGCACGAAATCGACCCTCGGCCCACTGCCTACCTGGAGTGTAGTCGTTGTCAGAGGAAGGTAGTTGGATGGTCGCAGGAGGTGATGGATCAGCTGGGTGCGGGGTATCGCTGCCTCTTCCCAGCTATCCTCACCTACAAGCTGTCCTGCAACAGGCGGGTCATCATCCTGCTGCGTGAGCGTACTCGGGGGAACAGCGCCACGCAGCTCTACAAAAACTGTGCGAAATGCACAGTGAAGCCTGGATGTGCCGGTCCATGCATTACCTCAGCGTCATGGAGCCCTTCACACTGGCGGGTGTCCGATGTACCCCACCGCCACCCGCGCCAAAGCCCGATTGGCTGGCTGTGGTGTACAGGTACGATATTCTCACCCACCTGCAAGATGTGAAGGCCCGGGTCACCTCCATCTTCGGAAACATCTTGAAGATGGATTCAACCAAGAAGGTATGTGAGGATGCATAGCATAGGCTTTGTCATTCAATTTTCATCCAAGACATGGTAATAAAGTGTTCTATTCTATTCTACTCTATACTAATCTATTCTGTTCATACAGATGACCTGGAAGCTCGCCAGGGCCGCAGCATGGGATGCCAAGAAGAGGATGCTGGAGGCGGCGGGGATGTCCTTCCCGTCTGGAGACACCGGTGTATGGAGATCCTTCGACCTTCGGTGGAGATTGGGGATGGGACACCATAGGCATTCCCCTGTTGGACCGGGATCGCATCCAGGCGATCTGGGGTGGAGCAGAAGCGCCACCTCCGCTGCATTGAGGACCCGCCAGGTGTGGAGCTGTACACCGAGACAAGCAGGATGACCAAGGGGGGATCAGCCTGCCGGTGTATCGCTGTGCCAGAGGCTCCCTGGAGTCGTTCCACCTGCATCTAAACCTCTTCATTCCAGGTAACAGACACATGTAGTGTTTTACGGAACAATGTTGTCTGTGTGCTGTGCATAGAACTGTGTAGTGTGAACTGTCTACAATCAATCTCTTGTCATTCCTCCTCTTTGCAGGACAGAGCGCGGGTGGCTGGTTATTCCAGTCATTCCTCCTGGAGGGGTTGGCGCGGTGGAACGAGGATAGGGCGGCGTCCATGGCGAAGGGAGGTTGCGGAATGATCCGCTCATACAGTGGCCCCCTGCAGCGCTCCCTTGACCAGCTCAGCCAAAGGGTGCTTGGCGTGAGTCTGGTTGAGGACCATACCAGGCCCAGGGAGTACACTGGTAGGAAAAAATAAACAGTCTCATACTTATTGAGCTATGTGTTTTATGGCAATACGTTTCAGGTGAGCTCATAGGCGTTGAGTACCTGTACTCCCAGATGGGCGGAGTGCTGCAGGATGTCAGCTTTGAGATTCCCCCAGCCTCTGAGGATGAAGGGTTTTGAGGATGCTGGTGAGGACATTGAGGGCCTCACTATACCACGAGTGTCCTCGTAACAACTCGGATGGACCCGCGGTCAGGGATACCAGCTGACGCACCAGCGCCCGAGCCATTCAGTCCGGCCGCCCATGAGCCCGCACCCCAGTCACCAGGCTGGTCCTCACTGCCTCCTCAGGAGCTTGAAGAGGTGAGCACACCATCTCTTTGCCCTCTGTCACGGCAGTCTTCTTACTATTTAGTCTGTAGGACTACTCTGTATATTAGATAGTGGACCAGATGACCAGCCTGGTTACCTGGCCGTGGTCCAGCAGACCTCGGCCCCTGTCTCAGAGGAGGGTGGATAAGCTCCTACAGCTCTACGAGGCCCTGTCGGACTATGACAGGGCCAAAGTCCACTACCCTCCTCATTACAGGGACAGGCCAACTCATGTGCGTTTCAAGGCAGCAAAATCGTGTCACAACCCCCATCCGGGTGTGGACAGCATGAGACGGTAAGGCTGCACCTTTGCACTATAACTGTGAAGAACTTACATTGTTTTATTGTGAAATGTAGCATTACCACCTCTTTTAATTGTCATGATTTTTCTCTCAGCTGCCTGGTCGGACACACCTCTGGTTAAGTTTCCTGGCCTAACACCAGTCGCCTGGTGGAAGCAGTATGCAGTTCCCTCTGCCGCATTCATCCATCTGGCAGAAGAACCCACGGTGGCAGAATGTCGCGCAGGGGCTGCATACTGCATGCTGCATGTTTGTGTCACGTGACAAATGACGCAAGTGACACGGTGAAATCTTATCCATGTGGAAAAGCTGTTCAGATCGAGAGGTGACAAATACTTCGTTACTAAACTTAAGTACACTTGTGTCTATACTTCACTCCATTACTTATTTTTCTGCCTACTTCTGACTTCTACTCTCATTACATTTTCACACAAGTATCTGTACTTTCTATTCCTTACATTTTTAAAACAAACACCCTCGTTACTCATGGCTTCAGTGTGATGTTTATATAGATGTACTGTATAAATAGGTGTCATCACGTTGTGTGCGCCATCCAATACAGATCAGAGGCACCATCCACACCTAGTGAGAACGAGTGTGATTGGATGAATCATAACGCAAACACTCATTGGTTAGGCTATTCATTAAATTTGTGCTGACACAAACGGAATTTGTCAGAAGCAAACAGGTGTTCAACAAACTGCAAACAGAGCCCATTTACGCTGCAAACGCGAAGTGTATGCCACGCCTTAATGTCGGATTCTGAAATGTCTGAAAGGTGGGACACAGGCGAGAGCATATCGGGAGATGGAGACCAACAAGACCTTCTTCATCTTTGGCCCCATCTCAAAGAATTTTTCGAAATAGTCGGGGGCAAAAATGACTTCTGGAAAATGCAATGCAAACTCTGCACACCTAAGACTAGAGATGTCCCGATCCGATATTTAGATCGGATCGGCCGCCGATATGAGCAAAAAATGCATATCGGGATCGGATCTGCAAGCGCAAAAAATGCCGATCCATTTTTTTCTCGAAATCCGTTCCGGGTTTTCCAGCGCACCGCGCAGCGCATTATTCAGATAATCCATTCCAGTTTTTGCTGTGTGTTTCCCTACCATCCGGTCCGCATTTTCCAGCACACCTTCAGCACACAAGTTTTAGCATTAGCATTTAGCATTAGATGCTAGCTCTATCGGTAAAATGTCAGCTGTGTGGGATCACTTCACTTTGAAAGACAAGAATGACGAAGATGTGGAATGCAACATATGCCACCGTAACGTCCCGCGTGGTGGTAAAGTTGTGAGATCGTATAATACAACGAATTTAATAAAGCACTTGGCAAAATACCATCCTAAACAACATGCAGAATTCGTGAAGAAAACAGAAGATAAAAAGAAAGGTCCTACCCAGCTAACACTGGCAGATACGTTTGGGAAGCGCGACAAACTGCCCCTAAACAGTGCCAAAGCACAAGCAATTACTAGAGTCATTGCGGAGCAGATCATTTTAGATGATGAGCCAGTATCTCTGGTTAGCAAAGTGGGGTTTCGTCGCACCATCGCACATCTGGAGCCACGCTATAACATGCCAAGCCGGCATTACATCCTTGAAAAGACGATCCCCCAAATCCATACAGATGTGCAAGGTTACATTGCAAAAGAAATTGTGAATGCAAGTGCTATTAGCTTTACTACAGATATCTGGAGCTGTGACCACCGCCCGTTATCTTTAATCAGTTTAACCGCACACTGGATTGGACCGCACTTCACCCCAAAGAGTGCCGTTTTGCACGCGCGTGAGTTCAGAGGCTCACACACAGCTAATGCCATCTCAGACGGCATGGAGCATATGCTGCGTGCTTGGAACATCGAGAAAAAGAAGGTCCATGTTGTTTTAAGAGATAACGCGGCCAACATGAGAAAGGCAATGGATCAGCTGCAAGTAGCCAGCCTGGGATGTTTTGCTCACACCTTACAGCTTGTTGTCCAACAAGGGCTACTGGCACAGCGAGCTGTAAGCGATGCCATCGCCAACGGGCGAAAAATTGTGACGCACTTCAAGCACTCCCCCAAGGCGTACTCGGAACTCGAGGACGTAGAGGAAGAATTAAATGTTCAACCGAAACGTTTGCAACAGGATGTGAAGACCAGATGGAGCAGTACGAAGCTGATGATCGACAGCCTAGTGCATTGTAAGCGCGCACTGCAGTCCTATGCATCCGATGGCAACAGCAACCTGCCAGCCACGCTAACAGGCAACCAATGGTCGCTGCTAGAGAAAACGGCGACAGTTCTGAAACCCTTCCAAGAGCTGACAGCAGAGGTCAGTGCTGCCTCCTCCACAGCAGCCGATGTCATCCCATCTCTCCGTGTCCTCATACGCTTTCTGGAGAGTGAGAGCGAAGAACACCGAGGGATTCAAACCATGAAGGCCACATTACTCGATGCGGTTCACACACGTTTTGACACAGTGGAAACTGAACCCCTCTACGCTGTGGCAACAATCCTAGATCCACGCTACAAAGACAAGTAAGTGGTTTGTTATCATTTGAGCATGTAATAATTTATTACTAATAAGCTTAAGTATATTGAAAATATTTTAGGCTACTGTACAGCCTGTAGGCCTATGTATTTCGTTGTCACTATTTAAATAGCCCATGGTTTTATGTATAGGCCTACAATAATATAATAACATAATATAGGCTATAACAATAATTTAATAATAAAACAATAATAACAGTAATCATAATGAATTCCCCTTGTTTATTATTAGCCTACTGTTATTATATTTCTTCATCTGATGGGTAAGGGAATAATCATTAGTGATGAATTTTGTGTGCTACTTGTAATGGAACATTCATGTGTGGAGAGACAGGCTGAAACAATATAAAATAATTGATGATATCTTTATTATATCCAAATTTCAAGGTTCTTCACTACTGTCACCAGCATGGATCAGGCAAAGGAGGCACTAAAGGCAGAGGTGATTAAAATGGAAAAGGAACTGAAGACCACGCCCTCTGGAGAAGGTGATGTGGCTGAGGCAGAGCCAACAAGGCAAGCACCAGGAATGGAGGCTGGAAGCTCAACCAGCAGCCTGGGCAGCTTCTTTGACGAGATACTGGAGGAGCGCTGCACAGCAGTAGCTGACCGGCAGATCACCCCAGGGGCACTGATTCAGTTGGAGAGCTACCTCAGTGAGCCTCCACTTGGGCGTAAGAACGATCCTTTTCACTACTGGAGAGACAATGAGGCTCGACTACCCGTCCTGGCTGCATTAGCAGCAAAGTTCCTCAGTGCTCCTTGCACCAGTGTTGAGAGTGAGAGGCTTTTTAGTGCAGTCTCACTCATTGTTGATGAACACAGGAGCAGGCTGACACCTGAGCATGTCGAGATGCTTGTCTTTGTAAAAAAGAATCTCCCCATCATGCTGGGGCTGCATGCAGGGCAAACAGTTGGAATTGAAGGGAGTG
Organism: Sardinella longiceps; assembly: GCA_027497455.2. Taxonomy (NCBI): domain Eukaryota; kingdom Metazoa; phylum Chordata; class Actinopteri; order Clupeiformes; family Clupeidae; genus Sardinella; species Sardinella longiceps. The sequence continues at coordinate 4,178,107 of JAODXP020000019.1, read as the reverse complement.
TGTAGATGGAGATGAGGAGAGGAGAGGAGAGGAGAGGAGAGAGAAGGGAAGAGCAGGGTCCCCGCGGGTCCTTAAAAAGTCTTAAATACAATAATCGGTTTTTAAGGCCTAAAAATGTCTTAAATTGCCCGGAATGACTGGAATTTTCCAGAAGAAGGTATTAAATTTATTTGACCGAACGAATGAAACCTCCATCCGGTTATTTTTGACCGTAATTTAAGAAGTGACCAGCGTACCTTTTGGGGGCAGTGAATTGAATAATATCTCCCGGAATCTAGAGCTAGCAAGCCAGATCATGCACGTGAAACATTTACCTCTACATCGCGCATCTTAATATGCGCGCATAGAGAGTGAGCGAGAGGGGCAGAGAGAGAAGGGGTGCCTGACGGAACGGTGTGTGTGTGCGTGCCTTTCATTATGGGCGGGCTTTTAACTCTGATGAGTCGAGGCAAACTTCAGTTCAGTCAGTAGCTTACGTTAACGTCAACGAGATCGTAATGGCAGAGAAGGAGCTAAAGACAAAGATGAAAGGACGGGAGATCATATGTCAAAGATTATTGTGCATGAATGACAGCAGGTAACCTTAAAATTGCCCCTACCTCTACCCACCACCCTACCCTTCGCGATATAAAAACAGCGAACGCATTTAATATTGCGATATGGTCGCGTGCGCTTATGAGTTCCAAATCTATCATTTTTTTTTCTATTTAATAACTCGGTGAGTTGCTGTGTTGCTGTGATAAACGGTTTATCCTACAGATTAATTAATGATTTCGAAGTACTGTAGGCTATTGTGGAAACAGGTAGGCTATGCATGATGAGCCATATCAAATAAGCTGCATTCCAACAGGTAGCAATAACACCACTATACATACCAATAACAGCTGTTTTAGCCTCCAATTTTAGGCTGAAGTGGTCATTTCAGACAGGCATCCCATGACTGATATGTTGGTCAAAAAATACCCTGTGCTAATTAGGCCACTGATTCAGAAACACAAGGTAGGCTATTGTAGCCCATTTCCTCCAAGGGTTTAGACACACTTTCAATTAAACTATTTAGAATGAATATCAAGGAATTTAGCAAATTGCAAAGAAAGATTGTCCAAGGCATGTTCCTCATTATTATCCAAAAAGGGTACAAAAGAATAAAAGACTATTTGCATCACATCAAACTGAGAATTCAACAGTAAATGCCATTAAAGTCTAAAATGAAATACATTTTGGTTCAGTTGTAAGAAATATTACAACCGACTGCCGAATACAACTCAGCCAGGCTGCTATATGACCTCATGGAGCATTCAAATAATGTGCAATGCATTAGATAATTCATTTGATTAATTGCTATGAGAAGCTATCTAGCAACTTGTTAAAATGCACCAGATTGCAGGAAATGGAAACTAATTTTTCCAAAATTTCTTGGGGGAGAACCCCCAAACCCCCCTGCTACTTCTCTACACAAATGCATCCCATATTCAGGGTGTCTGCGGGTTTGTAAAAAGTTGTAAAAGGTAGTAAATGAAATCAGGTCAAATTAAGGCCAGTAAAAAGTAGTAAAAAGTAAGAAGTGTCATCTGACGAGGTAGTAAATTTTTGAGCCCCCATCCAAATGACGCTATGAATTTTTCAATGTTTAACTAACATCCATCCTAACTCCTTAAATTACTAAACTTCTGTGGACTTCGCCTACTGTATTATTTTGCGTTGCGAGTGGAACCTGAGTGATAAACTGCAGATGATGTCACGCCTGGCTCAATGGTGTTTTTTGCCCCCAACGGCACCTTCCAGGCAGCACAGCCTAAAAGGCATTATCTTAACCCTATTCCTAACCCTAACCCCCTCAACCCTCATCCTAACCCTTAACTGTGTGGAGTAGTGCCTTGAAGGCAGCGCTGCCTGGAAGGCACCGTTGAGGGCAAAAAATACCAAAGACCTCACGGCTGCCTACCTCACGCGCGCTCAATCAATCTGGGTAGGCTACCTGCCAGATCTCTTCGCAAGTTCGCTATTAGTTAATTTAAAATAAAGGAACAGTAACAAAGGCTATGAAGATTAGACGACTTGAGGTAAAAGGCTATGAGTGAAACTGTCGCCCCTTTTTTGTTGTCTTGTCACGTCATTAAGGACTTAAAACACCCATGAGGATAAATGTAGCACGAGAGACAGTGGGTGAAGCAGGTCATTGCGGATGAGAATATCCATCGAGACTATCTATCCTTTCGCTAAACCCCTACAGCCTAATTATTGTCAAACCGTTCTGCCGAAGCGCAAGAGGGGAGTCACAAAACATTTTAAATTTTGATGTTGAATTTGTCTGTCATCTGTTAAAAAGTTCCCATTTAGATGTCTAAATTACTTCCACTCTTTTGAGGCATAGCCTTCACGTATTCATATCCGCTAACTAGTCTTTGCCTCGTAATGCCATACATTTCGGCTACATTATCCGTCAAAGCCCCGTAGGGATCAAAACGATTTCAAATGAACCGTCATTTTTGCTATAGCTTGACTTTGCAAATCACCAGTGCTATGAATGAGGCTAGATTTAAGAAAATATAGCCAAATAGCACGTCAGTAATTTTTTCAAACATACAGTGATTTTGAGTATTTCAAAGAAATGTTGGAAGATCACTGAAGCTATTGTCAGCATGCGCCTGCCTGTGCGCTGAATTGCGCATAGGACTTAATTGAATGGGGAAAGGCCAGACGGCTCTCACCCAATCCTGTTCTCTTATGATGAGCCCCGTGTAACCTTATAGGCCTATGTCCACATGAGTGATAAATATAAAGGTAAATAATAAACATATTCAGAACAGTAATGATCCTGAAAGTTAAAGTGTTGAGCCTAAAGGTGTCCTGACACAAGTAAGCGGTATCATAAGCAAGAATTTACAGTAATTTAGGGGTGCTGTGAATGCAAAAAATGTTGATGGGGTGCCTTGAGCTCAAAAAGTTTGAGAACCACTGGACTAAAGCAAAAATAGATATTTCAGATTTTAGTTGCATTTTTGTCATGTGTCAAGTGTCCCCGAACATGTACAGTAGGTTGCATAAGGAAAGAGAGAGGGTGGGGAGGATCTGATCCAGGCTCCTGTAATTTAGGGTATCTACTTCTACTGTATGTACTGTAACCAGAAAGAATCATTGTGGGTTTTCAAACTTTGGCAGTGGCATAGCCTAATATTGACAAACTAGAAAAGCACTGAGAGAGCGCAGACCTCCGCCAAGGGCGATGAGCAGTAGCGAAGTGCTTTTGATCTTGCACACCATTGGTGGAGAGTCTACATTCAAAAAATGACATCATGCAACTTTTAGCAATTTACATATACCTTCCCCCTTGCCTGCTGGACCAGGAAGTTGTAGGAATCAGAAGCACATGGAGCTCCGACATCATCAAAACAAACAAAAAGTGACATCTGACATGTCTTATGTTCATTGCAAATCAGGAGTTGCAGCTTTGTTGAAAGGACCACACATAAACCCCCTATTCATTACAACGCCTCTTATTTTTTCACACTACGTCTCACTGTGAAGTCAACAGAGATCTCCCAAAGGAAGGCGGACCTTAGGGGCTTGTTCACTGCCACGACTGTATTTGCATATCTCCCATTTGATTGGTAGTCTACCTGAATCTAGACAATCCAACACTTTGATTGGCCCAGAGGCTACATTGAATGTAGGCACCAGGCTAATGGGAGAGCTGAACTGTCTACAGTTGAACGTAGACTTTGCACTTCTGTAGACTCCACTTCTGCCAAGGGCGATGAGCAGTAGCGAAGTGCTTTTGATCTTGCACACCATTGGTGGAGAGTCTACATTCAAAAAATGACATCATGCAACTTTTAGCAATTTACATATACCTTCCCCCTTGCCTGCTGGACCAGGAAGTTGTAGGAATCAGAAGCACATGGAGCTCCGACATCATCAAAACAAACAAAAAGTGACATCTGACATGTCTTATGTTCATTGCAAATCAGGAGTTGCAGCTTTGTTGAAAGGACCACACATAAACCCCCTATTCATTACAACGCCTCTTATTTTTTCACACTACGTCTCACTGTGAAGTCAACAGAGATCTCCCAAAGGAAGGCGGACCTTAGGGGCTTGTTCACTGCCACGACTGTATTTGCATATCTCCCATTTGATTGGTAGTCTACCTGAATCTAGACAATCCAACACTTTGATTGGCCCAGAGGCTACATTGAATGTAGGCACCAGGCTAATGGGAGAGCTGAACTGTCTACAGTTGAACGTAGACTTTGCACTTCTGTAGACTCCACTTCTGCCAAGGCAATGTGGACAAAGACACAACATAAATTCCAGATTGTGTTCTGGATCACTGATCGTACCAAAATTGTCGGAATATGTAGGATGCCACTCCCCCCAAAGAAAAAAAGTGCGCTGGTAGATGTTGTGGAGGTAGTAAAAATATTGTAAAAGATAGGAAAAAAGGTAGTAAATGGTAGTAAATTCAGCACCAGGATTCCTGTATATACCCTGATATTCCTCATTAGTCCACAAGTGCTGCCTTCATTGTTGTTGTGTTAAATGTGTCAGGTCATCTTATGATTCAGAAATTTATATTATGTTATTTCAGTGGCACTGTTGTTGTTTCTTGAGCGGGGGTGGGGGGGTGTTGTCGCATACCCCCCAAAAGTGAGTAGTTGCGCCCCTGGTCTTAATTCCATTTAGAGGTCTTGAAAAGGTCTTAAAAGTCTTTAAATTTGTACTTGAAAAATGTGCAGATACCCTGAAGGGGAGAGGAGAGGGGAGGAGATGAGATTGGGGAGTAGAAGGCATTTGCTTTGAAATAGTTTACTATACAGTATTTGCACTGTTTTGCACTGCTGTCTCCACTGTTTTGGTTTACACTTGTTCAAGAGCTCAGCACTGATGAGTTCAAGAGGACTTATGCTCTTAATAGACTGTTAAACTCAGGTTGTGTTTGCTTAATACAAGGTACAATATGATCTGCACTTGTGGCTTAAAAGTTAAAAGGCTTGAAAGTAAAGTTGTGGTTATGCCATTTCTGTTTGCTATTTATCATTTTGTTTATTTTGTGTTGATTTATTGAATAAATAGGTGAATAAAGAGGTCAGTTTCTCGTTACCAACTAATGTGTATTATTCAAATGTACCTAATTCAGCTGGCTTGTTATTATCAAGAGTAAAACCCTTTTCAACGTGGGTCTGACAACAAAGTAAGTTGGTTAAATGACTTAAAACTTTAATAAATGCTCAGCTAGGCAGGTATCGGTATCGGGAGATATCGGATCGGAAGTACAAATAAATATCGGTATCGGATCGGAAGTGCAAAATCCTGGATCGGGACATCTCTACCTAAGACCCATTTTATTTTGACAGAAGAAGTCTCACTCCAATTTGAAAAAAAAACATGTAGAGGTAAACTGTAAGCTTGTAGGCTTTGTTACTATTGAACTGTGATAAGTTTTTCTATTTTGCTGCAGCTTGGCTAGCATAGGGACATGCCAAGACATGCCTGGGTTGCAGCTAACAATTGTCGAAGACGTTGAAAGCAGAGTGAGGGAAATGAGCTTACTAACGCCCAGCTGCCCTAATGGGAGACCTCACAGCAATTAACGCATGAATGCGTGCGACCGTGGAAATGTAATGTGTGTGTGTGCGCGAAACAGCATGGGAGCCAACCCCTCACAATGTTGACATCTGACCCTCCCATGGATAAACCTCCTGACATCTTGCCTCGTACACCAACCAGTGCATCTCAAACTTCAGGCGCTGTCTAGTGTTAACAGAGAGTGTTCTGAAATCCTCTAAGAGGCTTCTAAAAAAGAGAGAGTCAGAGTCCTCTGGAGGAGGCTGATAAGTTGTTTGAGTAGATCGGTTGCTCACAGCCTGTGACGAGCCTCTCCTCCACATCAAAGTTACGCGCTGGGCTTCTCCTCGCCCTATCTTTGGTGTTTGGATAGCTCCTGCTGCCTCCTCCTGAACATACGTTGCCTCGTCTGCTGCCTGATCCTCTGCTGACTGGTCTGCGGCCTGTGAGCTGTTCCCTGCTGAACCTTTGCCCTCGCTCTCGCTGGACTTCACCATATTTGTCTCACTTGGCCTGTCTTCCATGAACAGGTCTATGAAAACCATTATACGTGCATATTTCCAGGGCTTTCCTCCACCTGCCCCAGCATCACTCCTCCCCTTTTCTTTCTTTCTTTTTAAAATTTCGGTTGGTGTCACTCAAACCCTTCCACATTTTGAGGCACTCCTTCACTATGAAACAAAACAGGAAACACAGTGGTCATTTGGCATCAACAAAATATATGCTCTTTTAACTGTTGAATTAGGTTAATTCTAAAATGGGGAAAAGAACAGTGAAAATTAGAATTAAAAAGTAGCATAGTATGTAATCAAACAAGCACACATTTAATATACATTAAATATTATTAATGATCTATTAGTGGTTCATGCCATGTTTTATCAGTCAAATTCAAAGCGAACTTTATTGTCAATTAAACTATGCAATAGTAAATTGCAAGAAGACTGAAATTGCGTTCCCCCAAACTCCAAATGTGCAAATGACACACAACTAAATACAACTGTACTTAGGACTAGTAGTGTGCAGTTTTATTATTCATAAATAGCCCGTCACAACCCTAAAAAACAATGTTTTACTGAACTGCAATTAGCAACACAAAATTTTACTAGGCGACCAGCATAATAAAAGCCAAAAGACCGACTGAATGAATGAATGAATGAATGACTGTACATGTATATAAACGAATGAATGAATTGGTGGTAACTTTGGAAAAATAGCTACCTCCCTTTTGACACAACACATGCACATTTGAAGATTTGAACTTTACGGGACGTTAACATCGACATTTGCAAAGGATAGGAAGACTAGCATGCTATGACCACGTGATACTAGCAGGCTAGTACTTTATAATACAATATTTCACACGTTTAACTCACCAGGCCAACCAACCACCTGTGACACATTGTCCCATACTTCTGCCTTTATTTTGCCCATCAAAAAGCGAAAAGGCTTGGGTCGTATAGCACAGGATGCCCAGCGACAACACCGATCAACTTCTCAGTAGACATTTTGCTCGGAACAAAAGGATAGTCGGAACCAATTTGTGCGTATTGTTTTCCTGAGATACAAGAAACACGGAACACCCAAGCGAGCGTCTACATTCCGATTGGTTGTTAGTTTTACAGCCGAAACGCGTCAAAGTTAATTTACATAGAGTTCAACCGTTTTTAGCTATTTTTTGACGCTCAAAATCGCTCATTGTCGCTCTTGTCCATAGAAAGTAAATGGCTTCAGGCGATTTTACAGCTTTAGCAGCTCTTGGTGTGAACGTACAGTTAGCCTTGCCTCTCTGATGTTTTCAGAATAAGCCACCCCCAAGTGTGAGCCACTACACTCTTGTAAGCTTTAAGACAGTCTAATATCTGGTTTACTTTCCCATGTTTATGTAATCATGTGCCTTCAGCGTTATTTAGGTAAGGTGTTGTAGTGGCGACCTAATGTAAGTTGAAGTCCTTCATGACTGCTATGGTTTCTAAGCAAACCAGGCACATGGGCTTGCCTTTGAATTCGATAAATAGAATCTCCTTCCCATCTTGACTAAAATGTTCGATTTTCTTGATCGAGTTTTCTCTTTTTTGCAGTACTAGCCATGGCTCTTATCACTCTTCTTCACTGAAGGGGGCAAGGCTCAGGGCCCGTTGTTGTTTGAATAGGAATAGCCCCCCCTAGCTGATAACAGTGTAATTACAATGGGAAAAAAATCATCTTTATCTTATTTTGGATTGTTATTAATTGTAATTAATTAATGTTCTAGGGGCCACACTGAGGCCACAGGCGGGCTGCCAGTTGCCTATCCCTGAACTAGCAAAACCAGCAATCTGTGATAACACAGCTGTCAACTAACTCATTACACTACAACAAAAAACTGCAAATAGCACTGAAATACCATACATATTTTGAGTGATGTAGCAGAAGAAGAAGCAGAAGTGGTGGAGGGGAAGCTGCTGCTGCTGCTGGGAAGAGGGGGGGCTTGCACAGCAGCCGCTGTTGCCGTCCGTCGCTCCTCATCTCGTGCCAGGATGTACTCCTTGGTGGCAGCCATCGCTCAATCAGGCTGCAGCTTCTGTTTGGTCCTCACAAATTTGACAAACCTGCAAAGATATAAAAAAAATCTCAATAACCACACATACACAAATGCAGAAATGCACACTACAATGTCCTATGTGGCACAGCATGACTTACTCTCTGATGGTCGCTTAGAGTTGTACAGGTCATTGAGCGCCATTGTCCTGAACAACCCAAACCCCACAAGGGCCTCACCCTCCTGCCTGGGCACACTGGCACAAGCCCAGAACTTCAGCTCCTTCACAAACTCCTGATGGGCACACAAGTACTTCAGGAGGGCGTCCTTGTTGGCCATGAGGGGGTTGTCAGTAGCGTCAGTCTCCCGCTCCCTTTTGTGGGTGTCCATCAGCTGGACGGTGTAGCCCACGTCATTCTCCAGGAGCCACTTGAAGGTCTGACCCCGGTACTTGCTGAGCTGGATGCGGTGGCGGCTCAGCACCAGCAAGGCGTTCCCAGGGGAATGCCCATAATGTCCCGTCCCCTATCGCCGCCGAAGGTCTCAAGGAGGTCACCAATCAGCCGCTACGTCTCCGCAGCTGCATGCGTATGGCGACGGCAGTGGAGGGCCATTTCCTTGCGGCCGATGTGCCTCCATACCCCGGCGTCTCCAGACGGGAAGGACATACCCTGCGCCTCCAGCATCCTCTTCTTGGCGTCCAGCAACCGGGCTGCGTCGTCCTCATCCCACTCGAACATGGCGAGGGAGAGCTGCTGCATGAAGGGCTTGTAGAGCTGGTGGCTCTTAGTAGTGACACCTGACGCTATACGTCACATCAGGTGCCAGATGTCCAACCGGACCACCAGCCCATCCCAGTCCGCAAACATGGCAGCAGCCCTCGATCCCCCGTAGGAGGAACAGCAGTCCCGGTCAACGTAGAGGAGCTGTGGCAGCTCTACCTCAGCATCTCGATACCGGCACATAATCCCCGCAGTCATGGGCAACAGGCCAACTCCCTCGCTGGCCGTGAGCACGGACATTAGCACCTGCCCGTGCTCGTTGCCGATGTTTGTCACCCATGCTGCGAGCTTCCGGGTCACCTGTATGAACAGAATAGAATAGTGCAGAGTAGAGTAGAGTAGAATAGAATAGAACACTTTATTACCATGTCTTGCATGAAAATTGAATGACAAAGCCTATGCTATGCATCCTCACATACCTTCTTAGTTGAATCCATCTTCAAGATGCTTCCAAAGATGGAGGTGACCTGGGCCTTCACATCTTGCAAGCGGGTGAGAATATCGTACCCGTACACCACAGCCAGCCAATCGGGCTTTGGCACGGGTGGCATGGGTGGTGGTGGGGTACATCGGACACCCGCCAGTGTGAAGGGCTCCATGACACTGAGGTAATGCATGACCGGCGCATCCAGGCTTCACTGTGCATTTCGCACAGTTTTTGTAGAGCTGCGTGGCGCTGTTCCCCGAGTACGCTCACGCAGCAGGATGATGACCCGCCGGTCGCAGGACAGCTTGTAGGTGAGGATAGCTGGGAAGAGGCAGCGATACCCCCGCACCCAGCTGATCCATCACCTCCTGCGACCATCCAGCTACCTTCCTCTGACACAGACTACACACTCCAGGTACTCCGTGGCCATCAAGTATCAGCCGTCGATGTCCAAGACCCTCCGGATGGTCTTGTAGAGCCCAGGCTGGGTGCATGCCAGTCGGACACCCCACATACGAAGGGGCATCTAGAGGAACAACCGGCACGCAAAGAAGGCAGCTGGGGAGGCGGGTGGCTGAGCGCATGTTGGCCGGGGCTGTGGGGGATCCCACCACAGGTTGAGGTCTGTGGTGAGGGTAGTCTTCCCCCTGCTGTTCATGGTGAACAGCGCCCGGCCAACCCACTCCTGCTGCTGACGGTTGAGAGCTGATCACCACCTACCTGGAGCTGCTGTTACCGCATGCAGACACATGCAGAAATGCACACTACAATGTCCTATGTGGCACAGCATGACTTACCTCTGATGGTCACTTAGAGTTGTACAGGTCATTGAGCGCCATGGTCCTGAACAACCCAAACCCCACAAGGGCCTCGCCCTCCTGCCCGGGCACACTGGCACGAGCCCGGGCTTCCTCGCGTGCCCGGTAGAACTTCAGCTCCTTCACAAACTCCTGATGGGCACACAAGTACTTCATGAGGGTGTCTTTGTTGGCCATGAGGGGGTTGTCAGTGGCGTCGGTCTCCCGCTCCCTTTTGTGGCTGTCCATCAGCTAGACGGTGTAGCCCACGTCATTCTCCAAGAGCCACTTGAAGGTCTGACCCCGGTACTTGCCGAGCTGGATGCGGTGGCGGCTCAGCACCAGCAAGGTGTTCCCAGGGTCTCCGCCTTCGGCTCTGACATGGGCTTGCGCCTCCTCCTCCACTTCTCCTTGCTTCTTGGCCCACACCCTCTGGGGCCGCGGGCCATGGGCAGCTAAAAAATCAGCTGCCTCGTCAGAGGCCCGAAGCATCACCTGCTGGCTGTCGGTCCGCCTCAAATTTGCCTTAGCTTTTGCCATGACTACACACAAAAAAAAGTTACTGTACATACATTGGTGTGCATGCACCATTGCAATGCACAGCACATTAAAGCATTGATTGTGCAGTCACTAAAAGCTGTCAATGCTGCGCGCGTCGCTGGAGATTCCACCTTGCCAATTATCAAGGAATAACTGGTCACCTCGTTGGCCGTTAGCCCTTACTTGATTTCTACAAGGATTTAAAATAAATCAAACTCGTTTAAGTCTAGCTGAAACAATGATGCACAGATGTACAAATTTGCTTGCACAAACCACGTGCAGAGTCACAGGGCTCGTGGCATCCATAGGGATGAACGTAATATTGTCATAACCATTTTGCGGTTACGAAACGCATGTCACAACCGCGGAAAATGAAAATGTAAGACATAACACTATATTCCTATATTTTGTACCGAGTATTCATGTTGTTTAGTCAACATTTACAGTCTGACGATAACTAGCAAAACTACAAAAATTAGCTATTACAAACTAGCAAAACCAGCGATCTAATTTAACCTCATAAGGCAGCTGTCAACTATGAATATATCAAAATTAATTTCCTTACATTGCATTCATAACGAAAACTTCAAATAGCACTCAACCACAGTCATATTTTTCCTATTAAAAATTATTTCATTCATCTCCATTACCTACCGTAATCTCCCCCTGCCTTGCCTCATGAGATTTGTTTATGGTTGCCGTGTGCGGTCACTATAGATACAGACGGCAAGTCCGGGCACGCCCATAAAATCAGCTCCTCGTGTCCTCCATGTGGGGGAAAACAAACCCTAAATTAGTGAAGGAGTCAATGGCATGCTAAGCTACAAGTTACACTGAGCACCATCTACAAGGAGCCAGACACATTTTTGAGGGCAATGCCTGAAGGTAGTAATGATGTTCAGATGGTCCGATGTGAATTCTGAACTTGACACCCCTCCAAACGCGATACTGATGACAATTTAGATGATGTTTGTTAGCTTCATTAGCTTGCTAACTAGCCAACTTCATTGATCACCACAGTAAATGTAGCTAACTTTAGCTTGCTTAACTGAGCTAATCAGACTTGTGATTGAAAGTTGCTTTACTTTTGACAGGAGCAGAGACGGCTCATGACATTTCTGTTAGTGTAACTGCAATAAACAAATGATGGAAAAATTATTTTAGTCTAAACACAAGTAGGCAAACAGGTCATGATTAGACAAAACATCTAATATGGACTTTGTTCAATTTTACTTAGCTATCTTTTATTGTTAAGCAACTTTCTCTACCTTGTCCATTCACCATAATGTTAAATTGGCCTCTGTTATCCCCCACGCTGACTCCACCCTCGCATTTTGGGGGCGTTAACCGTACTTGCCGTCTGTATCTATGCATGCAAAGTCATTAACATTAACCGCGATGATTCGTCCAGGAAGGACTAAAATTACCATAACATTATAATAAATAGCGATGATTCGTCAAGAGAAGCTCTGCATTAACATAAATCGCAAATGATTGGCCAAGAGAGGTTCATTGACTTGCATTAGTTTTTGTCTCTCATTATCATAAATAGCATTCATTGGAGGAGAGAACTACGTTCATTTGCATCAATCGCCATTTCTTGCTCTCTCATAGGCTGTCAGCCAGAGACGATCCACGGGCCATAGGCGCGCAAGAATGACACACACAATCGTGAAGCGTTCCACATTTTAAATTTTTTCAATCATAATATTAATTTTGCCATAAATCTATTTTCTTCTGTTATATGTCGACGTTTCGCCAGGGGGCGCATTTAGCCGCACGCTTACCGAGACAGCAAAGCGCTCTCGCCCTACATAGGTATCTTGACATTCCAAACAGATAGGCTACTATAGGCAAAGATAGTTTTATCAACCATCAATGGTGATTGTACCACATTGAGTGAAGATACAGGTACATCTTGAATAATAATAATAAAAAAAAAATCATTAAGCCAATGTAAAACTGAATTCACAGCAACTATAACAGCCCGCTGCTCAACCAGAGTAGGGCTACCAACAAAGTTATTTTATAAAGTGATCATTCGCCTTTTTCACCTGGCAGCCATATTGAAATGAAAACGAGGCTCGGGTGGTAAACTGGAGGAAGTGCCGACGGAACATCAATAGGAATGTAATAATGTCCGACAGATGGACAGAAAATCTACTGCTGGTCCCCCTCTAACTGTTGATCAGGTGGAAAGGTGGGCAGATGAGGGGCATCCCATCCCCAAAAGTGTTAAAAAAAAGGATACAGCAATTGACTCGAAGGGTACATTTATAATATCAAAGGTAAGCGTATCAAAACAAACCGCTAACATAACTAGTAATAGCTAACCTGTCAACCAGTTGGCAGACAAAAAACTTCAACAACAAAGTTGTCACCCAGCTGACAAACAACAAAAGCATTTGATCATGTCATGTTTTGTGCTGTCAAACGATTTAAAAAAATAATAATATTAATCACAAAATTTTGCAATGATTAATCGTGATTAATCACTTTTAATCGCAACTCATTTCCTCCAGTAAGAATTGGGATGCTAGGGCATGTTGGATCCTTATTTTGTCCTGTAAAGGCCCTGATACTAAATAGTTGGCTTTGTTCTTCAACACACATGTCCCCTACCCCCAAGGATTCCCCAAACATGTTGTTGGACGATCAGGAGCTAGGCCATAATCTTTGTATAGTTTGACTTGATAGCCAAACCATTTGTGACCCACCACCACGAAACCAGGCATAAGTCTCCGGATATCAAAAATGAGTTATCTATGTAGCTTGATAGAGCAGAAACAGAGGTTTATCAGGGTGAAAAAAATTATGTTTCTATCACAAGCAGAACCAGAGTTATGGCAAATTTACTCTCTGAGTTTGGACACATTTCGCAATATGCCTTTTCAAGAAATCATCGAAAATGTCTTTGATCAGTGAACCCGGAACTTAAGATTACCCTTAATTACTTAACTGAATAAACACCTTTATTGACCAAATTTGAATGTAATGACCACAGAAACTGAAAATATAAGTGTTAAGGTACTGTTTTCTGCTAAGATGTCAAAACACATAAAAAATTGCTTATTTGTCTAAATTTGGCTGTAGCTCTGATCGTGCCAGTGCTACTTATGCCTGGTTTTGTGGTGGGCAGTCACATTTTCTATATGAAATTGAACATAGTACATGCCATGAGTGAAACCATATCCATCAGGATTAATCTGAGTTAATTTTTTTAATCCGAGTTAAATGTTTTGGATTAATCACATGATTAAGCAGTTAATTTTGCCAGCACTAGTCATGTTAATCTTAATATCTTTTTTGAACTGCTCATTTTGTCAATATTATTTTGATAGTCAGGAGGAGTGAGGACGGCTGCACAGTGAATGCTAGGGCCTTTCCATCCATGCAAAAGAATAATCCTCCGTACTCAGTTCAGGTAGAGTCTAGTCAGGCAAGCATTTAGAGGCTGTGCATTGTAGAGCAGGAGTTCTAACTCAATCCCACATTTTTATGTCCTGTACAGACTTGTGGATTTCATACATGTACATTGTAATCTACTGTAATGTGCTATTTAATTTTCAACAGCAGCTGGAACATCATAACACAATTTGGCAATCTTAGCAAATCTTTTGAAAATGTGTTAGGCTCCTGATTGTCATACACATGATATGTCAGTGCTTGTGTTACTTTTCTATTGACAAATTTATCATATAGAATTAAAAAGTGAACATCTAACTGATGTGGACAGTAGAGTAGCAGACATTTTACTGTATTTTTGTATTTGCAGGTTGACCTTTCAATTGGAGATCCAGTCATTGGCGAGGTGCTATGCAACTGCAAAGCTGGTTTGGGTCGTTGTGCTCATGTTGTTGGACTACTCTACACATTAACACACTACCAAAAGTTGGGGTTGCAGTCTGTCCCCCCTCTTCAAAGCCAAACTTCATTGTCATAGATGTGGCATATCCCTCAGCGCTCCCAAGGATTACACCCAAAACCCATTAATTTGGTTGAAATTAACAAAGTAAAGCCACATCAATTTGACATTGCCCCAGCAACAAAGGTACAGAATGAATGGGGTAGTCACTCACTAACATGTATTGTCCAGTACCCCTTCACCTTCCATGCAAAGATTTGCTGAGAAATTAAAAACAAATCTAAATCAAATAGGAAGCGAGTGTCAGTTGGCATCTTTAATGAATTCTCAATCGTATGTATCCCCAGTATTGTACATCCCATCACCTTATGGTGACATTCCACTGGGGTGTGTCCTGAGTTATCACACTCAGCCTCATATTCAGCCCTCTGATGACTATCCTCCCTTTCCATTGCCACCCCAACCTTGTACCTATACCACTGCTCTAAGTCAGAAAGAGTGGGACTACTACAATGGTATTTCAGTGACACAATCAGATTCTGAACATATAGAAAGAGAGACAAGGACCCAAAATGACAGCAAACTTTGGCATCGTGTACGGTCTGAGCGCATTACATCAACTACCTTTAAAAGAGTGTGCTCAAGACGAGGACACTTTGACAGTCTTGCTGTCAACCTACTTAGAAATAAAAGACCAGTACAAACAAAAGCTATGCAAAGAGGTATCACAATGGAGCCAGAGGCTGCACAGAAATACACTACAATCACTGGAAACCCCATCTTGCCATGCTGCTTTCTGAACCCTGCAGCTCCCCTGCACAGACAGCAGTGGAGGACAGTGAGAGGATCTTTACTGAGATGATCCGCTCCATTGAGAGAAGACGCTCTGAGGTGACACAGCTGATCAGAGCTCAGGAGAAGGCTGAGGTGAGTCAGGCTGAAGGACTCCTGAAGAGACTGGAGCAGGAGATTGCTGAGCTGAAGAAGAGAGAGGCTGAGATGGAGCAACTTTCACAGTCACAGGATCATATTTATTTTCTCAAGGTCAGTGTTGATTCATAATTGGTAAATAGTTTAAGGCTCTTTTGTGTTTAAATGTGTCTTGTGTTATTTCTTATATTATTCATTAATTCAGCACTCCATTCTGTAGACTTTCCAGTCAGTCGGTGGCCTACCTGAGTCTGAAGACAGAGCTGTCAACCAATGCCTCTCCTTTGAGACTGTGACAAAATCTGTCACTGGTCTGAAGTTCCAACTGGAGGATTTCTGGTGTCAGGAAGTCATCAAGATATCTGCAGCAGGTTGGTTATACATTTTGCTGAAACTCACATACTGGAGTTTGGTAATGTTCCACTTATTCAAAGTCCTAGAAGTAACAATCCCAGTGATATTTACTATATTTATCTCATGGTTCTCATGTTTATGGTGGCATTCTTTATTTCTCAATAGTGAGTGACATTGAGACAGTTATGACTGTTATGACTGATCCAGTGACCAGAGAGGATTTCTTAAAATGTGAGTTTGTGTGACACACACACACACACACACACACACACACACACACACACACACACACACACACACTCTCGCACACTGGGGATATCTCTCTGGACTCACATAGCTCCACAACTTCACTCATGTGTCAGTCACTGATAAATACAGATTTGGAATCATAAGCTTCCTCACAAATATGTTCATTTTAGATGATCGAATTAGGGTAAAAACGCGCTCGTAGAAAACAGATGAAAATCCCCACCTCCAGCAACAACCGGAAATTCTCTTAAATCTGCTTTTTCTGAGCATTTAGCATTTTTAATCTTTCTGTTTTGTTTGCAACATTCCCCCAAATTTGGAAAATAGCCCATGTGTCATCACTTCATAAGACTGGGGATGGAGATTGAATAACTACCATCCTGTCTATAATAATAACCAACTGTCCTGCCTCACACACACACACACACACACACACACACACACACACACACACACACACACACACACACACACGCTTATATTTAGGAAACATCCAAACATAGAATAAATTACAGACACATGGGCACATTCTCTTTCCGTCATATTTTAACTTATATTAACTTCTCTAACAGATTCTTGTCACTTCACACTGGATCCAAACACAGCATACAGAAAACTCCATCTATCTGAGTGGAACAGGAGGGTGGAGTGGAGAGCTAAGCCCCAGTCATATCCTGATCATCCAGAGAGATTTGATATGAAGGAGCAGGTGCTGTGCAGAGAGGGTGTGTCTGGACGCTGCTACTGGGAGGTGGAGTGGAGTGGGCAGTGGGTTAATATTGCAGTGGCATATAAGACCATCAGCAGGAAAGGATATGATGAGGTCTGGTTTGGCAATAATAGTCAATCCTGGAGACTGTCATCTGATTCCTCCAGTTACCATTTTCAGCACAATAAGAATAGGACCGAAATCTCTGCAAAGTCCAGCTCCAGAATAGGAGTGTTTGTGGATTGCAGTGCAGGAACTCTGGCCTTCTACAGCATCTCTGACACAATGACCCTTCTGCACAGAGTCCAGACCAAATTCACTGATTAGGTTTTAGATCATCAGTAAAGCTTCTGTGAATGCTTACCTCACTCACGTCAGATGTAGCGCTACGCGCGTTCATCTGATATTCAGCGATAGACGAGATATTTCAGGAGCCAGAAATCCTTGAATCTAACTGGGCAAACGGCTTGTCCATCAATTTAATTGACGTACACTGCAGCCAACCACATCGAAACCAGTCGATGACGCTGGTTAAGTTTGTTGGATTGGTTGGATTCAAAACAGTTGCTTATTCGCTACGTCACACCCTCTACAGCAGCTATCGGCCCTGATTGGTCCGGTTAGAGAATAATGGCTTGAAATCTCTCTGATGGGCTTCAACATCAGATCGTTGCGCGGAAGTGCCTTACGAAAGTTACGTAGCGCATGATCTGACGTGAGTGAGGTAAGGTGAATGCAGGGTCTAATGAGAAACCTGGATATGGACATGTGATAAAACTCATAAACCCTGAAATAGACAAACCTGTTGCAATTTACTCTTAATTACCTTGCCTAGGCCTACTTGAATTGATATGAATCGTGTTTTATGTACTATTGATTTAGAAATGAGTGCAGCTTTGAAACGGCAGGGTCCCCAAAGTCTAAAAATATATACACACCTCTTGGTATATTTTTTCTATTGATTTTTAGAACATTGTAAATTGTGGATATGCAGTTGAAAATAATAATACAATAAAGATAATGAGAGCACAATATATGTCTTTCAGAAACATGCATGCTGCATCTCTCATTTGGAAACAGTCTGCTTGTCAGGTTAATGTTGTAGAAGGCATGGTCCATGGCCTATGTTGTGGGTGTCAATGGAGTACATATGAAGATATCAATAATGTTCACCCATCTTGAAGAACACCATCCACAAGTATAAAAATGTGTTTAGAAATGTATTCAGCTAAAGTGTAAAGGTCACTGAATAACCACTGAATTGAGTATTATCTGATTTACAAACACTGTATCGTTCCCTACTGTATGTGATAAAATTCTGTGCATTAGTGCAGAGGAGGTGAATTTAGAATGCTGTGGTAGAGACCATTCTGACTCTGACTCATTAATGCAAATACACAATATTTTGTACTGCTCCCCATCTTATTTTATCTTCTATTTGATGCATTTGTCATCATAATCTCCCTCCTGTATCAGTAGTAGCCTAACTTTAGAAAGGTAAAATGGAACCACATACAATGTGGATGGGATGGGAGTGAAGGTGAGAAAATGGAATTTATGCTGTTCTTAAATGCAATGAAGATTACAGATTACAGATTAACTATTTTATATAAGCCATGACTCAACATACTGGTAAGTTTTCAAGTGCTTGCATATAGGCCTGGCTTTGCCTTCCTTCGTAGCTCCGCTCAATAACCTCTTCCCTCCACGATTCTGTCCGGCATTCCGGCCATTGGCATCGCTTGCAGAGATCAATTCTGTACCAAGCTAAAAAACAAGCAGGATCAGGAGTTGTGAGAGATAACGTCAGGTTTCTGTTGTTGTAGCATAGCTTACTTCACGACCAAGCTGGTGCATAACGTTAGCAATTGTGTAAAATCAGATTTGATCAAAACCAGGTTAATATAGGACTAGTGCACATATTGTCTCTCAAATACTCTCACACACATGTAGTTTAATGTTTCTATTACTTTAGGTAGTTTTAGTATAGATGGATATATTTCTCAGTTAATGAAATACCTCAGTTAACCATTAGGCTATGTGTTGTTGCCCTAGTGTCCTTTTCATGAACCCTTCCACTAATGGTAATAAGCAACTACTACTATGTTTACTATGAAGTGTGCATGGTTTAGGGGGTTGTGTCCTCATTGACCCTGGGAGTAAACAGCATCAAGGTGACCAGGATGGCCACTCCTCCTCCTCCTGATAAACACACAGACACCAAAAGGACCCTTTCACTCTACTATCTCCTCTCTCACACTCTCTCTCTGTGAGTGAGCAGCATGAGACATGGCAGACACCTCAGTTAAAAGTCAGGAATGTTTTGCATGCCAAGTCTGCCTGGATCTACTGAAGGATGGCACAGCCCAGCTACAGGGGAGAATCTGTCAAAGTCATAAGAGGATTTTAGATATCTTCTGTCACACAGACCAGAGCTGTATTTGCTATCTGTGTATGATAGACCATAAAGATCATAAAGAACAGAACACAGTCTCAGCTGCTGCAGAATGGAGATACAACCAGGTGTGTACAACATTCTAGTATCCATTCGTTTGAGAGGTCTGATACTGTTCATAGCTCATGTTGCTAAATATTATACTTGTTTAATTCTACTGAATGTCTGATTTCCTTTGCCTGAGTTCATAAACCAACAAAAGAGTAACAGGGGCTAAGGCAGTGTTTCTCAAACTGTGGGGCGGGCCCCACTAGTGGGGCGCAGACACATGACAGGTGGGGCGCGAAACCTCTCTTTGCAATTGACCAATGGCCACACCATGCCCCCCATCTTCACAGCTATCGTCAGATATGCACATATGATAGTCAATTGTTGCTGTGATGAGGGGTTCGAGAGAAATTTGGCTTTGAATTAGTAACATTAACAATTCTAACATTGACAAAAATCCCAAAGTATTCCTCACAAAGATATTGTGCGCAAATTGAGCCTTCCAGGTGGGGCGTGAAAATTCTCTGCCTTCCAAAGTGGGGAATGACAGAAAAAGTTTGAGAAACACTGGGCTAAGGGCACAATGTATGCAATCTGTTAACCCTTTGAGCCCTATGTTAAACATTGACATTTGAGGCCTGTTTCATCCTGAATATAATGAACCTGAGTATGACAATTATGCCTATAAAGGTCCGATCATTTTCACTGGTTCTGATCCAGTATGTTAGAGGTCTGAAAAGAACACACAAAAGACAATAGCTAAACAGTCAATTTATTTTTTTATGGGCAGGAAAAGCTGGGTGAAACCCAGAGGAATTCCAGCAGAGGATCCAGGAGAGAGAGAAGGAGCTACAGGAGCTGAGGAAGGCTGTGGAGACTCTCAAGGTGAGGACTGGGATATAGCTGGTTGATAGAGGTTTCAGCTGTCAAATGAGATGTCATGTATGTTGTAATTGTACTGCTAAATTATTGCTGTGCTGATTTGTGATGATTAATACAGTAGACATGCAAAACAAATAGTGATTGGATTTTGAACAGTACAACGGCAAAGCTAAAGTGCTGTTCACTTCCTTCTTCTTAATAGAATACAAACAACCACTGAAAAGTACCATCACTATGAAACCCTTTTCAGCTTCACCTCCCTCTGTGTTTCTCCTGTCCTCTTCTTTGTGTGTCTCCTATCAGAGCTCTGCACAGACAGCAGTGGAGGACAGTGAGAGGATCTTTACTGAGATGATCCGCTCCATTGAGAGAAGACGCTCTGAGGTGACAGAACTGATCAGAGTTCAGGAGAAGGCTGAGGTGAGTCGGGCTGAAGGAGTCCTAAAGAGACTGGAGCAGGAGATTGCTGAGCTGAAGAAGAGAGATGCTGAGCTGGAGCAGCTTTCACACACAGAGGATCACGTCCATTCCCTCAAGGTGACAGTGCATAATTCACTTCCAATACACATTACATATTCCAAATAAATCTTCTATCAATAAGAATTGTTTATAAAACCCTGTGTTCCTTTCCCTGAAATTGATATTCATATAACTAATGTACACTATGAGAGAATTCTCATGATAGGCCTGTGTTTTCTTATGGGAAAAAAGTTTTGATAAAAGCATCTACCAAGTACACAAAAACAAACATTTGTGTACTGGTGTGAAACAGTACAAAACAGCAAGTGAAATAGTACAAAAATGAGATTGGATTATGTAATATAAATAGGTCTCATATTTCTTATTTAAACAAAATCTAATTTTCAAGATTCAATTGTCATTTTTTTTGTTTGTCATTGTAGAATATTCCATCATTCAGAGATCTTCTTCACGTCAAAGACTCACCCAGCATGACCTTCAGACAAAGCTTCTCTTTTGAGGTTGTGAAGGAATCTGTCTCTGCAATGAAGGATGATATGGAGAAACTCGATAGCATATTCAATCAGGAATTACACAAGACATCTCATTCAGGTTGGACAAACTTCTGTAACTGACACATTTATGGATGTGTAAGACATTCCAATAGTAGCTTTACATTCTTTTTATCAATGAGGAATAACCAGCTCCCCAAGACTTAGGAGTGTAAGTCTATCATCAAGCTACCATTATACATTCCATACAGCTCAAATAAAATTTTGTTTAGAGCTAACAGGCCAGTCACCAACAACAAAGCCATGTCAGAAACACTAAATTCTCAAAGTACCTCAGTTAAAGGGGAGGTTCGGTTTTTAACACATTTAGCCCCTTTTCTAGAGTGTCTAGGGTGCAATAGAACGATTGACACCAAAATTTGGATGATTGGTCCTGTCTCGAGTATACAGCTATTTCAGAACCCCCCTTTCCTGCTTCAGACAGGCTAGCTTTGTGCATGTCTGACAATGTTCCCTAAAACCACCTAAAACATTGTTATTTTCAAATATGCTACTCACCGAGTCATCAGTGCTGTTATATGAGCATGCAAAACAATTCTCGTCGTGAAAAACCATTCTTGTCGTGTTTTATTGAGCATTTTGAAAATCCTGGAACTATTTTCTCCGATATCTCACAGCCGCCTATAAACTTCCGCTGTACGCTTAGCTGTAGACTTTTCACAAGCTGTGCAACTCTTCACGTTCAAACGTACAGCGGACGTTTATAGGCGGCTGTGAGATGTCAGAGAAAATAGTTCCAGGATTTTCAAAATGCTCAATAAAACACGACAGGAATGGTTTTTCACGACGAGAATTGTTTGCATGCTCATATAACAGCACTGATGACTCGGTGAATAGCATATTTGAAAATAACAATGTTTTAGGTGGTTTTAGGAACATTGTCAGACATGCACAAAGCTAGCCTGTCTGAAGCAGGAAGGGGGGTTCTGAAATAGCCGTATACTCGAGACAGGACCAATCATCCAAATTTTGGTGTCGATCGTTCTATTGCACCCTAGACACTCTAGAAAAGGGGCTAAATGTGTTAAAAACCGAACCTATCCTTTAAGTACTGTAATAGTGTGACAGTTAAATCCTGCACACTGACAGAGTTTTACTCACAGTTTATAAATACATTCACGACAGATATCCAATTGGATTAGATTGGAATGGATAGGAGTGTTAAAGTGATATTCTAGTTGATTTAGGCGTTAGGGTTTTCCAAAGCATTTTAACCCAAGTTATTCATTGAAAAGCATAGTTATTGCAATTATTAGACTGATCATAAAAGATCACTGATTATGAAATGTGCCGTTTATACCATTCAATACATTGATGTCACAAGTTGTGTAGTATGTCGACTGTGGGAATTGACTAGTTGCTGGAAAAGTCAATTGTTCATTTAAAGTTGAATTAGAAAAATAGTGAAATTGCAGTATTTTTTACCATATATTTTTGGCCTGCATGATTTGCATTGATGTGTTTAATGGGTATGCTCATATTTACTTTCTGGAACTATCTGTGTACTTACAGTTTCTGATGTCCAGGCTGTTTGTCCTTTCCCACTGACACAAGAGGACCTCTTACCGTGTAAGTAGAACGCTGATGTATGAACACACACACACACACACACACACACACACACACACACACACACATACAGAAAGACAGAGAGACTTTGAATTTGTTTGAAATACAGATGCTGAAAGGTTCATACATACAGCCATTCATGCAGATATCTCACTCAAAGCCCTAGTGAATCAAACATCTTCCTGTCTTCTTCTCCATCAGATTCCTGTCACATCACACTGGATCCAAACACAGCACACAGACAACTGTATTTGTCCCAGGCAAACAGAAGAATTGAGTGTAGAGCTGAGCTCCAGTCATATCATGATCACCCAGAGAGATTTGATGTGAGGTGTCAGGTGCTGTGTAGAGAGGGTGTGTCTGGACGCTGCTATTGGGAGGTGGAGTGGAGTGGGGATATGGTTTATATTTCAGTCTCATATAAAAGCATCAGTAGGAAAGGATGGGGTAATGAGAGTTGGCTTGGATGTAACAATCAGTCCTGGAGGCTGAGAGTTAACAATTCTAGCTCCTCTTTCTGGCACAATAATAAAGAGACTAAACTCCCTCTAGTGGCCAGCTCCAGAATAGGAGTGTATGTGGATCACAAGGAAGGAATTCTGGCCTTCTACAGCATCTCTGACACAATGACCGTCCTGCACAGAGTCCAAACTACATTCACTCAACCACTCTACCCTGGCTTTTGGTTAGAATATATTGGATCTTCAGTGAAACTGTTGTGACTCACAACATACCGCAGGACAGAAATGTAAAATGTTTGAGTTGTATTGATACAATTTATAAATCATAATGAGTTTGGATTAAACCTCAGGCGAACATGTTGTTTAAAGGAGACATAGAATGGAAAACCTCCTCTCTTGGCTTTGATGAATTAGTATGTCCAAAAATTGTTATAAACATGAAGCATTGTGTGCCCTCCTTCATATGAAAATGTTGAACTCAGAAAAGCCACTAAAACAAATTAGAACAAAGCCTACATCTAATGTTAAATTTCAGAAAGCAATTAGTTACATTTTGTTTTGTTCAAAGTTTACATTTTCACGAGGGAACAAGGTACACTATTCCATTCATCCATTACTGTATACTGTATACCCCTTTTAATGTTGTTAACTTTTTTTACGTGAAAATTATGATCACTTGCAAACATATTTGAAAGCTATGGAAAGATTATTAGTCATACCTGAATCACAATATTAAACCCCTTAGTGTTGAATCTTTGAATAATACCTATGTCTCATCTCTGACTTTATTTCACTACTTTACTTTTAGACACACGCACACACGCAGGCACACACATCTGTTAGAATGGTTGTTGAATCTTTATGTGAATCATGTTTTGTCTTCTGTACACATCAGTAAAGAAGAAGAGTGGATCTCCCTCCATCTGTAGTATCAAAACTCACTATCAGTGTATGTGGGGACTAAAACTCACTATCAGTCTATTTGTGGACCAAAACTCACTATCAGTGTATGTGGGGACTAAAACTCACTATCAGTCTATGTGGGGACTAAAACTCACTATCAGTCTATTTGTGGACCAAAACTCACTATCAGTGTATGTGGGGACCAAAACTCACTATCATTGTATGTGGGGACTAAAACTCACTATCAGTGTATGTGGGGACCAAAACTCACTATCAGTCTATGTGGGGACTAAAACTCACTATCAGTCTATTTGTGGACCAAAACTCACTATCAGTGTATGTGGGGACTAAAACTCACTATCAGTCTATGTGGGGCCTAAAACTTTTATAAGTGTATGTGGGGCCCAAAACTCCTTATCACTGTATGAGGGGTCCAAAAAATGCATGTGCAATTAAAGGGGTGAAACCACAACTTTATTTCATTATGCCAAGGACAAAATAATGGGCAGAGATAAAGTCATATGTACAGTATAATGCAATGTAATAAACTAAAAAAGTCAAGTCGTCTTACAAGTCTGCCTCTTCTAGGGCAGATGCCCTCTTCATACCCAAAACATCCTGCTGTTTATTCCTGGTGCTTTATTCCTCTGTTGGTAGTTACAGTGATTATTTCCATTAGTAGAAGGGTTCAACACTAGACACTAGTTTCATGGCATGTAAGGGTATTTCATTAACTGAGAAGCTTATTATACTTTACCAATCTTACCAATTATATGTTAATATAATTAGCAACGATGCTAATGCAAATATTATATACACACTTTTGTGTAAGAGACAGTAAAAATAAAATATTTCTGAACTCACTTCCTCTCTTCTTCTTCTAAAATGTATGTCAGGAAAATTATGATGTATGTAGACAAATACATCAGATATAAAGTAGGTTAGTACATTTAAAAAATATTGCATAATTGCATTTTAATTCTGATATATCAATAGATGTAAATTCCACGTAAGATATGAATAATCAAAATATAGACAAAATGTACAGTCAATTTCAGTAAAGCAAATAGGCTGTGTACATACTGTATATGTAATTCAGTATAGTCAACAGAATGTGCATACTGTATGGTCAAATATTATCTGTATGTGAAGTCTGTAAGTGATTGGCCACCATACAAAAAAAAAAGAAAACAAATCACAAAAGCATAGAAAGTAAATTGCTGCCAAAAAGACCATTAAGTGTAAAGTAAGTCCTTGTGCTACTCATTGAAGTAATCCCTTGTGCTACTCATTCAAACAACAGCCCTGTTTGAACATGCTTTGTCACTAATCATTACCATACACTGTCAGTAAAGAAGACCCATCAACCTATTTAACTGATCTCATCTAAAAAAAAAAAAAAAAAAAAAAAATACCAACAGAACAGCTGAATGAAGAGTTTACTTTCCTACCACTGAACAGCTTAGCTGTCATTACATTTCTGCCATGTTGTGAAGGGTCACAAGAGATTAGCAGATGACCACTGCAGTAACATAAACCCAGGGTAGAGTGGTTGAGTGAATGTGGTCTGGACTCTGTGCAGGAGGGTCATTGTATCATAGATGCTATAGAAGGCCAAAGTTCCTGCCCTGTGATCCACATACACTCCTATTCTAGGAGTTTTCACCACAGGAAGTACGGTCTCTTCTTTGTTGTGCCAGAAAGATGTCTTGGATTTCTGGAGTTCCAAACTCCAGGAGTGATTATTACGTCCAAACAAACAATCATGATCCTCTCCTTTCCTGTTGATGCTTTTGTACGACATTGCTATGTTAACACACGCCCCTCTCCACTCCACCTCCCAATAAGAACGTCCAGACACACCCTCTGTACACAGCACCTGATTCAACCCCAGCCCAAACCTCTCGGGATGGTTGGGATATGACTGGAGTGTCCCTCTGTGATCCACCTTTCTGTTGCCCTCCTGCAAAAGCAGGCTTCTGTTTGCCGTCTTTGGATCCAGTTTGAAGTGACAGGAATCTGATGGAAGAAAGATCATACAGTAAAGAGAGAAAGAGAGAGAGAGAGAGAGAGAGAGAGAGAGAGAGAGAGAGAGAGACTAAATATACCCATCTGTATCATCTACCTTAAATTTAAATATCCACCTTTTTTTCAAGAGCAGTGTGAGAATGATCACCGATTACTGATTTTAAACAGTACCTCTCAGACATCAAGCTGAGATGATTATCAATCACATCTTTTGGAGGAACGCTTTTTGTGATTTTGCTTACATTGCACATTGTACAATCAATTTTCTCTAGACACTGAATCAGAAAAACAAGACACCATAACCCTGGTGTGTGAGGGTGTAACTTACATTGTAAGAACTCCTTACTCACTGGTTCAAAAGAAACAGTTTGGACATCAGACACTGAAATACAAAATAGCAGCAGATCATCAGCTAAATATACTGCGCATACTGTAGTAGCTTGCGCCTCCACAATATATGACATGGTACCACATGGTGATGTCAGCCTTGGTGGTAAAGTAATGGCTATGCAAGAAATGACCAAACAACTAATCTGTGTTTATATGGAGAAAGTGGATTATTGTCATGGCATTAAAGCGCAGATGACCAAACCATACACCAACTTGAATTCAACTCTAAAGAGCATCACATCAACATCAAATGACACTTACATGTAAGTCTATAGGATGTAGTTGAAGCATGCCAACCTGTACTAACTAGCCCTACCCAAAGTCAGAGCATATATCCAGGCAAAATAATTTATTTAGATCTACGATCTCTAGATATAACTAATGCTGCATTTTTTACAAAAAAAAAAAAAAAAAACACTACAGCTTTCACTGATGATATGCAGGGTTTGGGTTCTAGACTGTAACATAGTCATTAATACAGACTGTATTTATTGAACTGTGGACAGTGTTTGATGATTGTTTCATGAAGAGTCGTATCAAGGTCTTGTGAACTGGACATACAGTAATTCAGGATTAAATCAATCTTGATCCAACCTGTTGCAGACACTTCGGTCTGTTCCTGTTTGAAGATGCCATCCAGTTTCTCCTCCAGATGCATTTTCAGTGCAGACACAGATTTCCTCATAGCCTCAAAGATGTTTCTGTTGAAGGTCTTGCTGGGCAGGTCTTCAGAACAAAGAGGGTCTCTGATTTTCTACACAAAAGGTGAGACAGAACACATAGATTCACATTGGGTTCTAGGATACTCATGAAATTTCTGCAGGTATTATATTTAATTCTACGTCTATCTGTCAGCCACTGTCCACTGGCGACATGGACTTTAAAGCTGTTAGACAGAAAGATTTCTGCCAACCCCTTTCAGTTTAGACTGTATATCCCAGATAATACATTTTTGAAGTGCAGTTTGAATGATGCGCTGGCATAATGATATTACCTTGAGGAGATTAATGTGATCTTCTGTTTGTGAGAGCTGCTCCAGCTTGGCATCTCTCCTCTTCAGCTCAGCAATCTCCTGTTCCAGCTGCTTCAGGAGTCCTTCAGCCCGACTCACCTCAGCCTTCTCCTGAGCTCTGATCAGCTCTGTTACCTCAGAGCGTGTTATCTCAATGGAGCTGATCATTTCAGTAAGGATCCTCTCACAGTCCTCCATTGCTGTCTGTGCAGAGCTCTGTCAGGAGACACAGACAAGAAAGAGGATAGGTCTGCATCTTCTCCACACAGACTCTAACCCAAGAGGAAAACTGAAACAGTCTCCACTAACCGCCTCCTCTCCTTAGGTCAGTCCTCACCTTGAGAGTCTCCACAGCCTTTCTCAGCTCCTGTCGCTCCTTCTCTCTCTCCTTGATAGTCTTCTGGAATCTCCTCTGATAAAACCCAAACACCAAATAATAATCACCAAATCTGACACTGTACTGATTCATACTATTCGTAAGACATGCTTAATGTCAGGTCAATTGGACATGGACAATGATTTGAGAGTTATGAGAGAAACACACATACTGTTGCTGTGATCAAAGGGCGAATCAAAGAAATGAATCATAGCGCCAAGGGTCAAGTTTGGTTGGACCAATGGTAGATGGACTTCTTTTATACTGTAGCACTTTTCTACAAGCACTCAAAGTGCTTTACAATGTATGCCTCACACACTGGTGGCAGAGGCTGCCATGCTCACCGGGAGTAAGTTGGGGTTAAGCATCTTGCTCAAGGACACGTCAATGGGGTCAGTTGGAGTGGTGCTTGAACCTGCAACCCTTTGGTGGCCTAATGGCACCTCTACCATTGTGCCACGACCGACCCGATCACATCACTCCATCGTGATCCCCAATCACATCACATCCCCAATTCACATCACTCTATCCTTGAGGAGAGTCACCCAGGCATATCTTAGTGGTAGTATAGGCTGTCTATTCACCTTATTCCACGGGTAAACATGGGCGCTGCCATGACATTGTCATTCAACATCCGGTCTCGCAACGCATTGACTTAGCGTTGTGATATTTGGTGTTTTAACGGTCTAAAATAAGTGGTCTTATTATGAAGTTGTGCTCACTACATCCATCAATAAAGTTAGAACAGTTCGTCGCCAGATAAAAAATGATGTTTTCAGCAGTAAAAACTGTGTTTCTACGGCTACAATAAGGAGTTTTGTGATCGTGGTATTTCATGAAAATTACGTTGATTTGAATGAGAGGCAGCGTTTAACAGAAGTTCCAAGACAATTGGAGGGCAAACGCGGAAGAAAAAAAGACAAAAAGGGGCGGGGCTGCATAAGGTGAATTGTGTGAGGCAGTTTGAAAGACCACAACCACTGATTCCTGATACCTTTCGGACTGGATTGATTGTGGCCTATCATTCATAGCCAAACAACACATTTTGATATTGTATGTATTATATCAGGGTTGTGCTTACCTGTTTGTCTTTCAATTCTACAGCAGCTGTGACGGTATCATGACCTTTATGTTTATCCATGGAGCACAGGTAGCAAATACAACTCTGATCAGTACGACAGAATATTTCCAAAACTTTCCGATGTTCTGTGCAGAGCCTCTCCTTTAGCTGGCTTGTGGCATCAATCAGGGAATGTTGTCTTCCTGGGTGAAGTTCATTGTGAGCTTTGAAGTGAGTTTCACAGTAAGAGGCCAGACACTCCAGACAGGACTTCATAGCTTTGAGTTTACTCCCAGTGCAGACATCACAATCCACGTCTTCAAGTCCAAGTTCTGTAGAAGGACTGGGAGCTTGGATTTTGGTCACCTGAAATTTATCCAACATTTCAGCAATCAGAGGGTTTTTGTAGAGGACAGGTCTGGGAGAGAAGGTGTGTTTACACATAGGGCAGCTGTAGACTCCTTTCTGATCCTCCTGATCCCAACGGGCATTAATGCAACCCATACAGAAATGATGTCCACAGGGAATAGTCACTGGATCCTTCAACAGCTCCAAACACAATTGACATGTGAAATACTTTTCATCTTTAGAACTTGCCTCTGCCATTTTTAGTTCCAGCAAACTCCCACAAACACCAACCACATACTCTGAGAAACAACAGTGAGTTTGATACTCTCAGAGGCACACCCAGGGCAGGTGTATGTGTGGGGCTGTGTAGGTATGGGAGGGTGGAGATGGCAGTTTGTCCAATCAGACTGTTTTTTTTCTATTTGTATGTTCAGTGGCCAACAGAAAGACAACAAATACTCAGCCCATGTGGCTTGGGCATAGCACTTTAGAAAGTAGCGTATCATACCTTTGACTTTAGGGACAGATTTACAATCCATCATTTTTAATCAATAACCTGTAATCGTATAAACAATCATCATGTGTTGGAAGGCAATGTGAAAACAAATGGTCAGGCAGCTGCCTGTTTCCATGGTCTCATCTGTTCATACCACCAGACTGGTATTGCAGGTTCATGTGTTTACAGATTGTTTGGTATCTCAGGTTCCCCTTTCATTTTCAAACTCACAGTGACTCTAAAATCAGACACAAACATTAGCCATAACCTACAATACAAAGGCTGTACTATTAAAAACACACTATTGGTATGTGTTTAGGTTCTTCAGTTCCCATCATAATGAACATATAGCCACTCTGAGAAGCAATATAAAAGGATATGAAAGGGAAAATTGACTGATTGAATATAGTCTAGAAACAGGTTATTTGCCGGCTGCTTATTTATTAAAACTCTTCCCAAAAATGTATGGGAATAAATTAAAATGCTATCAGACATGAGACAGCCTCTCCATACATTACTACATACTGTCTCATCAACCCACAATCTACTGTAAGTCAGCACCATTATTAATGGCCAATCAAACTAATCATCAGTATTTGCCGATATTACAACTGCATTATTCATAAATCTAAGTTGTAATCCACTAATGTACCTAGTACGTACAGGCATGCTTATGTTGGGTTTGTGATTTAATTGCAGAGATTGTGGATTGTGGTGTGAGTCTAAAAGGAAAGAGGAACCTATAAAACAATCTGTAAACTGATAAACCTGCACTACCAGTCTGATGGCATGGACAAATGAGAGTGTGGAAAAATCCAGTGGCATGATGAATAATTTCTCATCAGGATATACTGTCGGTTAGTAGCTATTTAAAGATTGTGGCTTATTCATAATTAATCTGAGCAGTGCTGTCCCAAGCCCACCTGAGCTGAATATCACTGTGCCATCTCTCTGTGAGCTACTGTGGCAAGGGCAATAAACACACCGGTACCGGTAAACCGTAAACAGTATTAGCCTATGACAGGACACACCTCCATCTCCACACCCCCGCCCTGCATACACACCCTACCCTGTAGGAGCTCTGATGAAACAGCCCTCATCGGTCTGCTGTCGCCTCTCAGAGTGTGTGCTTGGTGCTAGGTGCTTGTGTGAGTTACAGTATGGCGGAGGCAGTTTCTAAGGAGGAAAAGTCTTTCCTGTGTCCATTGTGTCTGGATCTTCTGAAGGATCCAGTGACTATTCCCTGTGGACATAATTTCTGTATGAGGTGCATTAATGGCTGCTGGGATCAGGAGGATCACAAAGGTGCCTACAGATGCCCTGTGTGTAAACACACCTTCAATTCCAGACCTGTCCTCTACAAAAACCCTCTGATTGCTGAAATGGTGGAGAAATTTAGGGAGACCAGAATCGAAGATCCGCCTCCTTTATGTACTGATGGACCTGAAGATGTGGCGTGTGACATCTGCACTGGAACAAAACTAAAAGCTGTCAAGTCTTGTCTGGAGTGCCTGAAGTCTTACTGTGAGAACCACTTCAAACTTCACAATGACCTTCACCCCGATAGAGAACACCCAGTGGTTGATGCCACAGGCCAGCTAAAGGACAGGATCTGCACACAACATCAGAAAGTTTTAGAAATATTTTGTCGTACCGATCACTGTCGTATCTGCTATCTATGCGCAATGGATGAACATAAAGGCCATGACACAGTCACAGCTGCAGTAGAATTGAAAGACAAACAGGTAAGGATTACACTGACAAGTCAGACTAGAAAATGATCAAATTGTATATTTTTTGTAAAGTAACTGCATATTGTATTGAAAGACAAACAGAGTTCTGCAAGGCCATTAGAATTTACAAACATGTTTGAGAGGTTTCCTATTACCGGTATCCATATTGCCTAAGGTCAGCCAAACACTATTTTCTTCAATATTATATTTGTTATCAATCACATGCACATTAGATATAGATTTTGTACATGTAGTACACAGTCTCTAAATGGTGATTTCATTGCTAGTCCTGTGGTGCTGAATTCCATGTTGTTTATTGACTCTCCAAACTTAAAGTGAAAGTGCGGTGTGATTCAAGCAAAGACCTGTTGTACGAGCCTGCTGCCTAGTGAGTGGAATGAAAGAATTTGGAACAGCATGGACCAAACATGAACGCAATGCAAACAAGCACTTTATATCAAGTCAATGGAACATAGTTCATTCAAAACCGAAAGTAAGATTGCAAGTTCCATTTACTCAACGTAAACTGCTTGTTTGCTTTTGTGTTCACACATCCAGTCTATGTTGTTCCAAATTCTTTCATTCCAGGCTTGTGCAACAGGGCTGGTTGAATTACTCTGAAGATTTGCTTTGAATTGTATCAACATTACAGTATGGTGAAATACAGTATGTCTGTCTTTGTCAGAGGAAATACCATGAGAGTATCCTGGAGAGAGAGACTGAGCTGCAGGAGATGGAGAAGGCTGTGAAGACTCTCATGGTAAGCACTGAGCTAGAGTACAAAAGGCAGCTGGAGTTTGGATGAGCCCTAAGCCCCCTGGGCAGGGCAAAAAATGGCCTGGGCAGTTTTGACCATTGTGCCCCACCATGATTGATTCAATAACTCCTTGGCGGTCTAAAGTAAATCTGAGTTGGACATATTGCATGAATATGAGAGATTTGATTGGACTAGCCCTATATCCTTCAAGACAATCACGAGTAAATTATGACTGCCCAAAAAATAACCGTCGGCCCTCGTGGGTCTGTGTGGGCTGAACTGAGTGAGTGAACCTATCCTCACTCATCGACTTTCCTTTCTGTGCCTATTGACAGAGCTCTGCAGAGAGAGCAGAGGGGGACTGTGAGAGGATCTTCACAGAGATGATCGACTCCATCGACAAAAGGCGCTCAGAGGTGCGAGATTTAATCAGAGCTCAGCAGAAGGCTGAGGCGAGTCGGGCTGAAGAACTCTTGCAGAAGCTCGAGGAGGACATTGCTGAGCTGAAGGTTTATTGACAACCATAGGTCATTCTGGGGAAAACCTGAACTTATGAATCGAGACGGTCTCCATCCCTCGCGGAAGGGAACCGGTCTCCTTTCTAGGAACATCGACCAGCATCTAACCGCAGCATGTTCCTGATATACCAGAGTTTGGTTCAGGTGGCAGGATTACTGTCTTACACAGTTCCTGCCGCGTCGCCGTGATATTAGCAGCAGTCAGGTCCCCTTAGGGAGAGTGTCCACGAGATATAGAGGCATTAACCATAGTAACCTCATACACATAAAACCAGAAGCAAACTATAAGCATAGCCAACAGTCAAAATTGAAGTTTGGCTTGTTGAATACCCGCTCACTCTCGTCAAAATCGACGCTAGTAAACGAACTCATTACTGATAATCATATTGACATACCTTTGCCTCACTGAAACCTGGCTAAAACCAGACGAATACCTATCGCTAAATGAAGCCACTCCCCCCAGTCATTCAAACTTCCACACACCGCGCCAACGCGAGCGTGGAGGTGGGGTAGCCACTATCTACAATTCTAGCTGCAGAATGGCTCCCAAGCTCGAACATAAGTTCAATTCTTTCGAGGTACTCGTCCTCAACCTTATTCAGCCTGGAGCCAAGCCATTAACTATTGTAACATTGTATAGACCTCCAGGGCCATACACTGAATTCCTAACTGAATTCTCTGACTTTATATCCACATTAGTTGTTAAATCAGATACAATAGTCATCTTGGGCGATTTTTAATATTCACATGGATGTTGCACACACAGCCTCGACAAGCTGCATTCAATCTCTGATTGAGCACATTGGCTTCTGTCAAAATGTAAATGCACCTACACATAAAGACAACCACACTATTGACCTTGTACTAACTTACGGTACTCAAGTAGAACAACTTACAATTGCACCCCAACCAACATTGACTGACCATTACCTTATTACTCTAGAAATACCAGTCGACCATGTAGCGCAAAATGTGACCCACTACTACACTAGAGGCATAACGCCTAAAACCACTGACGATTTCATTGAAAAAATTCCTGACCTTACACCAACACGCTATGATAGTCCTATCCCATCACCAACACATATCGACCAATTTACTGATCATGTTATGAACACATTACACTCAACACTTGACTTAATTGCTCCACTTAAAAAGAAAACAAGGAAGGTAGAAAAAACTGCCCCTTGGTACACCACACATACACGTACATTAAAACAGGCTGCTCGCAGACTAGAAAGGAAATGGCTCAACACTAAACTCGAAGTATTTCACATTGCCTGGAGAGAGAGCCTGAAAGAATACAAGACTGCACTGAACAATGCTAAAACAGCTTATTATTCACTAAACATATACATGAACACTAAAGACGATCCAAAATTCCTCTTCAACACTATATCAAATTTGACAAAAAGTAAGACTGAAGTAACTCAGTCCATTCCAAGTCACCTCAAAGCAGTGACTGGACTTCCTGAATTTTTATCAATGAAAAAATTGAAACCATACGACTTAAAATTAGCAACATGCCTTCAGCCTCTCTACTAACTACTGATAGCTGTAGCCAACCCGTAGCATACCTTGACTCCTTTATGCCCACTGATATATTAGAAATTTCTTGTCTCATTACCAAAGCGAAGGCGTCAACATGCCTACTTGATCCTATTCCTGCTCACCTCCTCAAGGCAGCCTTTACACCTCTAGCTGAGACATTACTTGGAAATTATCAATAGCTCACTCCTAGCGGGACATTCGTACCAACTACTTTCAAGACATCAGTCATTAAACCATTGATTAAAAAACCAAACCTTGACCCTGATGTTCTGGCTAATTACAGACCTATATCCAACCTTCCTTTTATATCCAAAATTCTAGAAAAAATTGTGTTCAAACAAATTTGTCGCTTCCTAGACGAAAACAAAAATCCAGGAAGTCTTCCAATCAGGATTTAGAGCTAATCACAGCACTAGAAAGCGGCCTTGTTAAAGTCTTCAACGACCTCCTTCTTTCCATGGACAATGGTAATATATCCATATTAATTTTACTTGATCTTAGTGCAGCCTTTTACACCATTAACCACAATATCCTACTACACAGACTCGAACATACGATAGGCATTAGAAATTCAGCATTAGCTTGGTTCAAATCCTACCTCACTGATCGATACCAATTTGTACATGCCCACAACGTCTCATCTTGTCATGCTAAGTTAAATATGGCGTTCACGAGAGCTCAGTACTGGGCCCCCTACTACTCTCTCTCTATATGCTACCTCTGGGTGAAATCATTAGGAAACATGGCATTGCATTTCACTCATACGCAGATGATACACAGCTTTATCTCTCTATGAAGCCTAGCGACTGCACTGCAACAACCAAACTCAAAGCTCTGTCTTGAAGATATTAAAGTTTGGATGTCAAAAAATTTCTTATGCTTGAACTCAGATAAAACTGAAGTTATGATGATTGCCTCTAAACAACTGAAGGACACCTCGCTTCACCATCATAGCTCACTTAGCAGTCCTACACTCTCATTTAGCTCACAAGTGAAAA
This sequence comes from Sardinella longiceps, assembly GCA_027497455.2. Taxonomy (NCBI): domain Eukaryota; kingdom Metazoa; phylum Chordata; class Actinopteri; order Clupeiformes; family Clupeidae; genus Sardinella; species Sardinella longiceps. The sequence goes on along the minus strand of JAODXP020000019.1, from coordinate 4,142,812 downwards.
ATCTGGGGGTAATTATTGATCAAGACCTGTCCTTGAATAGCCATGTAAAGCACATTTCTAAAACATCATTTTTTCACCTTAGAAACATTGCTAAGGTTAGGAAGTTCCTGTCCTTTGAGGATGCTGAAAAACTTATACATGCATTTGTTACCTCCAGACTCGACTACTGCAAATGCTCTGTTCTCAGGGTGCAGTAACGCCTGCATTAAAAGTCTACAGCTAATCCAAAATGCAGCAGCTAGAACACTCACTAGAACTAAGAAATATGAACATATTTTCTCCCATTCTAGCATCTCTACACTGGCTTCCTGTCAAAAGTCGAATTGACTTCAAAATCCTTCTCATGACGTATAAGGCACTTAATGGCTTAGCTCCTGCGTATATTACAGATTTACTTGTTCCATACCATCCAGCAAGACCTCTGAGATCTCAAAATGCTGGCCTCCTTGAAAAAGTGACCATATCTAAAACTACAATTGGAGGAAGAGCTGTTGCCTATACGAGCACCTCTTCTATGGAATTCTATTCCTCCCTGCCATTCGCGCAGCGGACACTCTCAATACCTTTAAGTCTAGACTTAAAACCTTCCCTTTTGACATTTCCTATAATTAGGAGTGGGCCATGGCATGTCACCACTCCTCTTGGGCTTTCCTGGGAGGGCTACCTCTGCTGGTTTTCCAAGGCGGCCACTGACCACCCCCTTCTGGGTTGGTGGAGATGCCATGTACCATACCTTAGTTATGCTGCGATAGCCTAGTGCTGCCACCTTCTGCACACTTGCCATCCTGTACAACCCTCTTTCTCCTCTCTCTCTCTCTCTCTCATCACTCTAGCTAGATTATATGACACATATCATGAAGTGATATCCTCCTAGATTTGCCTAACCTCTTGTTTCTGCTTCTTTTGTCTCTCTTGCCTCCTCTGCCCTGACGCACTGGCTGAGTGATGAACCTCCTGCCACCAACCCTACCCCACTACGGATGCTGCCCCGACGCACTGGCTGAGTGATGAACCTCCCTGCCACCTAACCCTACCCCACTATGGATGCTGATCAGCCACCCCCCCCCACGGAGCCACACACCAGGACCATCCCCCCTTTTCTCATGAGGCTCTGATGGAACTGGCCTGATGGCCCCCTGATGACCACTACTTAGATGGCGACCAACACCCAATGAACTCTGATCCCACTCCAATTACTGACTAATCCCACACTCCAACTACTGACTCCCATCCCCTTGGCCTGACTGTCACACAAACTATGTGTATATCATCTCTGACTACATTCAATACTCATACTGTTTGTGTTAACCATGGTCAATCTATGCATCAGACTTTACGGATACTTTATTAGGCCCCAGGCAGGTAGGCTGAGTCCACAGCGAGGCGGTGGATCTGCCCAAGGTTTCTTCCTACATAACAAATTATTTACAAAGCGAGGAGTTTTTCCTTGCCCCTGATTCTCATGGATGCTTCCCGTACTGTCTGTAAAGCGCCGTGAGACAATGTACTGTATTTGTGCGCTATACAAATAAAATTGAATTGAATTGAATTGAA
>JAODXP020000019.1:4111180-4141158 GCA_027497455.2 Sardinella longiceps | reverse complement strand
AGCTTTAAAAATGTGTAGCCTATATCGTAAATATGACAGTACAAAGATACTCTTTAATTCATACTGCAAATGCACAAAAATTGCACACAAACATACCAATTTGAACAGTCATGAACACACACACAGCACACTTGCACGCACGCACACAAACATACTTCTTACACTTCTCAGAATCCAAACTACATCACATGTAATGAATCATGAATCATGACACACACAGACATTCTCTAAACTCACTTTAACAGACACCTGTCTTAACTTCTCCATCAGATTCCTGTCACTTCACACTGGATCCAAACACAGCACACAGAAGCCTCCATCTGTCCAAGGGAAACAGGAGGGTGGTGATGAGAGATGAGTTCAAGTCATATCCTGATCATCCAGAGAGATTTGATGAGTATGGTCAGGTGCTGTGTAGAGGAGGGTGTGTCTGGACGCTGCTACTGGGAGGTGGAGTGGAGTGGCGTGGAGTGGGTTAATATAGCAGTGGCATATAAGAGCATAAGCAGGAAAGGAGATAGTGATGAGGTCTGGTTTGGCGATAATAATCCATCCTGGAGACTGTCCCTCTACAGCTCACAATCCTATTTCATGCACAATAATATAAATACTAATCTCCCTCTAGTGGCCAGCTCCAGAATAGGAGTGTATGTGGATCACAGAGCAGGAACTCTGGCCTTCTACAGCATCTCTGACACAATGACCCTCCTGCACAGAGTCCAGACCACATTCACTCAACCGCTCTATCCTGGGTTTGCATTTTGTTCTGGATCATCCGCAAAGCTTCTGTGAGTGCAGGGTCTAATGATAAACCTGGATATGGACATGTGTTAAACCTTATAAACCCTGAAATAGACAAACCTGTTGCAATTTACTATTAATTACTTTGCAGAGGCCTACTTGAATTGATAAAAATCGTGTTTTTATTTATAATTGATTTAAAAATGAGTGCAGTTTTGAGATTGCATGGTCCCCACGGCTCATGTTATATTTTTCCTTTTGATGTTTACAACATTGTAAATTGTGGATATGCAGTTGAGAATGACAATAAAGATAATGAGAGCACACTTGAAAACAGATGGCTCTGTGTGCAAATCTTCCAGATACATGCATGCTGCATCTCTCATTTGGAAATGTCTAGCCTGTATGGTATACCATATCAGTGGGGGGTAAAGATAATTTCACTCATTTGAGTACATTTGTATGTTATGTGATGAAGCATGATTGCGGAATCACCACTCATACACACGAAAGAATAACTAGAAAAGCACTCTGTGTGTGCAGACCTCCGCCAAGGCAAAGCAGTTACAGACTCAATATAAATTCCAGATTGTGTTCTGGATCACCAATCACCACCAAAATCGTATCAGTTCTTACTCATCCCAAAATACACCCAAAATAACTTTTTGAGTAATGTTGTACACAGACAGACACAAACACACAGACAGACAGGTGTGGAGGTAATGAAAGAGATGCTGTTCAATTCTAATATTGAAGTAACCTAGGAATCTAGACCCTAAATTGATTTACTCTGTGCCTACATCTTGCCGTCAGCCATAGGAAACTGTGATATTCAACCTTTGTTGAGGGTTGACGTGGGGACCAATCACAATGCTCTATGTGGGAAGGGAGTCGTTGGCCGGACTTAGCGTTGTTTGAATTGGCTTGTTCGTTGCTCTGATTGGTCGTAACTATCCTATTGCGTGCAGAAGTAGTTTGAAAGAACGCAGATACTTGAGCCATGGTCCATCATCGGTCAGACTATACATTATATGCTATAGACTGCTTGTCAGGGTAATATTGTAGTAGGCATGGTGTTGGGTGTCAACACATGTTGTCAACTATGTTGTGGGTGCCAATGGAGTCCCCTACGAAGATATCAAACATGTTCACCCATCTTGACAAACACCATCCTAAACCATCCACAAGCGTAAAAATGTGCTTAGAAATGTATTCATCTAAAGTGTAAAGGTCACTCAATAACCGCTTAATCGAGTATTATTATCTGATATACACTGTATCATTCCCTACTGTATGTGATAAAACTGTGCATTAGTGCAGATATGAGGTGAATTTAAAATGCTGTGGTGGAGGCCATTCTGACTCTGCCTCAACAATGCAAATACATAATACTCTTTACTGCTTCCCATCTTATTTTATCTTGCATAATCTCCCTCCCGTATCAGGAGTAGCCTAACTTTTACTTGTAGAAAGGTAAAATGGAACCACATGTAATGTGGATGGGATGGGAGTAAAGGTGAGAAAATTGAATATATTTGTCAATAGTGAAATGCTAGACCCTTGTACGAAGCTAAAGCGTAGACTAAGGTCAAAGCCAGGTTAATATAGGCCTAGTTCATATATTGTCTCAAAAAAATACTAACACACATGTAGTATAATGTTTCTATTACTTTAATTGTGGTATAGATGGATACATTTCTCAATTAATAAAATACCTCAGTTAACCATTATGTGTTGTTGAACTAGTGCCCTCTTCATGAACCCTTCCACTAATGGTAATAAGCAACCACTACTATCTATTTACTATGAAGTGTGCATGGGTTAGGGGGTTGTGTCCTCATTGACCCTTGGAGTAAACGGCATCAAAGTGACCAAAGGTGGCCACTCCTCCTGATAAAAACACAGGACACCAAAAGTAACCTATCACTCTATCTCCTCTCTCACATTCTCTCTCTTTCTGTGAGTGACCAGTATGAGACATGGCAGACACCTCAGTTAAAAGACAGGAATGTTTTTCATGCCAAGTTTGCCTGGATCTACTGAAGGATGGCACAGGCAAGCTACAGGAGAGAATCTTTCAAAGTCATAAGAGGATTTTAGATATCTTCTGTCACTCAGACCAGAGCTGTATTTGCTATCTGTGTATGGTTGACAACCATAAAGACCACAACACAATCTCAGCTGCAGCAGAATGGAGATACAACCAGGTGTGTACCACATTCTAGTATCCATTTATTTGAGAGGTCTGATACTGTTCATAGCTTATAATGTTTGAGCCTTATGTTAAACATTGACATTTAATGCCTGTTTCATCCTGAATATGACAATTATGCCTATAAAGGTCTGATCATTTTCACTGGTTTTGGATCTGGGCCAAATCCAAAGGAGATCCCAGCAGAGAATCCAGGAGAGACAGAAGGAGCTGCAGGAGCTGAGGAAGGCTGTGGAGACTCTCAAGGTGAGGACTGGGAAATAGCTGGTTGATAGAGGTTTCCAATTTCTCAAGGTTTCGGCTGTCTATGACATGTCATGTATGTCGTAATTGTACTGCTAAATTATTGCTGTGCTGATTTTTGATGATTGAATAGTGATTGGACTTTGGTATTGGGAAGCCTTGGCCTGGGAGTTTCTATGTTCCTTTGGACGCTCAATTTCTTTTCACTCTGCAAAGCAGCATGGTGACCATGGCTGATTTTCTCGCCTGCTTTCGGTATCCAATCACAGAACAAAAAGGGACTAGCATGGCCCTCGATTGAATTTTACGTCATGTGGTGGTTCTGGTTTTGGCTCTGAGCTATGTACAGATGCTATGATAGACTTTCGTAGTGCCCAATAATAGGCTCTGGACAATCGTAAACGATGCTTCCGCTACGAGAAAAGCAATTGGTGGGACTCCAGACTAAATATCACTTGTGATTTTAGTTTGTCGTTCACCAGGCTAGGTGCAAACTGTTGTAAGTTAGGGATAAAGGCCTCCGAGGTGTTTTCCGATACAGGGGAATAATGCATAAGATGGAAACACAGAACAGCACAACGGCAGAGCCAAAGTGCTGTTCACTTCTGCAGCACTTATCATCACCATGAAACCCTTTTCAGCTTCACTTCCCTCTGTGTGTGTCCTGTCCTCCTCTTTGTGTGTCTCCTGTCAGAGCTCTGCACAGACAGCAGTGGAGGACAGTGAGAAGATCTTTACTGAGATGATCCGCTCCATTGAGAGAAGGCCCTCTGACATGACAGAGCTGATCAGAGCTCAGGAGAAGGCTGAGGTGAATCGGGCTGAAGGACTCCTGAAGAGACTGGAGCAGGAGATTGCTGAGCTGAAGAGGAGAGATGCTGAACTGGAGCTTGAGGTAACATCATCATGATGGCACAAACAGTATGATATACTGAAACTAAATAATTTACATATTGACCTTACCTGCATGTCCTGAAACTGATGTTGAAGTGTAACAAAAGAAAATCACGAAACAATACCCTATTCTATGACAGGCTACAGGCTGTAGCTTTCCTCGCAGCTGTATGTCCCAATGAATCAAACATAGGATAGGACATGCAAAGAAACCAAACTATGGCTGTGTGTGTATGTGTGTATACTGTTATGTGACGGCAACCTACTGTTGGTCGATGGCTCCAACATAAGTGTTATTGATTTGGCCTGATTTCTTTGTACTCGCTAAAAATCTTTACGTTGCAGTTTGTTAGAGATTTCCTCAAAATTATTATAAAAACAACTTGATCTTTGAATATTTCGGAAAATGGATTTAGAGGCTTTTGAAGCTGAACTCTTATGTTTTCTTTTGCAGAATGCTCCATCAGTGAGAGAGGTACTGAGCGCGACCCTCAACCAAAGCTTCTCTTTTGAGGCTGTTAAGGAATCTGTGTCTGCAGTGAGGGCAGATCTGGAGGAGAGACTGGATGGCATCTTCAAGCAAGACGTGACCAAGATATCTGCAGCAGGTAGGGCAAATAACAGTGCGCTAACATGCGATGCGATACGATACGATACGATACGATACGATACGATACGATACGATACGATACGATACTAATTACGATGTTTTACTCAAATAGCTGTAGAAGTGGTAGGGGTTTGGGAGGTAACTTTCTGGGTGTCTTTTTTTTTTTTTTTTTTTTTTTTGTGTTTGGTTCAAATATCAATGGATGTGACATCTATAAGACAGGGCCTTTGACATGAATGGACCTTTCAGAGATCTTGTGAAATGTGTAATGAACCTAATAAGTGGAAACACTCATGTAATGCGTGGTAGATGGTTTTTAAATGATGGCTCCATTTAAACCACAAGTGGTGCACACACTCCAAGTGTGGCGGGTGGCTGTGGTCGTGCATGTAAACAGGTTAGACTGTCAGAGGTAGCACAGTGCCTGTGTGCTAAGGCCGTTTCATAGTCAACACAAGAACGCAATGGTTGCAAATTCTTGTGCCTATGAGGCTACACTCCATTGACACTCATGTTGTCACAGGCATTGTTGTGTCGCATCAGGAAAGCTTACACTACACACTTTCTAACGCAGCATGGCGTCCTTGGGTTTGCGTATTTATCGACAATGAAACAGCCCTTAACCTGCAGCTAAAGTAAAACATGCAGACACACTTACACTCACTGTTCTTTTTTTTTACTTGGCCAGTGAACAAATTAGAGGTGTTATGCACTGCTTCCTATGTAAATATTCATTAATGATGTTTAATAGTATATGTTTTCTGTGTGCTTTCTGTTAGTGTCAAACGTCCAGGCTTCTAACCATGAACCAGTAACCAGAGAGCAGCTCCTAAAGTGTAAGTAGGACATAATGACACCTGACCTGACACGGCAACACAGATACACACCACCACTACTAACCCCCCCCCTTCCCCCCCCTTCCCCCCCAACACACACACACACACACACACACACACACACACACACACACACACACACCTTACATCAGTGTTTCTCAAACTGTGGGGCAGACACATGACAGGTGGGGCGCGAGACATCTCTTTGCAAATTTTGCCAACAGCCACACCATGCCCCCCGAATTCACAGCTATTTGTCAGATATGCGCATATGACAATATATTGAGTTTTCCAATGGAGTTATTTACTAGTTGCTGTAATGAGGGGTTCGAGAGAAATTTGGCTTTGAATTAGTAACATGAAAATTCTAACAACAAAAATCCTGTACTCGCAAAGTACTCCTCACAGAGATAGATGTATTGTGCGCAAAGAGCCTTCCAGGTGGGGCGCAAAAATTCTCTGCCTTTCAAAGTGGGGAATGACAGAAAAAGTTTGAGAACCACTGCCTTACATACACATGTAGATACTGTACACGTCCAACACAATTACAGAACTTTCCAACTGATCTTTTCCATAGATTCCTGTCACTTCACACTGGATCCAAACACAGCAAACAGAAACCTCCATCTGTCTGAGGGGAACAGGAGGGTGGAATATAGAGATGAGCTCCAGACATATCCTGATCATCCAGAGAGATTTGATGAGTGGTGGCCTCAGGTGCTGTGTAGAGAAGGTGTGTCTGGACGCTGCTACTGGGAGGTGGAGTGGAGTGAGGAGGCTGACATTGCAGTCTCCTATAAAAGCATCAGCAGGAAAGGAGAGGGTTATGAGTGTGGGTTTGGAGCCAGTGATCAGTCCTGGGGTGTGACACTATGCAGCTCCAGCTCCTCTTTCTGGCACAATAACAAAGAGACTAAGCTTCCTCTAGTGGCCAGCTCCAGAATAGGAGTGTATGTGGATCACAGGGCAGGAACTCTGGCCTTCTACAGCATCTCTGACACAATGACCCTCCTGCACAGAGTCCAGACCACTTTTATTGACAAACTCTACCCTGGATTCTTCATACATTTTGGATCATCAGTGAAGCTGTTGTGACACAAACCACATCCATCAGGACACTAGACCTGCACTAAAGAGACAGATGGTTGCTGAATGTTATCACACAAGCACAAATCCATTTCTGGAGCCCAGCAGCTAGCTTCTCCACATCTGCTGAATCAACAGCTCCCCACACATGAACTAGCTTACTGGGTGATAAATGTTTATAAATAATAACACAAATGGACGAAACGCCGATGAACGAAACGCCGACGGACGAAATGGTTGGTCCCTGTGAATGACACGGATGCTCCCTTGGACGAAAAGACTGCATGGTGGACGAACTGGCGCCGACAAAACCCGCATGGACAAATCGCCCTGCTCCCAATGTTTAGATGAGTCCAGTGTTTCATCCCCTCTGACCTACGTAGACTGCATTGAATGAAATTTCCGGATGAATCTTCTGCAGTATGGAATATTCATGAAGGGTTATCGCATGTCACATGTTGATAACTGTCTCTACATTTGCATAGTATGAAAAACATACTGTATTTAGACATTTATGTAACAAAATTGCCATTTCAAAAGTAAAATCTTTTATTAAATGTAGACTTCATGTCCAAGAGCATGGTGAAATGATCAGCAGGATTGATGAGGACACAATAAAAACACTTTATGGTCGATAAGTTGATTATAATTTTTATGTTTGTAATAATACTCAGAACCTCTAATATTCAAATTTAAGAGAAACACTTGTTATTTTTTTCATGTTAGACCAAGTAGGCCTATTCCTTCTCATAAAACCTGAAGCTTCATAATAAAAGCACTGCTAGTTCATTAACTGCTTATTTGCAACTCACTTCACATTTTTGTGGAACTCAGAAATCCGTTCAGATCAGCAGCTGGCCAGACCAGCGACAGCAACGCAGAATGTGTTACTCCTAGGCCTACTTTTCCATCAGTGTCTATTCCTTCTAGAAAATGAAAGAGGAGAAGGTTATAATGTCTCCACTTCCAAGATCAGACAAATTCTTTGTATTGTCAACATGGTACAGTATCGTTAGGCAGTTGGGGTTGCATAAATATAGCGCTTTTCTACTCCTACGAGCACTCAAAGCGCTTTACAATGTAAACCTCACATTCACCCATTCACACACCGTTGGCAGAAGAAACCATGCAAGGCACCAACCTGCTCACCGGGAGCAATCTGGGGTTAGGCATCTTGCTCAAGGACACCTCAATGGGGTCAGGCGGAGTGGGACCTGAACCTGCAACCCTCCGGTTGCCAATCGGCACCTCTACCAAACCGTGCCACCATCACCCCATGTATAAATGGTCGCTTGGTATGTGAAAATAATGCTTAAAGTAATAGTGCAATGAAGTTGGTCACATTGTTAGGATGTAGGGGTGGCTAAACGCATGTCAATTCTGATTACCCATCTCTTAAATTTTTGCAGTGGTGCATAAATTCAAAGAGTTTATGCACCACTGCATTATGTTATAATGTAAAATTTAATTCCAAAGACATAGTCTTCCATCATGAAATATGTTCTGCATATTATTTTAAGCATCTGATTCTACCCACTTTGAATTGATCTCAAAATTCATAGTTTACCTCTGTTACATTGGGAATGCCTTAGTCTCACTGCCTTAATTGATGGGAAACAAAAGTAGGCCTAGCCTTACTTATCAGACATAATTTCCAAAAATAGATCAAATAATAGTCCATGTATGCAGCATGTTGGTCTGACCCTAACAATACCCCACTTGAACAGAAGGGGGAGTAGCCTAACATCATGAAGTCATGATAGTCATGAAGAAACGAAAGTGAAAGGAATTATTGATCAAACGGCTCTTGCTGGTAAGCGTCTCAGTAAAATGGCAGAGGCAGTTTCCATTAATCAGGACCTTTTTACATGTCCAATTTGTTTGGATCTGTTGAAGGATCCAGTGACTCTTCACTGTGGACATAATTACTGTATGGGCTGCATTAAGGGCTGCTGGGATCAGGAAGATCAGAAGGGAATTTACAGCTGCCCCCAGTGTCGGCAGACGTTCAGGCCGAGACCCGTTTTAAGCAAGAATAACGTTTTTGCTGAGCTCGTGGAACAATTTAGGAAAACCAGGTTCCAAGCTGCCCCTTCAGCTGAATGTGACGCTGGACCTGGAGATGTCGAGTGCGACGTCTGCACGGTGAGAAAACTGAAAGCTGTGAAGTCCTGCCTGGAGTGTCTGGTCACTTACTGTGAAACTCACTTGAAGGTTCACAATGAAGCACACCCAGGAAGAAAACATTTATTGATTATTGCCACAGGCCAGCTACAGGAGAGGATTTGCCCTCGACATGATAAAATATTTGAAGTATTTTGCCGTACAGATCAGAGTTGTATCTGCTATCTGTGCACAATGGATGAACATAAAGGCCACGACACAGTCACAGCTGCTGCTGAGCGAGCTGACAAACAGGTGAGCGAGAAGGCTTTCCAGCAAAACAGATCTAGCCTACATGTGACATTTCTGCTGTGCAAATGCCCAGAAACCTTGACATCATAATAGCCTACACTGGTTATAAATGTGTTCATTTTTTCACAAGATTTGCACAACTGTGTTCGTTGTTGTTGCACAACATAGCAGAAAAGCGTGCAGAAACTAGAGTTCTGATCCGGATAATCACCTACATTTAATGGGTTCCTCCTTGAGAAAAGACACCTCTAGTAAAAAAAAAAATCATAATAATCTGTCCATAAATTTAGGCATAAAGTTGCAAATAAACAGACAAACAAACAAACAAACAAACAAACAGTCAGACAAATTCCGATGAAAACATAACCCCTTAGCGAAGGTGAAAATATTTTTTTTTCCTGTCCTGCAGTAGTCAGAGACTATGCCTTTTCATGTCAACATATTCATTAAGATTTTAAGAAGAAAAAAAACTGTGAAATTTCATTACTGTATTATAATTTCAAATGAAACCATACATTATACACCATACCACTGTGTCATAACAGTCCCTTTTTTTTACGAACAGAAGCAGTGGAGCGAGACTCTGTCGAAATTCCAACAGAGTATCCGGGAGAGAGAGAAGGATTTACATGAACTAACAAAGGCTGTGGAGACTCTCAAGGTGAGGACTGACCGCAGTTAGCCTAGAACTCTAGACGTACCCCTAGCGGTAGCAAATTTTAATTTGCACAGCAGGTACGTCTAGAGGCCACTGATAGAAACCCGTTGTATCCTTCCTCTGGCGGCGGATAACCAATCACAGCGCAGTATGTGTACAGGAAATCGTAAGGCAGGCTTTGTACGATGACGACAGCCCTGCTCAAATCAGAGCAGAATCGTCTTTGGCTTTAGTTTTGGACGAATTGCACTTGTCGTTTTCTTTGAAAGTGAAACAAGAAAGTGCACTGAAGTTTTTCGTTTTGAAAAAGATGTCTTTGCCGCGTTACCGATGGGCTACGGGAAAAAGTTTGATATACCAGCTGGTACCAGTGGCCGGAACGCTAGCCTAGTACGTGGCGAGGCAGTTTGAAAGACAACGCAATCACCCGCCCCTCCATTGCGGTACAGTCTATCAGTGGTCTTCAGACTATACATTCTTATGATATAGTCTGGCGTGTCAGGCTAGACCGCAGTATGAATAGAGGTTCTTTTCTCCAGTCGGTCAGAGTTTATAATACTGTAATGCTATCAGTTTTTTTAGTTTATCTTATCTGATACTGGGGCTTATAGGCTGAGCTGTTTTAGAAGGACCCCTCCGCTTTGTGTGTCTCCTATCAGAGTTCTGCACTGACAGCAGTGGAGGACAGTGAGAGGATCTTTACTGAGATGATCCGCTCCATTGAGAGAAGGCGCGCTGAGGTGACAGAGATGATTAGAGCTCAGGAGAAGGCAGAGGTGAGTCGGGCTGAAGGAGTCCTGAAGCAAATGGAGAAGGAGATTGCTGAAATGAAAAGGAGAAATGCTGATTTGGAGCAGCTTTTACAGTCACAGGATCACATCCATTTCCTCAAGGTGAGTGTTCATTAATTTGTGTATGTATATGGGCAATTCCAGCGGTATGGAGGCGACATTTGCATGCATTATTGATGAACTAAATGCCACATAACCCCTGCAAGCCTATTAGTATTATTATTATTATTTTTAATAATAATACAGCCAAACACGTAACAAAGAATATGAGCCTTTCAATTTGCGTTATGAACGTGACGAAATGCAAACTTTTATAGGAGATTACAGTTTTTGCTATGAAGTCTGTGATGTTTAAAGAGAAACTTAAATATTATTCCATTCGTACCAAACAGGACACCTCACAGAAAAAGATTTCATTTAAATGTAAATTTGATTGGAGTTATTTTGGGAAAACCGGTGTAGTGGATGTGACGTTATGGATGTGACGTCTGAATTTTAATTTGTAACAATTGAAATAGTAATATAAAAATTGAAAATAACTGATAGCTTTGTAGTTTTTTTGTGTGTTATCACCCACTTTATGCCCTTTACAAGCCCCTCCAGCTTATTGGTGAAGAGGGTAAAAATTACAACAAATAGATATCCTTTCGAAACTTGCTCAGCTGATGATTTACTTTGAGACAATACTTTTTGTATTTTTTTCTGTGGACTTGCCCATATTAATATTTTGTGTTCTTTCTTTGTTTTATTCATTCATTCTTTCCTTCTTAATATAGACTTTCCAGTCAATCAGTGGCCTACATGAGTCTGAAGACATAACTGTCAACCAAAACCTCACCTTTGAGGCTGTGACAAAATCAGTCTCTGCACTGAAGTTGCAACTGGAGGATTTTTGCTCTCAGGAAGTCACGAAGCTATCTGCAGCAGGTTGGTTTCATAATATTAAAGAAATATCACGAGTGGGAGTTATTTATTATTACGATTATTATTATTATTATTATTATTTTATTATTATGTGATTTGGTCTCTGATTTCTATGATTTTTGGTTTATTACTCTCATTATTATTATTACTATTATTATTGTTGTTGTCGTTTTATTAATTTGTGTGATTTTACCTAAGATTTTATGATACCATGTAAAGCACATTGAGCTACCTTGTGTATGAAATGGGCTATAATAAACTAAACTTGAAACTTGAAACTTGAGTGGTGTTGGTAGTGGGATATTGCCATGGTTGTGGTTTGGCCGCACAGGCACGAAGCCGAAGACTCACATATTCCACTGATGTTTACAAAGTTCTCATGGTTATGGTGTCATTCTTTATGCCTCTATAGTGAATGACATTAAGGCTGTCATGACTGACCCAGTGACCAGGGAGGATTTCCTAAAATGTGAGTTTACACACACACACACACACACACACACACACACACACACACACACACACACACACACACACACACACACACACACACACACAAAGCATATTACATAATGTTACATTGAACTGACTTGTAAGTTCCATATTAGTCTGGTGAAATAAATTCTTTCTGGATTTACTAACACACACACACACACGGTTACATGGATAGAGCTTTAAAAATGTAGCCTATATTGTAAATATGACAGTACTAAGATACTCTTTGATACATACTGCAAATGCACAAAAATTGCACACAAATATACCAATTTGAACAGTCATGATAACACACACACACACACACACACACACACACACACACACACACACACACACACACACACACAAACATACATCTCACATTTATGAAAAATCCAAACTATATCACCAATGAATCATGCCACACACAGAGACATTCTCTAAATTCACTTTAACAGACACCCGTCTTAACTTCTTAACTCAATCAGATTCCTGTCACTTCACACTGGATCCAAACACAGCAAACAGAAACCTCCATCTGTCTGAGGGGAACAGAAGGGTGGAGTGGAGAAAACGGCTCCAGTCATATCCTGATCATCCAGAGAGATTTGATGAGAGGGAGCAGGTGCTGTGTAGAGAGGGTGTGTCTGGACGCTGCTACTGGGAGGTAGAGTGGAGTGGGGAATGGGTTAATATAGCAGTGGCATATAAGAGCATAAGCAGGAGAGGAGATAGTGATGAGGTCTGGTTTGGCAATAATAATCAATCCTGGAGACTGACATCTGATTCCTCCAGGTATTATTTTTCACAATAAGAATAGGACCATTATCTCTGTAAAGTCCAGCTCCAGAATAGGAGTATATGTGGATCACAGGGCAGGAACTCTGGCCTTCTACAGCATCTCTGACACAATGACCCTCCTGCACAGAGTCCAGACCACATTCACTCAACCGCTCTATCCTGGGTTTGCATTTTGTTCTGGATCATCCGCAAAGCTTCTGTGAGTGCAGGGTCTAATGATAAACCTGGATATAGACATGTGATAAACCTTATAAACCCTGAAATAGACAAACCTATTGCAATTTACTTATTTATTTAATTACCTATCCGAGGCCTACTTGAATTGATAAAAATTGTATTTTATTTTTTATAATTGATTTAGAAATGAGTGCAGTTTTGAAATGGCAGGGTCCCCACGGCTCATGTTATATTTTTTTCTTTTGATGTTTACAACATTGTAAATTGTGGATATGCAGTTGAGAATGACATTAAAGATAATGAGAGCACAATGAAAAAAATGAAAATAGATGGTTCTGCATGTAAATCTTTCAGAAACATGCATGCTGCATCTCTCATTTGGAAATGTCTAGCCTGTATACCATATCAGTGGGGGGTAAAGATAATTTCACTCATTTGAGTACATTTGTATGCTATGTGATGAAGCATGATTGCGGAATCACCACTCATACCACACGAAAGAATAACTAGAAAAGCACTCTGTGTGTGCAGACCTCCGCCAAGGCAAAGCGGTTACAGACTCAATATAAATTCCAGATTGTGTTCTGGATCACCAATCGCCACCAAAATCGTATCAGTTCTTACTCATCCCAAAATACACCCAAAATAACTTTTTGAGTAATGTACACAGACAGACACAAACACACAGACAGACAGGTGTGGAGGTAATGAAAGAGATGCAGTTCAATTCTAATATTGAAGTAGCCTAGGAATCTAGACCCTAAATTAATTTTCTCTGTGCCTACATCTTGCCGTCAGCCATAGGAAACTGTGATATTCAACCTTTGTTGAGGGTTGACGTGGGGGACCAATCACAATGCTCTATGTGGGAAGGGAGTCGTTGGCCGGACTTAGCGTTGTTTGAATTGGCTTGTTCGTTGCTCTGATTGGTCGTAACTATCCTATTGCGTGCAAAAGTAGTTTGAAAGAACGCAGATACTTCAGCCATGGTCCATCATCGGTCAGACTATACATTATATGCTATAGACTGCTTGTCAGGGTAATATTGTAGTAGGCATGGTGTTGGGTGTCAACACATGTTGTCAACTATGTTGTGGGTGCCAATGAACCCTACGAAGATATCAAACATGTTCACCCATCTTGAAAAACACCATCCTAAACCATCCACAAGCGTAAAAATGTGCTTAGAAATGTATTCATCTAAAGTGTAAAGGTCACTCAATAACCACTTAATCGAGTGTTATTATCTGATTTACACTGTATCATTCCCTACTGTATATGATAAAACTGTGCATTAGTGCAGATATGAGGTGAATTTAAAATGCTGTGCTGGAGGCCATTCTGACTCTGCCTCAACAATGCAAATACATAATACTCTTTACTGCTTCCCATCTTATCTTATCTTGCATAATCTCCCTCCCGTATCAGGAGTAGCCTAACTTTTACTTGTAGAAAGGTAAAATGGAACCACATGTAATGTGGATGGGATTGGAGTAAAGGTGAGAAAATTGAATAATTTGTCAATAGTGAAATGCTAGACCCTTGTACGAAGCTAAAGCGTAGACTAAGGTCAAAGCCAGGTTAATATAGGCCTAGTTCATATATTGTCTCAGAATATACTAACACACATGTAGTATAATGTTCCTATTACTTTAATTGTGGTATAGATGGATACATTTCTCAATTAATAAAATACCTCAGTTAACCATTATGTGTTGTTGAACTAGTGCCCTCTTCATGAACCCTTCCACTAATGGTAATAAGCAACCACTACTATCTATTTACTATGAAGTGTGCATGGGTTAGGGGGGTTGTGTCCACATTGACCCTGGGAGTAAACGGCATCAAAGTGACCAAGATGGCCACTCCTCCTGATAAAAACACAGGACACCAAAAGTAATCTATCACTCTATCTCCTCTCTCTCTTTCTGTGAGTGACAAGTATGAGACATGGCAGACACCTCAGTTAAAAGACAGGAATGTTTTGCATGCCAAGTTTGCCTGGATCTACTGAAGGATGGCACAGGCAAGCTACAGGAGAGAATCTTTCAAAGTCATAAGAGGATTTTAGATATCTTCTGTCACTCAGACCAGAGCTGTATTTGCTATCTGTGTATGGTTGACAACCATAAAGACCACAACACAATCTCAGCTGCAGCAGAATGGAGATACAACCAGGTGTGTACCACATTCTAGTATCCATTTATTTGAGAGGTCTGATACTGTTCATAGCTTATAATGTTTGAGCCTTATGTTAAACATTGACATTTAATGCCTGTTTCATCCTGAATATGACAATTATGCCTATAAAGGTCTGATCATTTTCACTGGTTTTGGATCTGGGCCAAATCCAAAGGAGATCCCAGCAGAGAATCCAGGAGAGACAGAAGGAGCTGCAGGAGCTGAGGAAGGCTGTGGAGACTCTCAAGGTGAGGACTGGGAAATAGCTGGTTGATAGAGGTTTCCAATTTCTCAAGGTTTCGGCTGTCTATGACATGCCGTATGTCGTAATTGTACTGCTAAATTATTGCTGTGCTGATTTTTGATGATTGAATAGTGATTGGACTTTGGTATTGGGAAGCCTTGGCCTGGGAGTTTCTATGTTCCTTTGCACGCTCAATTTCTTTTCACTCTGCAAAGCAGCATGGTGACCATGGCTGATTTTCTCGCCTGCTTTCGGTATCCAATCACAGAACAAAAAGGGACTAGCATGGCCCTCGATTGCATTTTACGTCACGTGGTGGCTCTGGTATTGGCTCTGAACTATGTACAGATGTTATGATAGTAGTGCCCAATAATAGGCTCTGGACAATCGTAAACGATGCTTCCGCTACGAGAAAAGCAATTGGTGGGACTCCAGACTAAATATCACTTGTGATTTTAGTTTGTCGTTCACCAGGCTAGGTGCAAACTGTTGTAAGTTAGGGATAAAGGCCTCCGAGGTGTTTTCCGATACAGGGGAATAATGCATAAGATGGAAACACAGAACAGCACAACGGCAGAGCCAAAGTGCTGTTCACTTCTGCAGCACTTATCATCACCATGAAACCCTTTTCAGCTTCACTTCCCTCTGTGTGTGTCCTGTCCTCCTCTTTGTGTGTCTCCTGTCAGAGCTCTGCACAGACAGCAGTGGAGGACAGTGAAAAGATCTTTACTGAGATGATCCGCTCCATTGAGAGAAGGCCCTCTGACATGACAGAGCTGATCAGAGCTCAGGAGAAGGCTGAGGTGAGTCGGGCTGAAGGACTCCTGAAGAGACTGGAACAGGAGATTGCTGAGCTGAAGAGGAGAGATGCTGAGCTAGACCAGCTCTCACACACAGAGGATCACATCCATTTCCTCAAGGTTACAACACATAATTAATTTCCAATACACATTAGATTCAAAATAAATCTTCTTTCAATAAGAATCGTTCATATAAAATCCTGTGCTCCTTTCTCTGAAATTGATATTCATATAACTAATGTACACTATGAGAGAATTCTCATGATAGGCCTGTGTTTTCTTATGGGGAAAAAAAGATAAAAGCATCTACCAAGTACACAAAAACAAATATTTTTGCATGAAGGAGCTGTGTACTCGAGTAAAACAGTACAAAACAGCAAAAAACAGTGAAACAGTACAAAAATGAGATTGGATTATGTGGTATAAACAGGTTCCATCCTTTCTTTTATTTAAACAACTAATTTTCAAGATGCAATTGTCATAATCTGGGCTCAAGTGATTTTTTTTATGTTTGTCATTGTAGAATATTCCTTACCTCACTCACGTCAGATGTAGCGCTACGCGCGAACATCTGATCCTCCGCGATACACTGCAAAAAATGAAAATCTATACAAGTATAATAAACTTGAATCTAGCATTTTTATCTTATTACACTTGTTTTTCAATGTATTTTCTTAGTAAGACTGAATATTGTTAAGATTATTTGACTTGTTTCAAGAAAATTCACAATTTTTATCCTACTTAGATAATACAACTAATTCTGAGCAGCTTTTTCTTAAAATAGCACACATTTGGACTGAGTCATGTTAACATTTAGACTGTGAGTACATTTTTACTTGTTTCAAGACAATAAGACAATCCATATTAACCTGTTTTAAGAACTGACCCCATCTCATTAAGATATTCCAGCTAATCAACTGTGATTGCATTCCAATTGATAGGGTCATTGAGATTGTCATTCATGATTTAGCTTTGAGATTCTGAACCTCACCGGTGGGGTGTTTGCAGAACAAAGTAAACTACAATACACCATTAGCCTGGGAATTCCCATGCTCCTTTGCGCGCTTATTTCATTTCACTCTGCAGAGGAGCATGGTGACCATGGCCGTTTTTCTCGCTTGCTTTCGGTATCCAATCGCAGAACAAAAAGGGATTTGTACGGCCCTCGATTGCATTTTACGTCACGTGGTGGCTCTGGTATTGGCTCCGAGGTATGTACAGACGCTATGATAGACATTCGTAGCGCCCAATAAACGGCTATGGACAATTGTAAACGATGCTTCCGCTACGAGAAATGCAATAGGTAGGTCCCCAGACTAAATATCACTTGTGATTTTAGTTTGGCATTCACCAGGCTAATACACCATGCTTATTATAATAGAAGCTCTGCCTTAAGGATTAACATAAAGTAAATAGAGCAAACAATTTCTTCTCTGCTGATTCACTTATTTACTTTAATACATCATAGCTTCTCATACAACAAATAATCAGTTAGGTCATATTTTCTCAAAACATATGTTTACTATTGAATGGCACAGGGTGACATGCAGTGTAATCAGGTAGTTTTTCTAAATCTATAAACTCTGTTGCCTGTGCACCATTTGGCACAGCAATTTCATATGATTGTAAATCTGTATCCCATTTCAATGTGTCAAACACTTAATATTCACAGCAAAATAAAGATGAATCAATAACATACATATTACTTATTAGTCCAAAAATAGGGAACCCTAAGTTTTTAATGTACTTGTTGCCATTAAGAGACATCCATTTCACAGAGATTACATGATGGAAACTGTCAATATTCAAAAAATGTCTAATCTCTAATCTTTGAACTGACATACAGTATGCCTCTCTGGCCTCTGAAACCACTGATGTGGGGCCTAATTCTTTTTCATGAGCAAATATATTGTTTGTTTCATAGGTACTTTCAACAATTTTGCTATGCTTTACTGTTCAATTCTTGTTAATATAACATCAGCACCAGCCTCTGAGCAGGGCCGTCGCAACAGGACAGGCAAACCAGGCAATTGCCTGGGGCCCCAGGCTGAAAGGGGCCCTCAAGAATGACTGTTTAGTCATTTTAGTAGTTCAGTTGGTGGCGTTCATTCAATTAAATATGACAGAGTTAGACAATTGCAAGTTCAACACAAATAATTATATTAATGCAAGATGCTTGAAGGTCATAACAATGAGGTTTACGTAGGAATTTATGGGAGGTGAAGGGCCCCCATACCCTGTTTGCTGGGGCCCCCCTAAGTACCTTGCCCTGCCTCTGAGATATCCTTAGCTTTTGTAATGACAAGAAGTCTTATCAAAGCAAGCTGACCTAAACTTGGGGTTTATGTTTCCTACAGTATAATAAAACACGAGTAACTTGTTCATAGAGGCATGGGGTCCAACAGGGGTGCAAATCTCTATTTCATCGGAATACAACATTAACTGTAAAGCAGTTGACTTTACAGAAAACAATGGATGAGTTCTGAAAAGGTTGCCATTCACCTGGTACATGGTATCCTGTTATAGTTATGGTGCTTGCATACTACTACACAAAACTACTAAATATATATAGGGAGAATAATTCTAAAGATAAGAATACTTCTGGTGTACTTTGGAAAAGTTTGGTTTTTGAAAAAATTACGGGCACTTTCATGGATGCAACTCCAAATTTTACCTATTGGTGGCGCTGTGCCATGCTGATCTGAAACCTATTGATAGGCTACTTACTTTATAAAACTTTGGAAAGAAATTGTGGTAGAATTACATCAAAATAGTTACTAGACAAAACTAGTATTTGATTTCTGAAATACTATAAGGACATGGTGGCAAACCAAGATAAGCAGAGCAACTTGAAAGAAAAAGCTAAGCAGTATGGTGTGGGATTCAGAGCTGGATGGGAGACCAAATGACCTGACCTGTATTTAGCATAATTGTCTTAAATCAAGCAAATAAATGAGAAAAATTTGCTTAAAATAAGAGAAAAAATCTTAACAAGTAAAAGAAAAAAATAGATTTCTATACTTGCTTTAAGTTTTTTTGTATGCTTATATTTGGATATTATTTTCTTGTTTTAAGCAATCTTACCAAGTCAGATTTTCTTGCTGCACTGGCAGATAATTTTGCTCAAAATAAGCAATTTTTCACCTAAAACACTACAATTTTTCTTATTTTTTAGAGGGCATTTTTTGCAGTGTAGACGATTTATTTCAGGAGCCAGAAATCCTTGAATCTAACTGGACAAACGGCTTGTCCATCAATTTAATTGACGTACACTTCAGCCAACCACATCGAAACCAACCGATGACGCTGGTTAAGTTTGTTGGATTGGTTGGATTCAAAACAGTTGCTTCTTCGCTACGTCACACCCTCTACAGCAGCCAGCAGCCCTGACTGGTCCGGTTAGGAAATATTGGGCTTGAAATCCCTCCCAATGGCATCAACATCAGATCGTTGCGCGGAGGCCTTACGAAAGTTACGTAGCGCATGATCTGACGTGAGTGAGGTAAGAATATTCCATCATTCAGAGATCTTCCTCACGTCAAAGACTCAGCATGACCTTCAGCCAAAGCTTCTCTTTTGAGTCTGTGAAGGAATCTGTCTCTGCAATGAGGGATAATATGGAGAAACTCAATAGCATCTTCAATCAGGAATTGCACAAGATATCTCATTCAGGTTGGACAAACCACATTTATGGATGTGTAAGACATTATTCCAATATTCAACTGTAATTCACTCATTCTTTTTATCAATGAGCAATAACCAGCTCCCTAAGACTTGAGAGCTACCACTATAGATTCCACACAGCTCAAATAAAATTTTGTTTAGATCTAGCGGGCCAGTCACACAGAAACAGAAACATTAAATTCTCGAAGTACCACAGTTAAGTAATAGCAGGGGCGGAGCCAGAGGGGTGGCCAGGGAGGCACTAGCCTCCCCTGGAATCTGATTGGCCACCCCAGGTGCCCCCCACCCGCTCCCCGAATTTCATTCGCTACTGATGATTGACAGTTCAGTTCAGCGCACGTCTTGGTAAGAAGCGCTTTTTTTGAGCCAGAGAGCAATAGACAGAGCTCATGCAGCACTTGAGTTAGTGAGGTAATGGAGAAGTTCTGTGAAAATATCCCTATAATGTAAGTTTTCAAGAACAGCTCACCAGATAAAACATCTGTTTCCAATCCTGCAGTGCATTAGGAAGATGCCCTCAGTAATGCAGATAGGTGATCAACATTTTTGGATACATTGTACCTTTGCAAGATACAGCATAACCTACTGTTATAGGTATGTGGTGCAAGCTATCAGTGATGTTTAAATAGCTATTTGAAATACATTTTTAGCATCAATGTTGTCTGATAGTTCAAACTAAAATGACGTGCTTCTTAGGCTACATGCTCCTTACCGATAATTGCTCTTGCACTAGAGTGTATAGAGACTATTCATCACATATCTAGGCGACCTACATCTTTGGTATAGGCCTACATAATCTGAATTTTCACATGGTGTGATTTACCAGTGGCTGTGACGGCAGTAGCAAGTAAATTAGCTTTGAAAATAGGCTATACTAATTCGGATGTGCTATTCTGCGTCTAAAACATCAACTTTTTCACCATTGCACTGCTCTCACAGCATTTGTCAAACATGCACAAAATGCACATCAAAATAAAGTGCATTTCAAGTGGTTTCAAATGATACTACTAACTAGTTGCTGTGGTAAATAGTTCGTTAGAAAATCAACTTTTAAATTAGTTACATTTAACCGTTGAGCATATTGCATTACTTCCGTAAAAACCCTTTTCTCTGTTTAACTGCACAGCATTTGTAACATATTTCTTCTAGGCTACAGAATATGTGAAGGCAAACAATCTGAACTTGAACTTGCAATGTTATTGGTTGGTAGGCGAATGGTTCACCAGACAATTAAATGAATGATTACCTTGATCATAGCCTGTATAACATTCATCAGATCAATATAGCTTGACATGTTCAGGAAGCTCCTGTGAAGCTATTCACTTCAGGCATATATGATCTATCTAGTAAGGTTGCAAAGACCTATTTTTTTTTAAGGTTGTCTACAGAAAGAGAATGTGAAAAATATGAATTAATTAGAATTTTAATGTTTTTCTTTAGGCTGTGAAAATAGGGAAAGGGGAAATATTTCACTAATCCTTTTAATTCTTCTTTAAAAAAGAAGAGAGAATAATGGTTGATAAGAGCAGAGTTCTAAGTAAAAATCTGTTTTAATACCGTCAATGGTATTTGAGCAATTGCGTGTGAAAGTGTGTGTGTGCGTGTGCGCGTACCATATGCTGTCATGTGCACAAAGATGAGAACATAGACTACTTTTTTTGTCATATTCATTGGCCCCCCTGAAATATCCTTGGCCACCCCAAGTACAAAAGTCTAGCTCCGCCACTGGTGATGACAATATACAAAACATCATTGGATTTTATGTTATTTTGTGAGAAGTTTGACTTAAAATCAAAACATTTTGGTCTGTAAATCCCTTCACATAGACCCAGAGAGGAATTGGGCAACTGATCAATATGAAACATACAAAATTTAGGCTACATTATGAACACAAAGTATTCACAACAGCTAGCAAGCAGTTGTAGACAATCTGATATTTGCCTGTGTGTGTTTTGCAGATTGATTAATGAGCTGTCAGACTGAGGTGTCTTTTAGACCTGAAACAGCAGGTGCCCTTTGAAGGTGCTGTGATGGTTTGCATTGCATAATATCCTGTGACCAGCAGGCAGGTATACATCCACCACATCTCCCACCTCCAACTGCACACTAACTGCATTGAATGCATTTATGTAACCACTAGATTCAGCATATGTCGACACTAATTTCTGTCCGTTCTTTCGGAGTTGTGCAAATATGCGTTTGTCTCCGTAATCATTGTAACTGAAGTCATAAACACCCCTCACTGGTGAAGTGAAGAACCCTGAAAGATAAACAAAGAGAAAGTTATGACACACACACACACACACAAACACACAGACCCATGCACATGCACAGAGATAGCGAAGGTTTTATAGGTTGTGAAGCGAAAATGACCTGTGATTGAGTTGTATCCATCACCAATGTTGGTAAAGATTTGTTTGTAGACTAGAGTTTTTCCAGTGTTGAAGGGTCCTGTGTAGATGTTGGAACCTCCAATCTCCAGTGAAACTGAGAAAGCCACTCTATTCTCTTGGGGCAAACAAGCATAATATACTGAACACTTTTTAGTGTACTAAAACAGGTTGCGTAAAATAGGAGGTTGGGGGTTGGGGGGTGTAAATAAGATTTATTTTAAGGGGAACACCGGTACGTCCAGCTTTTATTACATTGCTAGAAGTCATTGAGTAGGCCCTACTGTCAGTTGTTAAAAATTGAAACAAATCCGTGTTGCCTAGGCCAAGATATCACGGTTAGCAGCAAGTCTGCCAATGCAGCTAGCCAGCTAAATCTACTGGGCAACTTTCTAACGTCAAAACAAATCACGACCCTGTGACAAACGAATATTTGCCTCCGCTACCTAGGCTTAGATTAATTGGCAAGGACAATAAATAAATAAATAATAAGAAAGAAAATGCCAACCTCCGTTCTCTCTCTGCATATTTTCCAACTGGTTCTCACTGACTCTCAGTCTGGTCTCCAGAGTTTCTACTTTATTCTCACTGGCTCTCCGTCTGGTCTCCACAGTAGTTGCTTCTTTCTCACTGGCTCTCAGTCTGGCCTCCATGGCATCCATTTTTGTTAAGGCGTATCTGAGCTCCACTCTCTGCTCTGCAATCACAGCACTCATCTCTCTCAGCACAGCGTGGATGTCAGCCTCATTGTTTTGCTGGGCGGTGGAAGAGCTGCCTGCTTCTTCAATGTTCTCTATTGCATGACCCACAGTCTCTACTTCGCCATGGTGGTCCTGGTGAGTGATGTCATTTTCACTGACAGTCTCTCCTCTAAGCTGCGTCTCAGCCAAACAGCAGCTTAGCAGCACCAGTAGAGCTCCACAGGTCTTCATGATGAAACTGGACAATAAGTGTCTGTGTCCTTTGGTATTGCAGCTCTTCTTGCCTCCTTTTATTATAGAGTCTCCAGTAGCTCACGTGCTGACATTGGCACAGGGGGATAAAGTCTAACAAACAAACACACTTATATGAGGCTGTTATTTACACGTGACGGGCGGTTTTATGGTGGATTACTAATAGGTACTAGTTTTAAGATTAACCAGAACTGACCAAAACAACCTCAGATTGGGTAATCAAAATGTGGGACCACAATGACCTGTCTAGAGCAATATACTGCAATGGGGATTTATGAAAAGGCAGACTATTTGCACCTGGGTGTATATTGTCAACAATGCGGTTTGCACCTAGTTGGAATAGTAGCTATTTATGTAGCATAGTATAGTATGTAGCATAGAATAGCAGAGACAAGCAAATAAAGCTATTTAAACTTGAGTAGGCTATACTTTGTTAGCTTCTATTCTCTTCCATTGATTGAAGAAATTTGTTTTTGGCGCCACTTACACGGGACATTTTTTTTTTTTTTCCAAGTGTAAGGCTAAGTTGTGGCAAGAGATCACATCCTTCCTAGCCTGGGCCCGTCCATACTTCCTGTTGCTGCATGAAATTCCGCAATCAAGTCAGTATGGCCAAGGAGGCAATTTCCTCTACTACTCTCGAGCCCAGGAAAATCAGGACCAAATGAGAAACGAGCAGGCTGAAGGAGGCGAGCTAACGATGACTGTCCAGCTCTGTCCCATAACATTGATAGAAGTTTAATAGCATTTGATAGACATTTAGATTAATCCTGCCTGGAATTCCTGGGCAATGCTAGCTTTGCCAGACTACAGTTCATTTCTGAACATGGTCGCGGAAACCAGCCACTCAAAATTAGGTGAGTTGTAGCCTATAGACTCATAGGCTACGTTTACACTGCAGATCAGATGTGCCCAATTCCGATTTTCTGCTCACATCTGATTTTTTGGATTGCGTGTTTACATCTACTTTCAAAAGTGCCCAAATCAGATGTGCATGTTTACACTTGCCAGACACTTGAAACAACCTGCATGCGTAGAAGGCACGTCCGCCCTGACCGCCCTCGAACAATGGCCTTTCTAAAGTGGCTCATGAACACCCGCGAGTGTTGTAAAATCTCCTGTAAATGGAGAGAAATAAGTTTAGCGCGTTGTAGCCTACTACTGAGAGGTAGCGAGACAGAGGTGCAACGGAGAGAGTTCCCGAGCAGTTTACAGATCTAGATCTAGATAGCTATTTGAACAAACGGCCCGCCCGTCTCTCTCATCATCAAATGACTTTGTCAGTAAAATGAAAGTCCTGCTATCAACCAGCAAATGAAATGAACCGCTTGAGAAAGTGAAGGGGAAAAAATAAAGTCCGAGCATTGTTGAAAGTGAAAGCATGTCGGCTTCATTGCATGTATGAGAGGGGCACTCTGAAACATCACTGTCAAAACGGAGAAGATGACGGTTATGTGGTTGTTAATCGCGGAGTAGACATAAATGAATCTTGAGGGAATTAAACAAAAAGCATTTCTCTGCTACCCTACTCATATCTTCCTAAATGGATTCGTTAATTTTACTGAAATTCGTCCTTGTTTCCCCTGCGGTGTGTAGGCTATGGATAGTCAGCCTAGGTCACTTCTCTCCTTCTAACTTGCGTGTTGGTGTAGAAAAACTCCCAATCAGCTCCCAATTAATGACGTATGAGACGCATTGGTAGGGAACATCCGATCTGTCTGTTTAGACTGCCATCACATCAACACATATCTGATACGTATCTGATTTCTGACCACATATGACAGAGGCCTGGATCTGATCCGGACAAATCAGATTCCATGTGACTTTTTTCTGTTTACACTGTCGTCAACCACATCGGAATTGTGCCACATGGGAGCAAAAAAATCGGATTTGAACTGCCAGTGTAAACGCAGCCATAGTGTAGCTTACCACTGCACTAAAACATGTGTGAACGTGAAATAATAGCCTAGAATACATCAAACTGTGGATTATACAGGTCCTGAAAAAAACACAAGATTGGCCAGCTGAGTAACTTCCGGTCTAGTGTCAAGTTGTGCGGTGGCAGCGGCAGTATTTACTGAGGTAAAAGTTGAGCGACTGACAGGTAGAGCGAGTTTTTGTGCCGGTATTCTTACATGTTTTATTTTTTGATTTGTATAGAGTAGAGTTTGTTTTTATTACCGATATTTATGTTACGATGAAAAAGAGTAGTTTTACATTTCAACGTCGTGAAAAGAAGACGGCTGAACACTGCTGCGTCCCGTTATGTTCTGCCTCAGCAAAATTCAATTCGGCCCTTAGTTTCCACAAATTCCCAGAGGACGGCGAAATCCGAAGGAGATGGATCGTAAACATCAGGAGGGAAGATTTTAGCATAGGCCATCACACTCGTGTGTGTAGTCGGCATTTTCTCCCAGTGGACGTCAAGGAACCGGCTGAGGTTGGTGGTCGAAGGAGGCTGAAGGCTGGTGCTGTTCCTGTCCTGTTCCCCTGGAACAACTATTCCCTCGGAGAGAGGAGGCTTGGGGTGTGGGAACGAAGGGAAAGGCCTGACACTATCGATTCAGATATTGAAGAGGATACTGCTTGTGCCAACATTGAGCACGACTACTCTACGAGTCCAGAACCGGCGTTAGTCGACACGGTGTTGGACGAGAATGAACGTCTGCGGGAGGAGAATGCGGAGCTGAGAAGGCGGCTGGAGAATGTAACCCTAACACAGCGAATTGGTTTGCAAAGATTTGGTGGCACAGACAGGGAAGTCCGTCTTTTTACCAGGTGTGTATGCCCAAACAATAACATTACTAATGTAAATTTTGCAATTGAATAGGCCTAGATCTTATTCAGTCTTTTTTGTAGCCCTATTTTTGGTAGCCTAAATGTCTGAAACACAGGCCTACATACTTCTGCCCAATATTTTTTTCCATACCTTACTATATTCCCAATAGAAACAGATAACATTTTGAGTACTTACAGTAGACTTGCGTATCTTTAGGTTTTCATCCTATGATCACCTGATGCTGTTTTGGGAGATGATTGAACCATCTCTGCAATACATGGTGCGAGTGACCAATACATCAGGCCAACCAGCACGGCAAAGCACTTCCAAGGTATGTCAATGTATGTTGTTTGGTATAAAAACAAGCAGGTGTCCTTCTGACAATTGGTATAGGCGGGGGTGAGGCAGGTAAGTACAGCAGTAACCAATCCAAATCACTGAATACTGATCACTTAAATTAAACTTAGTCTCTTATTTGATCATTTGTTCTGTGATGGCCTGCTTGATCTTTTTATGTTACAGTATATTTATAAGCAGTCTAGAAATGTTACTGATTATCTCATATAATAATCTCATATATCTATCTATATCTATCTATAGGCACAGTCTCTGCTCCCAATGGATGAGCTGTTCCTCTTCCTAACCTACATCACCTTGGCACCGAAGCAGAGTGAGCTGGCTGAGCGGTATGGTATCCACCAGTCGACCGTGAGCAGGATTATACTCACTTGGAGCAATTTCTTACACAGCGTTCTAGGGTCACAGAGAATTTGGTTGCCACCAGACCAAATCAAAAAGTATCTGCCCCCAGACTATAAAGACTATGCAGACACTGTGGTCCTTCTAGACTGCACTGAGATAAGATGCCAAACACCCTCGTCCCCGTTACTTCAAAGTGAGGTGTACTCGAGCTACAAGTCCCACTGCACCCTGAAGGCAATGCTTGGCATGGCTCCCCATGGTGCACTTTCTTTTGTTTCCCCCTCTATGCTGGCTCAGTCAGTGACAAACAGCTCCTTGTGCAGTCAGGAATCGCCAAGCTCCTCAGGCCAGACTCGGCTATAATGGTGGACAGAGGCTTCCTAGTGGATGACTGTGTACCTTGTAAGGTGTACAGGCCAGCATATCTGGCTGGAAGAAAACAGATGACTGCCGAAGAGGTCAGGGATACACAGGCAATCGCACACCTCAGAGTTCACGTTGAGCGCCTGATTCGAAGGTTGAAGGAACACAAGTTGTTCAGCAAAGTTATCCCCTTGAATATGTTTGGCAATATCAACCAGCTGTTTATTGTTACATGTCTACTGCTAAATTTTGAAAACGGTCCCCTTGTAAAAGCTTGGGCAAAGTAAAAGATTTACCATGTACTGTTATTACTTGCTTCTATATGTTCTTAATCTTGCCTGAATCATTTAGGCCTGTGTTAAAAATAAAGTCTCAGCCTTTCATAAGGGCACAAAAACATACTATTTATTTGAGTGGTTATTTACAAGTGATTTACAGTAAACACAGTAGTATAAAAATCCAGTTGTATATTTTCAAGACAACAGCATATGAAGATATGAATGGAAGTAAAAGAAATCAGCCTTTTCTTTGATTGTTTTCATGATTTCGCTATCCCTGTGTATTCTCTGGATAAACATGTCATCATGAGCATAGACCACGAAATCACACCACTCAAGACCAGAAATAAGCAGTTGTCCTTGTACCTGCCAGTAGTAATGGTGAGTACGCTTCAGCTGCAAGAAACCATCAGATATCTTAAGGTAGGCACAATCTACATAGCTCAATACATTCGGGCACTTAACCTCAAGCAATCCAAATGTAGGCTGCCCCTTTGGGTCATAAACTAACCCATCAGGTGATGACCCGAGCCATGGTGCATCCGGATGGATGATAAAGCCACAAGGGTAATGGTTTACATCCTTAACCAGACAATACTCCTCCACTGCCTTGGGTTCCATGTCCAGGCCCCTCTTCATTTCAGCTGTTTGGTAGCCGGGACGTAAAATTCTCGCTGCCAGGCTCTCAGCTGAAGATTGTCCTCGGACATGGCAAATCTCCCTGAAATTACATAGCATTGTATTCAATTAAAGTCAAAGCTGTAGATTTAAACGGCACAACAGACTGAAAGTGGTGCTCTACAAAAAAATATTATTACCAAAGCTACACTTACCTGAATCTTGAGGAAGTCACACGTGATCTTCTTAACAAGTGCCATTCCCTAAGAGAACTTTGCTGTCTTGTGCTTTCCTCAATCTGGTGTGACATGGTGCTGGTTGTGTGAAGCGATGTCAGGTGAAGTTGCTGATGGTAGGTCGGGACGAAACAGCACTCTGCAGGACCTAGATGATACCCCTCAACAGGCAGAGATGGTCGTGATGGTGCAGAGGCGTGTAAGCATGTCCTGGGTGGGCTCACAGCTGGCAGGTGGTAGGAGAGAACACTCCCTTCTTGGACCTTTCCAAAAGCACTGTCAACCAGTGGTATATCCCCTGTGATTCCCATGGTTGTAATCAGTGGAGCGATCTCCTTTGGCATGTCACGGTAGATGTCATTCAGTCGTAAGACGGTCATGTCTGGAAGTTCACAATTTAGGTTGCAGGCCCCTTTGTACAAGTTGCTCCTGAAAACAAACACAATAGAGAAGAAACACATTGTTAAGTTCATGATTATTTTCGTTATCGTAGAATATTACATGATTCCCTGAAAGTATTACCTGATTCCCTCAGTCAGTCTTCGCTCCTTGGGCCGCGCTGATAACACCACCATCTCATTAGTCGGGCCAGGCTTGAATCCCTGTCGACACATTTTTACAGTTAAGCTTCTTTAAGTGTGCATTAGCCTACATTTAAAAAAACACAATTCCAATAGCATTTACATTGTGGAGGTGTTAAAATAACATTACCTGAGTTCTGGGTTTATGCCATCGCTGTTCAGACTCGGTACAGCTGTAAGTTGGGGGGACAGCAGTTGCTCCCTGCTGGCTGTAATGTGCAGACTGATAAAGCAAAGCTGCCACATGGTTACAGAGTGCAAGACCTGCTACACAGGAGCACTGATATGCCATCAGCTCCACAGGCCTTGAGTCTTTGAGAACAACCTGTTTACAGAAAAGGATATTCACATGTTAATGCTTGAAAATGAGCTAGCTTAAATAGCTCTAAACATCCTTTATAATGATATATCTTTGTTTAATGTTTTTATCCTAATGAAGCTAAGTAGGCTATGATTTACTCAGGGGTCTTTTACTGGTAGATCAGAATGTAAAAATCAACCTCTAACATAAACATTACTACTAATATCTACACAGCAGGTATGTAGTCAAAACATTCAAAAATAGCTTGGAGAACCCAGATTCATTTGTGTTCATTCATATGAGCTAAGCTATACTGTAATCATAGTGCTTTAATGGTATTACCCTATAACCTAGCAGGTAAGTTGTTATCTAACCATTCCCTAAAAGTAGAGTACCATACAATGCAATTATTCTCTTTACTCTCATTTCCCTACACTCAAATTGTGTGGCTTCTCATTTTTCCACATTGACTTGTAGCATCTTGCCCTCACAGTCACCTCTCCTCCCTCGTTTTTGTTAGAAACTGAGAAACAGAAAGAATGATTTCAGCATGCATTGAACTACGACAGTAACACACATTTACATCATTGCCGGTACATCTGCGGGGCGTACTTACATGTCGGCAACGAAACCAAGCATAACTATACTATTTAATCAAAGAAGAGAACTAACATCTGACAGCAAATCTGAGGAAGCTAACGTTAACGTCAGCTGCCTACCTAGCATGGTGGCTAGCAGAACAGTGTTAAATGTAAACTTACCTTCATAATCGTGGATATAGCTTGTTATATACAGCTTAAAACCTTTTTCCCGCAGGCTTGATGGTGTCCTTGAATGAGAACGAATTTGTTTATGTACATCGTTAACTGTAATGTGAGGTAGCTCCTGAAGACAACGAGTGTAGAAGGACATAGTGCCGATCCGATTTGTTTACTTCCGTTAGCGACAGGAAGTATCCAAGCTGGCCTATCGTAACCAGGAAGTAACCGTGCATAAACCGAAT
>JAODXP020000019.1:4093925-4105723 GCA_027497455.2 Sardinella longiceps | reverse complement strand
TAGTGCTGGCAAAATTAACTGATTAATCATGTGATTAATCCAAAAAATTTAACTTGGATTAAAAAAATTAACTCAGATTAATCCTGATGGATATGGTTCCACTTTCATGGCATGTATTATGTTCAATTTCAGATAGAAAATGGCTCGGCTATCAAGTCACACTATACAAAGATTATGGCCTAGCTCCTGACTGTCCAACAACATGTTTGGGGAATCCTTGGGGGTAGGGGACAGGATTGCCCCATTTGAGACGAATGAAGCCAACTGTTTAGTATCAGGGCCTTTACAGGGCAAAATAAAGATCCAACATACCCTAGCATCCAAATTCTTACTGGAGGAAATGAGTTGTGATTAAAAGTGATTAATCATGATTAATCATTGCAAAATTTTGTGATTAATCAGATTAATATTTTTAATCGTTTGACAGCACTAGTTTTATGTGATTCACACATTGGTGGAATTAAAGGAATATTTCACCTTTTCATGAAAATTGATCATTCATCCTCTTCCCTGAAGTTACATATGTGGGTAAAAGCATTTTGTCCCTAGTGCATGCATTTTAGCTTAGCATAGGTGCTGGAATGTAAAGTAGCCAGATAACTCTTTGGCTACATTACATTCCAGTGTCTATGCTAAGCTAAAGCTAAAATTTGGATTGCCAGACCAAAATGATTTTACCCACATATGTAACTTCAGGGAAGAGGATGACTGACCAATTTTCATAAAAAGTTAAAGTATTCCTTTAATTTCACCAATGTGTGAATCACATAAAACATAAACATAGCAAATGCATTTTGCATGTGGTTTGACTGCCCTACACACCCTGAGATTCTTATACAACATATAGGCCTAAAACATTGTAAAGTTTATATAAATCTTTGACGTGTCATATACAATTCTTACATGGTGTAAAGTTGTATAAGTTTCACATTATATGGATTTTATATGGATTTTGCATGTGGTCTGAGTCCCCTATAAACCCCATATAAGATTCTTATACAACATAACAAAAACATTGTACAATGAACTTTCACAGTATGTGCATTTTATATGGATTTTGTATGAGCTTTGAGTCCCCTATAAAATATATATAAGATTCTTACAACATGTAGGAAAAATGTTTCATATAAATCTTTTTCGTATGGGGAGGTCTTGCAGCATGAGTCTCTGAGGGGAACTAAATAGCAGAGAGAGAGATATCAGATGTATAAATAAGAGACACTATAATCTCAAACCTTTGCTATATATTGAAAGCCATGAAAAGCGTCAGGAAAATGAATATTCAACAGTTCAAATTCCTCACTGTTTTAGGCGTTGTTCCCACAGATTACATAAGGTCTCGCAGCCTCTGCAGGTGAACTAACTAACATTGGATGTGCGGGTTGCAACATTAAGCCATGCATTCAACTCTGTCTTTCTGTATGAGATGCTTTCCTGAGCACTTTTTTACTGTATTGGATAAAATGACATTCATACCTTTATAGCATTCAATTATTTAAAGCAATATACCGGAGTAAGTTTAAGCATAGCCCTGCTGCACGATAATATATTTAGCATGAAATGAAAGATTTTCGAACAGCACAGACCTAACGCGAAACACTTTACATTGAGTCAATGTAACCTCAGATCTTATTTTCGGTTTCCAACAGTCAGGTCCCATTGATTCAGTCTAAAGTGCCTGTTCGCTTACTCGCGTTCGGTCTGTGCTGTACCAAATTATTTTGTTCCACTCGCTAACTAGCGCATTTAGCAAGCTCTTTCAACAGGGCTATGTTTGAATTCACTCCGGTACTCTCCTTTAAGCACCAGTCAAGATGATTACACAGATATCCCTTTACCTCACTCACGTCAGATCATGCGCTACGTAACTTTCGTAAGGCACTTCCGCGCAACGATCTGATGTTGAAGCCCATCAGAGAGATTTCAAGCCATTATTCTCTAACCGGACCAATCAGGGCCGCTGGCTGCTGTAGAGGGTGTGACGTAGCGAAGAAGCAACTGTTTTGAATCCAACCAATCCAACAAACGTAACGAGCGTCATCGGTTGGTTTCGATGTGGTTGGCTACAGTGTACGTCAATTAAATTGATGGACAAGCCGTTTGCCCAGTTAGATTCAAGGATTTCTGGCTCCTGAAATAATTCGTCTATCGCTGAATATCAGATGAACGCGCGTATCGCTACATCTGACGTGAGTGAGGTAAGATATCCCTACCTACAGAAATTCATTTCAGGGAGGCGTTGTTCCAACAGATTACATGAGGTCTTGCAGCCTCTGCAGGTGAACTGACTTGCAGAGGGTAACAGATGTATGAATTAGAGACACTATAATCTCAATTTATTCAAACCCTCAATGTATTTTCTGTCAAATTTATGAAAAAGGTCAGTGAAATGAATATTGAATGTTACATTTTGGAGTTCAAATTCCTCAGTCTTACATTATGCATCTATAATGACATTTCAGAATCTCTTAGAGCTGAATATCAACTCTTTTCAGTCTACTAACAGTATGTTAAATGTGAACCTGATCCAAGTCCAGTTCCAGTCTTTCACTCAGACACACAGGTGTGTGATTGGCCACTCCCCATCCCTATACTTCCTGACGTCTTCCTGACTGTTCTGATGAAGTGAAACTGAATTCTCACACTGTTCCGTCTTCTTCAGAGTGTGTGTATGTTGTCGATGAGAGCTAGAAAATGGCAGAGGCTGTTTCTAAGGAAGAAGATTCTTTCACATGTCCAGTGTGTCTGGATCTGCTAAAGGATCCAGTGGCTATTCCCTGTGGACATAATTTCTGTATGAGGTGCATTAATGACTGCTGGGATCAGGAGGATCAGGAAGGAGTCTACAGCTGCCCCCTGTGCAAACACACCTTCACTCCCAGACCTGTCCTCTACGAAAACCCTCTGATTGCTGAAATGGTGGAGAAATTTAGGAGGACCAGAATCCAAGCTGCACCAGCTGCTGTATCTACTGCTGGTCCTGGAGATGTGGAGTGTGACGTCTGCACTGGGAGAAAACTCAAAGCTGTCAAGTCCTGTTTAGACTGTCTGATGTCTTACTGTGAAACTCACTTCAAAGCTCACAATGACCTTAACCGAAGTAGGAAACACTCAGTGATCAATGCCACAGGGCAGCTACAGGAGAGGATCTGCTCCCGCCATAACAAAGTTATAGAAATATTTTGTCGAACTGATCAGACTTGCATCTGCTACATGTGCATAATGGACAAACATAAAGGACACGACATAATCACAGCTCTAGAAGAATGGACTGATAAACATGTGAGTACTGGAGTTATCTATAAAGATTTCTGTTTATGGAAAAAATCTTTGTATATTGTGAGAAAACATTGTAAGCCTATTCAGAATATCTAGTGACTGTCCACTGAATATTCAAAGAGGTTGGGGGGTGGGGGGAGGTAAATTTCCAGGTGCTCTTTGGAAAAATGTTGGCAATCCCAAAGAAAATAAAATAAGATACCCTTCTAATGAATAAATTTGCTTCAATAAATATAAGCTAGTTCATGATTGAACTTGAAAACAATGCTAACATGTTTTGGCCACCATCTAGGCCTTCATCAGAGCAAGGAATCATACCAGGTGCAAGTGTGAATTTTACTGCTACTGTATATCCACATCAGATTCAATCTCAATGATACCATTCCAAATGTGATGTTTTACCAGTTCTTCCAGAATGACTCAGAGAATAGAATTAACGAATTTACAGAACACAGAATAACTAAAATCGAAAATTCTTTCGAGTCGGCCCCATTCCCCATTCCTCAAATCTTGACCCAGCAGGTCCTTCATTAACTAGCAGGGGTGGAACCTACAGTACCCCCGAACATGAGGACAGGGGGACCTTACAGGCGGCAGGAGGTGGGGATTACGGAGTGCTGGGGTTTAGAGCAACAAAATCATGTTAGACAGGTCTATAAAAGTCAGCAATGGGGCAAGCAATGCATAAGTCTTCCTGGAAGAACTTATGCTAAAGTGTCCACTTCTGAGCCAACATAATTCATGTTTAAGGCTTAACTCTCTATTGAGGGTCTATGCTGTTCCAAATTATTTTGTTCCACTCGCTAACTAGTGCGCTTAGCAGGCTCGTTCAATTGGGCTATGCTTGAAATCACTCGGGAGCACCACTTTAACACCCAGGGGCGTTGTAGTGCTGGGAAAAGGGAACTGAATTGCCAGGGCCCTTGGGAGTTGAGAGAGGTTGGGAGACGGCCCTTGTCTGTCTGTCTGTCTGTCAGTCTGTCTGTTTGATTGTTAGCAACTTTATGGCTAAAGTTGTGGACGGATTCTTATGAAGTTTTTACCTGATGGGTGTCTTTGCCCAAAGGAAGAACCCATTACATTTTGGTGATTCCTGGATTCCTGGGATTCTTAAGGCTACCACTGACAGATGTCACGTCCATCAGTAAACACTGGAAATGTAGGGGGCGCAATCGTACATACAGGTCTGGAATGCCATCTTAAATTAATATTCCATCAGTGACCATATGGCTTCGGTGAAGGTCTGTGCTCTCTGAGTGCTTTAGTTTTCCTTGAAATATTACAGTACATGTAATCCGTGCAGTACTTTTCAAGTTATGTTGTACACAGACAGACACACAGACGCCGGCGAAAACATAATATAACCTCCTTGGTGGAGGTAATAATTCGTGGTCATGCTTGTTGATAGGGCCCAGAATTTGGTGCTACTCCCCTGACTGGATCTACATTACGTATATTCAATGAAATTAAAATCATAAACATTACTATAATAAAAATAGAATCGATTTTCTGTTAGTACTCCAAGATTGTAACAGAGCATAGTGAAGTACAGTATATCTGTTTATTGTGAACAGAAAGAGGTGGGTCAGACCCAGATGAGATTCCAGCAGAGAATCCAGGAGAGAGAGAAGGAGCTGCAGGAGCTGAGGAAGGCTGTTGAGACTCTCAAGGTGAGAAATGACAAAACAAGAGCTGACTGATGGAAGCTTCAGCTCTCTGTTATTGTTC
The DNA here is from genome assembly GCA_027497455.2 of Sardinella longiceps. NCBI lineage: Eukaryota > Metazoa > Chordata > Actinopteri > Clupeiformes > Clupeidae > Sardinella > Sardinella longiceps. The sequence goes on along the minus strand of JAODXP020000019.1, from coordinate 4,100,716 downwards.
TGATTCTGGCTTGTATCAATGTGCCATTATATCACAACATTTACAGTGCCGTTTGCTAGAAAAGACATTCTCCATCAACTATGACAAACATATGATTATCATTTTTTTAATAAATTACCCATGGGTTGTTTTGGAACCCAGAAGTGGTAGAAAGGGAAACAGCGGCAGTACCAGACACTCTCCACTAGTCAAAGGCAGCTACAGCTAGGAGCAGGCAGTCCCTAGTGCACCCCTTGAACCTAGTTCTCCCTCTGACACTTCTGTTGCCTTTGACCTTATTGACTCCACTCCTCTATTAGACCCTTGTGCCACTAAGGTTGAAACCACAGTTATGGTAGCAAAATGCATTTATATTGTCTTTAATTTCCATTTATTAAAACTTGTTCTTTTATTTTCAAGTTATTGCTTTTACTTAATCATTGATGTAACTTTTATGTATTTTAAGTAGTGAATGATGATTTAACAATGTAATGCCAAATAAAGCAATAGCATTCTTTTTTTAATAAACATGTCTTAGTTACTTATAGCCTATTAGGTTAGTTTGGAAAACTTGGTGATGTCCCTTGGAAGGCCTTTGTGTTGAGGCTGGCATAGAGCTCACTCAGCAGTTACTTTAAGTTGCTGACTGGGTACTTTGCAGTCTTTGGTTAATCATTCACAAGACTGACCAGGGTGGCGTTCACCAACGATGACCATAGGGTCATACAAAGGTGAGGGGGTGAAGACGACGGAGTCAGTATATATACACTTGTAGTATGAGTTGAGAGGTGCTTCTGGAGGACGCTTCGCCTGAGACGACCTCGAGCCATCCCCATTCCTTGTGTGTCAAGCTGGGACTTCGACTGGATGCTGAACACTTGTAACGATGACTTGCTCTGAATTGCTATCTCAACATTAAGAAGAAGTTCTAGCCGTTTGTCTGTAACTTCGTTTTATTTCTATTCTCTGTAAAGTAAGTGTAGTGGCCCCCTAGTGACCAGTTGACTACGCCACCCCTTAACCCAGCCCAATGGCACCACAGTAAGGGGAACTCAAATAACTGCACAGCACAGGGTTTTAGAAAAAAATACAAAAGTTACAATCTTTATTAAATATTAAATAGTGGTCAGGTAGGTTGGTCCATAAAAGTTCATGACTGCATTTAATTCAGAAAAAAAAGAAAAAGAACCACAAAACAAACCAAAACACAGTGGGAAGCTTGACTAGGTCTAGGGCCTCTACTACTACCTAGGTCTCAACAGAATCACATAACATGCACTGCAACCCAGAGTCAAATCACATAACATGCACTGCAACCTTGAGTCAAATCACATAACACGCACTGCAACCTTTGGGTGAAATCACATAACAAGCACTACAACCTCATCAAAGAACCCAGTGAGTATTCAGGAAACATTAGCATCGAACACGTTTCAATCCCACACTGGTGATTTAGAGTTAAGGAGACCTTAATTATAGCATTGGCCCTGCCATGCCTAGCTGAAGATGGGGCAAACAAACAGGCCGGGGAGAAACAAACAAAACAAAGAAATAGAAAATAAAATACCTCTAACCTGTGGCCCAGGATCGTCACACAGAGCCAGACAGCTGCAGCACACAGGTTAGAGGTTAAACCAAAAATATAACTTCACAGTCTAACCTATATCGCACACTCACGCACACATGCATACGTAGAGAACAGCAGCCAGCAAATAACGCCGACGTGTAGGTCTCTGTGACCGGGGTGAGCAGTCACGCAAGATGGCAGACGCAAGATGTCCAAAACAACCCTGGCAAACAAGCTACACAGCCGTATGCTGGTCTCCACACACGCAACCCAGGCATACCACGCTGTTATTGTTGCCGTTAAGATGTGACCTGGCTAGCACCCATTCAGCCCTGCTGCTGAAACAACCGCTGCCACACACACGCTGAGTTCACAACACAAAGCACATACTTCCGCTGTCAGGACCCCAGGTGCCTATACCTATGCCTGCGCTCACCTGAAGCACCAATTAGTGACGTAACCGCAGGAGCACCAGAGCTGCCGGGTGTAAACCAGCAAGGAAGTAGTGATTAAAACCGGACAGATTATAATGAAAGCCCACCCTGCTAACTGACCCCGCTACATAAGTGCCGTGCTTCCTGTAACTTTGTGAAGTACTGAAACTACAAAAAGATTTGTTTCTCGTTTGGTTCATTCAACCTCAAAAGGATTGGTAAGAAATCTTTTGAACTTTCAGCCTATGTCTTTAGATTATTATTATTTTGCTGGACAAAATTAATCTTAGTCTAGAGGCCTAGCTGTAAAAGTAGTACCTGTGTTTTATGACCATTAAAACCAAATCTACTATACGTAAGTCAAATACCTCAGCTCAAAACCTGTATATAGGGTTAAGTCTAACAAGGGCACTGAAGACTGATCACCTTCAGATGTTCTTTCAGCATTTAGACAATTAGGTACAACAGGTAGAGTAAGATGTATAGCTGTATGAGGTATTAGGTCTCTCAGCCCCTAATGGTAGGTTAGGGATATTGTAGTTGCAATTGTAGTGAAACAAAGAGCTTGAGACTCATAATTAATAAAATAAAGCCGGGTTATTTGCAGCTACGACTTGGGAGGACGAATTCAGGGTGTAATTTAAATGCAGAAGTTCCACATTTTCCTAGAAGTGTTGTGAGCTCAGTGCCATCTTTACTCCACAAAACCATGAACCCCTTTTGAGCTTCACCTCCCTCTGTGTGTCTCCTGTCCTCCTCTTTGTGTGTCTCCTATCAGAGCTCTGCACAGACAGCAGTGGAGGACAGTGAGAGGATCTTTACTGAGATGATCCGCTCCATTGAGAGAAGACGCTCTGAGGTGACAGAGCTGATCAGAGCTCAGGAGAAGGCTGAGGTGAGTCGGGCTGAAGGAGTCCTGAAGAGACTGGAGCAGGAGATTGCTGAGCTGAAGAGGAGAGATGCTGAGCTGGAGCAGCTTTCACACACAGAGGATCACATCCATTTCCTCAAGGTGACATCATTGTTGATATCACTGAATATAGAATATAGTGTTTTACATCTGAAGGTTATACCAGAGATCTTTGATATCAGTCTACTTAGATAGGCTCATTTTAATAAATATTGATATACTTACAGAGAGCAATAACAACACTTAAGCATATTCTTTTATATATGCAGGTTACATTTGTATTTTCACATTATATCAACAGCCATTGCAAAACCACAGCCTTGACTGTTTGGGTTCTCTCCCCTTTTGTATGTTTCTGTCCATAGAGTTTCCAGTCAGTCAGAGAATCTCCTCAATCTAAAGATGAACCCACCATGACCTTCAACCAAAACATCTCTTTTGAGGCTGTGAAGAAATCAGTGTCTGCACTGAAGATGCAGCTGCAGAAACAACTGGATGACATCTTCAAACAAGAAAGAGATCAAATCTCATCTGCAGCAGGTTGGATAAATATCTGGAATTGAACTAATCATGAAATACTATGATTTTGATGTGACAAATTTATATTTATGCTTCATCCACACTGGATGTATTTTCTGTGTTTCTCTCACAATAGGGAAACATCAGATCTCCCCGTCTTTAGAATGTGAGTCTCTTTCCCTCTCTCTCTGTCTGTCTGTCTCTCTCTCTCTCTCTCTCTCTCTCTCTCTCTCTCTCTCTCTCTCTCTCTCTCTCTCTCTCTCTCTCTCTCTCACACACACACACACACACACACACACACACACACACACACACACACAGACATAGAAAGGGATCTATCTGAGTGAAGAACCTCATCTTGTTCAGAGATCCATAGACATTAAACATGCAGGCAGTTACAGAAGCCCAGACAACATGGCTGCCTCAGGTGTCAATGACACAGTAAACATTAGTGTGCTCAACACGGAGCTTCCTCTTGACTACATTCTTAGTCAATTCTGACTTTGAAAGGGAATATGAAAAAAAGTCATGAACATTGTAAAAATCCAGGCTTTATTATGCATAGACTGAATCATTAGGTATTATCAATTTCTTTTAACAGAAGCTTATTCTCTACAAGGAACACTTTAGAAGGCAACTTAATATGCATTTATTTTGCATAGACTGAATCATTATTATCAATGGTATTATCAATTTCTTTTCACAGAAGCTTATTCTGTACAAATTTGTTCAAAGAAATATGTGTGAGGATTTCACTTTTAAAGACAATCCATTCACCTGACACTGTGAGGCAACTTAATATGCATTTTTACCACACAGCCCAGTGACACTAATGTCACAAACATGTAGCATTTGCAGACCTATTTGTGTTCTCTATAATCTCTACTGATAAGATGAAATCTGCACTTTATGTTAATTACTGGGTTTACTGTTGTTCTGTCTATTTCAGTGTCTGATGTCCAGGCTGTTTGTCCTGAACCAAAGACCAGAGAGGAGTTGTTACAGTGTAAGCTGGACACTCACACACACACACACACACACACACACACACACACACACACACACACACACACACACACACACACACACACACACATCTCTCTCACACTCATATATCATACTGATTCATATCAGTATATCCTATCATAATTAGTGTAAACTGGACACACACACACACACACACACACATATATGTGTGCACAGGTAGCCTACATGTGCAAAGGTTTGCCTAACAGAACATGGTCAATCATCTCTGTCTCTCTCCTTCACTCTGTTCCACACACACACACACACACCAACACATACACAGTCATCTTGCTCTCTCTCACACATGCATGCACTCATATGGACGTACACGCACACACACACAGTATAGACAACTCTCTCACAATACTTAAAACCGTCCATGCATGGATGTCTACAGTCAGTCTTACTTAGAAGTGAAACATTCCCTCTCATAAGAAACACAAATAAATCCCCTCACAACACAGCAGCAAACTCTCACTCACCCTACTTAAAACACGTTTGTTCTTTTCTCCCCTCCATCAGATTCCTGTCACTTCACACTGGATCAAAACACAGCGTACAGACGCCTCCATCTGTCTGAGGGGAACAGGAGGGTGGAGTGTACAGCTGAGCTCCTGTCAGCGCTCCTGTCATATCCTGATCATCCAGAGAAATTTGATAGATTCTCTCAGGTGCTGTGTAGAGAGGGTGTGTCTGGACGCTGCTACTGGGAGGTGGAGAGGAGTGGGGATGTTTTTATATCAGTCTCATATAAAAGCATCAGTAGGAAAGGATGGGGTGATGATTGTGGGTTTGGATCTAATAATCAGTCCTGGAGTCTGAACCTGTGCAGCTCAAGCTCCTCCTTCAAGCACAATTACAAAGAGACTAAACTCCCTCTAGTGTGCAGCTCCAGAATAGGAGTGTATGTGGATCACAGGGCAGGAACTCTGGCCTTCTACAGCATCTCTGACACAAAGACCCTCCTGCACAGAGTCCAGACCACATTCACTCAACCACTCTACCCTGGCTTTAGGTGTTATTATGGATCGTATGTGAAGCTGTTGTAACCCACAACATAACAGCTGGACAAAAAATGTGAAGATCTCAGATACTTTTATCACACATACACACACATGTAAATGTGCACATGCACATACACACATAGCACACACACACACACACACACACACACACACACACACACACACACTACAATCATTCACTCTCTCTATCCTGTTTTTTGGATATATGGATAAACAAACTACATACACACATGAACAGCCATATAGGCACATACAGTACAGACCAAAAGTTTGGACACACCCCTCATTCAATGCGATTCCTTTATTTCCAGGACAATTTATATTGTAGATTCTCACTAAAGGCATCAGAATTATGAATGAACACATATGAAATTATGTGCTTAACAAAAAAAGTGTGAGATTATGACAAACTTTTGGACCTGAACCCGATCAAGATGGTTTGGGGTGAGCTGGACCGCAGAGTGAAGGCAAAAGAGCCGACAAGTTCTTAGCATCTCTGGGAATGAATAACTCTTCAAGACAGTTGGAAAACCATTTCAGGTGACTATCTCTTGAAGCTCATCCAAAACATAAAAAGAGGACAAAGCAGTTATCAAAACAAAAAAAGGATACTTCGATGAAACAAGAATATAAAACATGTTTTCAGTTATCTCACACTTTTTTTTATTAAATACATAATGCCACGTGTTCATTCATACGTTTGTTTATTTTGTAGATTGTCACTGAAGGCAACAGTCATGAAAATAAAGTAAATAATTTAATGGGAAAGTGTGTCCAAACTTTTTGGTCTGTACTGTACATACACACACAACATCATACACACACACACACACACACACACACACACACACACACACACACACACACACACACACACACACACACACACACACATGCCATACACAGTTCTGGTGGATGAATCAGAGATTCTCATTCTGTATCTTGGAGTGAAGATCAAAAGAGATCCATTCATATACAGTAGTCGTAGATCTTTTGAGCCCATCTTTTACAGTACTGCTATAATACACACACACACACACACACACACACACACACACACACACACACACACGAACACACATACACACACACAGACACACACACATACACAGCACTCCACATATGAACTATTGGGTGATGTAAGCACACAAATGTAAGCAATAAATCCCGAGAGGGATTGCCTAACAACGGGTGTTGTTAGACATCCGTGCTAAAACCAGCATTTATACCGGACTCGAGGGGTTTATTGCGCTTCTAAAACTGTTACCACGTTAACCGGCAATGGTTTCATTAACGGAAAACACAACCACGAGAAATATAGCAAGTTATTC
>JAODXP020000019.1:4032245-4093825 GCA_027497455.2 Sardinella longiceps | reverse complement strand
ATAGATCCTGCCAATGTGATCTGGAACTTACCGAGGTTCCATGGTACTCATACTGTTCATAATCAAATAAGATCTCCCTCCTGGAAAACACAAACAAACCGTCAAACACAGCCTATGAAATACAATCCCATTTCATTAGGTCAAAAAACGAGAAAAGTAAAGATGGAAATGGACCAATCATCAGACACACAAGACACAAAGACTATGTGGGCTATCGCCAGAGAGGATTCAAACGGAGCATCAGTATTCCATGATCTTTGCTATTGCCATCAACCCAGTTGTGAATTGAGCCCTTACCTGCGTGCTTCCCACTCTCTCTTGGCCCTTTGCCTCTCAATCCTCCTCTCCACTGCACCCTAGCACACAAAACACACTGTAAATACATCTGCAGATTCACACACAAACAACACAAACACTTCACACATTCATGCAGAGACACAAACACTTCACACATTCATGCAGACACACACACACACACACACACACACACAACTAAACAATCCAGCCAGGGAATTTGAGTCGGAACAGTAAGAGAGATGTCGTGGTGTACTCAGAAACTAGAGCAGACTAGCAGGTATAAATGCCGCTAATTGTGTGATTAACGACAATCAACATAGCTGTACTATAAATGGAGACAAGAAGAAGCTTTATATTACACATAATTCACAAACCTCATCAAAACGCCTACGTTTCCCAGAGGGCTCGGAGCCATCCTCACTTTCGTTCCCAGAGTCCTCTCCATCCTCATCCTCGTCATCTCGAAAGATGTCATCATAGGAAGGGATGTCCAAGTCATCGTCCTGCTTGATCAGGAGCTTAATCTAGGTATAAAAGATGTTTCAATTGAGCGTCAATCATTTATTTTCATCATTACTTTCACCATTAACTCCAAATAATGTCCCAAACATCCCACAAAACCTGCTTCCTGCCTCAATGGCTAAATAATGCTAGTTATCTACACAAAATATCCATTATTGCACAACATACACAGCTCAGAGGCAAGAACCCAATACAGAGCTGCAGCCGTATGGTGACATAATGGTGGCGGCGGTGGTGTAGCAGTCAAGGAACCTAGTGTGGCTAGTGTGGGTTTTGTGGAATTTGTGGGTTTGACTCCCGGTTGCCACTGTTGTGCCCTTGAGCAAGGCACTTAACTGTGAGCTGTTCTAGAGGAGGCTGGCCCTGATGCAATTAATAGTTGACAAGTATAATTTTGGATTAAAACATCTGCTAAATGTATGACATAGAAAATGGATGACATACTGTATACTGAGTGAGAGATGCTGGTGCTTACTTTAGTACAGTATGGCTTAGAGAGGGCAAGAGGCTTTCAAAACAGTTACCTGTGTGTCATTGTAGATATTGACCACGTCAACAGGTCTGTGAGTGTCACAGATGAAGAAGATAGTGTCGTCCTCTGGTTGCAGCGTTTCCAGAAGGTCAACATTGGCCCCACAGTTTATCAGCACAAAATAACGATACTACAAGCACAAACACACACACACACACAAACACACACACACACACACACACACACACACACACACACAAACGTCAGCACTATTTGTTACTTGCACATCTCTACTTGTTGTAATACATATAATAAAACAATAAAAAGCATTTAGTTTGTTCTGCTATTATTGTGAAGGACCGACATCTCTGTCCTGAACTGTGTGGCGAGCATCCCATTCGCTATTACTGAATGTCAGGTTCACTGTAAAGTTAGCTGGTGTGAGATTGACATTCTTTCTTGAAATTAAACATTTCTTGACTTTTTCACTATGATAGGTTCTGGGGTTAAAGTCAGATTCAGAACAGTCAGCAATGATAATAAAAAAAGATTCACAATGCTATCAGTCGATTTTGAAAGGTTGGTCAACTGTGTGGATTAAATTGACAGGTGGCTTGTTTGAGTGGGACAAGTAGGTAACGTTATACGCGTGGTAAACACAGCCAAGAGTTCACCAACAGATGCGTATAATACAGTACTCACTTGTTCTTTATGCTCAATGAACGCGGTGCTTAGGTCCTGCCATCCTGTCACGGGCACCAGCGTGTACTGCACTTGGTCGCAGTGGAACAAGGCCTGGTGACATTATTTCACAGACAAAAACAAAAGGTTTTACTTAAGTAACTGACATATAATTTGAAACAAGGACATAAGGTATACACGATACCGACCTGGAGAACTTTGCAGGCGCACAATGCATCGATGTCTGGAGCTACCAGGAGGGCCACTCTCTAAATTGGAGGTTGAAAAAACATAACGTTAACACAAGGTACTCGTCAAGCAATGACAACGTCAAGCTAGGCGAGGATATTCCATTAGCGCGTCGGAACACAGTTCTGTCACATGTATATGAGGTTTATTTTCGAACAAATATCTATTGTGGTTATGTCACCAAGATTAAACAATATTTACTAACTAGTCGAGTAACTTATGGCTAACGCTCAGGGTTCACATTATCGCAGCTACAGATAAGTCCTTACCTGGTGGACGACAACGTCATAAAATTCCTTTCGAATATCTGTTACAAACATATTAAAAGCTGAGACGATAAAATAATTCTAATAAACGTTTAAACAGCTCGATAAATTTCCGCACACAACGTTTTCTATTCGTTGTTGTCCAAATTGTTTTCCCTTTTAGCGAGATATGGAGCTTGCGTTTCCTTGTTAAAAATCTGGCGCCAAATCTGATTATTGTAACATTGGGTGTTCTAAAGGGAAATAGCCAATCGACTGGCCATTCCAAATGACTAAATGACAAGCCCTAGGCCAATAGAAGTGGAGCATCTGGTTCTCTTCTATCCAATCAGATACACAACGTTTTTCTTTTCAGATATCCCACCTCCATGCGTTATACATGTTGTCCAACATGGCCTTGTTTTGAAATTCAAGTAAAACTTATAGTTAGATGTGTGGTATTGCTTGTATCAATCCCCCTAATATTATGAAATCTATGGAAAACCTGTACCTTCTTACATCGTGAAACCCATGCACCGCCCTTTCTATGTTTTGATTGGTATTTTCTGGTTTGTTTTGCTTCTCCGTCACTTCCCTTGTCGTCGCATACTTCCTGGAGATGAGATAGCAGTCTGTGAAGTAACAGCAGTTGCTATTGTTGAGTATTGCTTAAGTTGCACAATTTACATTTTGCAAAAATGGTACGTACATGCATGTATTTTTACTGTTTTCTTGTAATGATTCTCTGCCATAGATTGTTAAGACTTTGTTGACTTGATGACTGTCTCGATTGATAGAGGGATTAATCAAGTTAGCTAGCCAGTGAACTTACGTTAGCTAGCCAGCGAGTTGGTTGTTTTGCTGAGAAACACAAACGATTGTGTTCATGAACTGGATAAACGGACATGTTTATGTGGGTCATCAGAAAAGCTTTTTGTTGAAATAGTGATTATTAATTAGGTATGTACATTGACGACTCCCTTTTATTGTCAAAGTAAGCCATCTGTTTTGGCTGACTGTCATTATCTTATTTGTCAACACATGACTATGGAACAGTTTGCCTGTATAGCCATTAACTTTTTTTTGTCTTTCCATTTAGTTTTCCTTCAACATGTTTGACCATCCGATGCCACGGGCCTTCCAGAATCGTTTCTCCACACAGTACCGCTGCTATTCGGTATCCATGCTAGCGGGGCCTAATGACAGATCGGACGTGGAGAAGGGAGGAAAAAGTAAATTATTTGCACTTCTGCAACAGAATTAATATCATTATGGCTATATTACAAAATGGAAGCTTGCCTATCTATAGCCTACCTGCCATTCTGTGAAAATACACAATGCCATGTTAACAGTGCTAGTGACATTTTTTTGTATATTTGTATTGTAAATTAAAATCTACTTTTGTTTCTCTTATCAGTAATAATGCCCCCTTCAGCGCTGGACCAGTTGAGTAAGTACTGCAGGAAAACAAACAAACAAACAAACAAACACACACACTCACATCTAAACATAACGCAACATATGATGTACACATACACACAAATGGCTTTGCAGCCATGCTCAACTGTTTTTTCTTCTAACATCTCTCCAATATAGGTAGGTTAAACATCACATATCCTATGCTTTTCAAACTGACCAATAAGAACTCAGACAGGATGACGCACTGTGGAGTTCTAGAATTTGTGGCTGATGAGGGAATTTGCTATCTGCCACACTGGGTAAGCCATTCCAGCACAGTGCATTTGATACATTTGAAATTTATATGGTGACTTTGATTGAGCTGTGAGCCAGTCCAGCCAACAAATGTGTGTGTGTGTTTTGTTTGGGACCACCAGATGATGCAGAATCTATTGTTAGAGGAAGGGGGATTGGTACAGGTGGAGAGTGTAAACCTGATGGTGGCCACCTATTCCAAGTTCCAGCCTCAGAGCCCTGACTTTCTGGACATCACCAACCCTAAAGCAGTGTATGTCTCTACCTCTGTGTGTGTGTGTGTGTGTGTGTGTGTGGAAGTGAGACAGTATTGATAAGGATGTGTTGATTTGTATATAAGACAACTGGTGTGTACATAATTTTTTTTTATTTCTACAGATTAGAAAATGCTCTGAGGAACTTTGCCTGTTTGACCACGGGCGATGTAATTGCTATAAACTACAATGAAAAGGTGACTGTCCTATGTTGTCACTTATGATCAATCCAGTTGCATAAATGAAACGTGTTTTAGTCAAATCATCAATGTTGCAGTGATTGAGCTTGTGAGTTTTGCTTTTATTTTTCCCTCAGATCTATGAGCTCCGAGTTATGGAAACAAAACCTGACAAAGCTGTATCCATCATCGAGTGTGACATGAATGTGAGTGTGTAGTAAAATAACACAACTGCAATATAATTAAGGGGTTAAGGTTTTTTATTGTTTTTTTAATAGAGTGGTGCACATGTTACGGATGCCAACTAGCTCGGCTAGATGGCGGCAGTGCGTGTAAATCCTCACAACTCAATTCCTTGGGCGCTTCTAGCTGCTTGGGTTAGAAGCCTGGGCTTTTAACCCAATGGTTAGATTGTCCGACTCCCATGCCGTGGGTTAGTTGTAGTTGACTGAGTGGCAAGTTCGAGACCTAAGTGCAGTGAGAACGGCTCCGGCCGCACACACAGCCAGAAAATTTAATGCACAAATAGGTTGACACCCAGTTGACACCAGACATAAGTTCACTGCGTTTATTACACCAGTAATCATATGCATGTGACAAGTAAACTTCCTTAAATGAGTCTAAAATATGTAAATGTGTGCAATCAAACCGACTGAAGGCTGTCATGCATTTTGTCCTAGGTGGACTTTGATGCCCCACTGGGATACAAAGAGCCAGAGAGGCACCATCACCACCATGAGGAACCTGCGGTATGGACTTCTGAAAAGAGCATGATAATAAATATATATGTAATCAAAAGCTGTTTTTCAAAAATGCATTGCCTTGTCTCTTTTTTCCATTAGGAAGAAGACACGGACCCCAGCAATTATGAGATGGACCTAGGTTTCAGAGTATGTATAGGCTATTACTCTTACACTAGCATCAGTGATACAGAAGCTGTACAGTTCAGATGACGGTGCAGCTGGTTATACCTGTTTGAGTCTGAAGAATTTAATGAGGTGTTTGTCTTGGTGTCTCAGGCCTTCACGGGATCAGGCAACCGTCTTGACGGGAAGAAGAAAGGCATTGAGCCCAGCCCTGCTCCCATTGACCCCAGTGACATCAAACGGTTAGAGTCTGACATTTAATGTGGTGTCTGGTTTTAATGCATGGATCTCCTTGCTGCATGTGTAGCAGAAACGCAGTCCATGTGTGTTCTAAAGGCATTGTTGGCTTTTACAGCGGAATCCCCAACTATGAGTTCAAACTTGGTCGCATCACTTTCATGAGGAACTACCGGCCACAGGCACGAAGAGTAGAAGAGGTGAGGAGAGATGATGATGATTATGATCTCTATGATGATAACGACAGATTCAGATTTTGAGAGATGAGTCTGAGTAGAGCTGGCCTTGTTCATGTTTTAGTTGACTAATATGTTTTAGTTTTCATGGAGTGCAATATACTCCATTAAAGAAAGAACTGAACCATCTGAATTTTGTACAACAAAAACACTATCACTCACTGCTGAGTCTTATTTTATATCTTATATCTTATATATATCTTATATTTTATATTTTATATCTTATTTTATATCTTATAATAGACTTATTATATATCTTTTGTATCTTATTTTATTTTATATCTTATTCTCACTAAGAACTTTTTACCATGTTTGTTTACAGGATGATGCAGGACCCAATTTCATTGCATTCTCGGGTGAAGGCCAGTCTCTGCGCAAGAAGGGACGCAAGCCGTGAACACACACTGAAGTTCTTAGTAATAAACAAAAACTCAAAGCAGATTTGGATATATTTGCTTTTCCTCTTTCTTTCCACTCCTCTTTCAGGACAATTTAGATTTTTCTTTTCTCAGATGAGTGGGTGAAAGAGTGAGTGACGAAAGTGTTGTACAAATGCTTTTTTTATTGATGCTTCTGGGTAATGTTAAATTTGTACACAAGAATAATTAAAGCATGGAGGTGCAAAAATGTTCAAACCATTGGTGTTGGTCATCTGTAGGACCAACATAAGTTTTGGTTAATTTATATAAACTTTATCTTTGAAAGAGTTTCAATAAACTGTCTCATCCAAGAATTTGTTCATTGTGTTTCCTCGTGGCCTTAAATACAAAATAAGGAAAGTAATGGAATTTATTTCATAGAATAACCACAGGAACAATAAAGGTAGGCCTGGCCTTCTACAAAATAAGTACCTGTCACCTATCGCGAGCTGTCACGTGATCTTCGCTTCAAAAGATTTGACAGTAGATTCTGCTACCCACCTTTAATCACTTTGGACCAGAAGTTAGCGTTATTGAACTTTAAATAAATAGACAAACAGATGCCGAAGATAACAATCGGAAGTTAAACGTTGTTGTTTCAGTTTTCACACTACACATAATGGCTGGGTCAGAGGCTGAGTGGAGGGTATGTGAAAATGTTTATTTCTGAACATATAGCCTACATGCGTAACAAGATGATTTTATATCTTTTACATATGCCAACATATGTTTTTCAAGTATGCTCTTTTTTACTTACACCAGAGTTCGGTCGGTTTATGGCTCAGAATATGCGTGGTTGCATGCTGTTAGCTGCGTGACTGCTAGCTGATGCTAACTTAGTTAACATTCAGTTTGAATGACATTGGGGGTCTTGCTTTATGAGTTACCCCAGAGACACAGGACTTTGGTTACCCTCAGTCATTAAAATAAGCTTTTATAGAATGTGTAATGGGTTCTCATTACACGAATAATGTTTTATATTTATAATGTTCCAGTTAAACGGTCAATGGCTTTCGATATAGTACCCAAACTAGCTAGCACACTATCCAAGACAGACAGCCAGCTATTGATTTCTAACGCTAACGTTAACTATATAACCTCGCTTAATGCAATAGTTATAGGCTACTGGACAAGTCTAAAGACAAAGAATATCAGATGAATGTAAGAAACTCAACTGATAGTGATGTTAGGTGACGAGTTATGGCGAATGCAAAAATGCATGCATGTAAAAACAGTTGCATTTCTACCATACTTTGTTTCTACTAGGCAGTTGGTTACAAGATGATGTAAACAATTGTATCTAACGTTACAGTCTTGGACCAACGTGCTTGGCAAACCTACCACGGCTAGACAAGGTTGTCTAACTATGATCTCATTTGGTCCAGCTTCATTTTAACAAATGTCAGGGAAAAATATTTGATGTCTGCCAGGTCACTGGATGTGTCTGTCCCTGTCCCATCTGTGCACGTTCAGTTTTGGCGACTTGTCTTGTTGTGACAATTGTCCAACTTTACCCTTATCTGTCCTCAGCCTCCTCGTAAATGTGATGATTACTGGAGTGAGTTCCGACACTGCAAGAGTCTATGGAACCGCTTCCACAACTATTATGCCTTTGGCACAACACCCACATGTACGCAGTGGAAAGAGGACTATGCCAGCTGCAAAGAATGGGAGAAGAGCAATAGTTCTCTAGCCAAGGTGAGGCCTAGAATTCTAGACAACAGAGATAGCCTACAAGTACACTGTAGTCGAAGACCCTCACCCTTCTCTTTTGACAGAGTGCAGACAAATTGATGTTGTGATAGATACAGATAGACAGATAAAATATTAGTGCTTCACTTTTCAGATATAATCAAATGTTTGAAAAGACACATCATTTAAACTTTGCTCCTTTGGTGTCACATTGCTTTGCTATGCTACTTGTTGTACCTGCAAGGAGGCCACATGTTATAAACTTTGAACACTCAACACCCTCCTCAGCAAGTAATTAAATATGCACTGTAGCCTAAATGCTGTTTGGAAGCATTGGATAGAGAAAAGGGATAAACATAGATGCAGGAGTTGTCTGTAGTCTTCACTACATAAGATCAAAGTTCATGAGTAATGAGACAATAGAGAAGACTTCCATCAAGTAAAAGGAACATAATCGTCTCTGCTTGTCTCCCAGGATGCTCTGCAGGCGAGTGAGCGCCACCGTGTGTCAGAACAGAAGAAGTTCACCCCAGTGTGGGAACTCAGGAAAGAGCCTCCAAAAGACTGGCATTTGCCCCTCAACCAGGGCAAGGACTCCTGAATGCCCCTACAACATGCCCATCTACACATGCTTGCCCACTCACATACACATACAAACTCAATACCTCAGCTAGACATCCTCCAGCCGTACTCTCTTCCGCTCCCGTCATCTGGTGCTTGCCCTGACGCCTCCACAGATATCCACAGGACTTGACTTGCCTCATCCATAAAGGGATAAGTTAATGGTACCACGGGTTTGCATCTGAATGGGTCTTTTTTAGGGGAGTGATTTTTCTTTGTTTTATTATTATGTGGAGGTATTTTTTGATGAATTAACACTAGTTATCTGTCTTGGAGGGTGGTCACTGGTCTTTTTTCCTCTGTTTTCCTGTCTTTTATGACAGAATTGTGGGCCTGGTAGACTGATTGCCACAGCTAGACAGTTAAGGATTTAAGCTTTAGATTGTTATAGGCTCAGGGCAGAGAGCAAAATGATAACATTTAGACTTGAGTGTAGATGTACAGTAGTCTACATCAGAAAACATTAATAGATAATGTAATGTTTGTTGATGACAACATGAGATGCAACTGTAGCCCTATTGTTATTATAGCCTTAGGGCAGAAAGCAAAGTTATAACATTTAGGCTTGTAGTTTTCTGATGTAGGCTACATCAAAAGACAATCTAATGTTTATTGATGAAATAACATATGAGATGCAATTGAATCTGTCTGAATTTAAATTGTTTGTTGATGCTGAACACCTGAATAAGAATGTGAAAATCTGATCTGATCTGAATTGATGAACCACAAATCTTGACTTGAGTTGTCTTGTCAAAAGAAAAGCAGAACATGCAGTGATGTACGCCTTTTTAATGGGTTTAATGGTTCACACATTAACCTTATATACAGTGCTTTATGTTTTCCATAAGCAAATGCATATAAAATATTAAAAAATAAACACACACAAAATGTACATGTGATCCTTCCAATTCAATCAGAAACGGTCATCTGATTCACTTGAATAACGCTGTTTTTCCATCTTGAAAAGTGGATACATTAACTGCCAAGTATCAGTGGGAACAGAATTCAAATCTGCATCTTTGTGTTCAAGAGGTGTTGAACGATAAGCATTTTAAGCCAGGCACCTCTTACATGTCAGTTCAAGCATCTGGGAGAGGCATCACAGCCATAAGAGTCAGTGCCACAACAGCATCGATATGGCAATATCGCATAATTCCAACATGTGCTGATAGACACAGCAATGTATATGAGCACAAAGCTCCGCTTCCTCACTGTGTGTACACCTTTGTGATGTCATTGTACTTTCCCTCAGGGGGTTCATAATTCTGAATGGGTGGCGTGTAGCTGGGGCCCAGATGAGTGAAGGGGAGGAAGTCCAGCTCAGGTGCCAGAGCAGCCTGGTAAAGCTCTTCGGATTCCAGCTTCAGCTCCTCCAGAGCCTGCCTCTGAGCCTCCAGGGCCCCGTTGATGGCATTCATCTCAGCCTGATGCTGGGCGTGCTTGTAGCGGGCCCACTCCTTCAGCAGGAGTGCCCGACGCTCGCGTTCCTCAAATACTAGCTTAGGATCGCTCCGAAACCTTTGGGAAGGAGGAACAGGCAATGAAACGTCGCAAGCGAGTCTCAGGGCTGATACATAAATGTGGTTTTACTGAAAGAGACCAAAAATCTAAATATACCACAATGTCTGTCCTGTTCTGAAAACAGAACAATAGTCAACAGACAGCCACTAAAGCACTAATGGCAAACTAATGTGCAGATTGCCAATATACTATTTGTGAGAATATCAATATGACGAAAATTGATTAGTCATCCTTTTTGCTTCACTCAATTGTACCTCATTTCATCAAAACATTTGGCTGGTGTGATGAAGTCCTCAATAGGGATGAATTCAGGTGGGACTTTCTCCAGCTTCCTCAGTTTCTTCTTTAACCGTTCTCTAGCCATCATCTCCCTTTTAGGGTCAACCTTCTTTTTTCTCTTGGGCTCACCTCTGGAGTCATACAAAAATAACGTTATACAAGCCAGGCTCAGATTTGTGAACAGCAACCCATGCCCCCCTAGCCTGTGCCGTTCACCTGGCTAATGCCCCCACATCATATATTTACCATATATACATGAATTAGGCCTATCGTCCGTAAAGCAAAGTTAATAACAACACTGTCTCAGAGAGGGTTGAAGCGGAGCTCAGTATTCCATGATCTTTGACTGTCTGGAAAGTGTCTGTTAACTTACCTAACTGGTGGCGAGCTCTTCAATGACAATACAGACGCAAACCAATGGTTACATCTGACAGACGTGGCAACACTGCAAGAAAGCAACATGTGGTACAAAAGAATGAGCATTTCAAACACTCAAATCATGTAACGTTAGTGTTAGCTTAGTATAAAATTTCTCTGGTGTAGACATCTCAGCTGAGTATCGATAACTAACGTTAATGTTGTGAAGCTAATGATGTCCCGTCAGGTTAAACGACTCAAGCAGTGCAAGCAGTTGCACATCATCTAAACATTGTTCTACCATAATAGCATCTAAGCATTAAATCAAATAACGTTAAAAACATTGCCCAAGAGATGTAGATTTTTCACCATGTGCGTAAACAGCCAAATAACTAACGTTAGCATCACTCTTCAGACTTACCATGGCGTTGCATTCGGCCTGTGTAGCAGCGCAGACACAATACGTGTAATTGAGGCCGACATTATTTATTAAAATCAGCAAGAATTCAATGTAGAAAACAGTTTAACTACTGCTTACACAACTTGTTTCATTACCATCTTGCAATTCTACCACCTTGAGCTTGTCGGTCAGACGTGCATTGGCGCATAGGTATATCGTAATTGCATTTTGCTGGCGGCAGATTCCGCAGATTTAACTCATTCAATTACAAATTCATTTAACCATCTTTTGTAATAAATGTAATATATGCTTCTCATATTTATGAATATTTTTGATGTTATGAGTGTCGTGTTTTTTAGAAAACTGTGGCGCGTATAATATGTCGAATGTTATTATTCAAAACGTGAAATTCGAGTTAACTGGGTGAAAGGTCTCCATTCCAAACGCAGAAGTGCCAAACTAGAGAAAAGGCTAACCCACCGTCTCAGTGTAAAGCTGACCTTCGTGGACTTGAACTGAAACACCATGTCGCTCCTGAGAGGTAATGAAAGTTTTGCTTTTTGGCTTGATATCAGAAAAAAAATTGCCAACATCATGTTGCATAACATTGTGCTTCCTGGAGTTTGTAAAGAGGTTGCTGTATGACAAGCAAACCTATCATCTGTTTGGAAGCTAGCTTTGCCTGAGGTTTGAATGAACATGCATGGAGTTCTATTAAGTAATTCAAACAGTATTAAGTTAGCAATACATTGTCTGAGCTAAACCTTATTAAGGTTTCAACTTGATCAACAGATGTTGATTAGTGTAACTAACAGCTGTTAACACTGAAAACATAAAAGAAAAGTTTAGGTTATGTGTGGATTTCAGGCAGCAGTTCGTACAATAACGTTAGCCTACAGTGCTTTCTTGCAGGCTCAGTTTATAGCTATTTGTTATATTTTCCCGCTTGACGAACAGTATAATCCTGATCTTCTAACCTTCTTCAGAGAAAAATGGGAAATGATTGATCTGAGAATATTTTTGACACACCCCCTTTCAATATTACTGCGATGCGATCTGTGAAACATGGGACCTAGGAGTAAATGCAAGGCCAAAGAAAAATTCTTCGCTTCAACCTTCTCTGGCAAGGCCCTTCACCTCTATCTTCCTTTTACAGTGTTGGCCCTTCACCTGTCACCATGGAACTGAGTTGGGTCATACCCTTAAGGCCTGTCTCTGAAAGGGGGAAAAAGTGTGTTAGGCTACTTCATGTGCCATTGTGATATGGGTGTGGGCATCTATTTAAAGCTGTTGTGAGGGCAAAATCCACAATGACGACATTGTTGATTAACATTGGCTCTAACAGCCATTGTCCAAACGTGGCACTGTAGATCAATTTGTGATCCAGGCCATTCTGTGGCTGGTAACCGGTAGTTTGATTTCTGTGTATGTGAATACAGTTTTACATGCAGTAGTCCACTGAGGAAGAGTGCTGTTACAGGGACACCTGAGGAGCTTGTATGGTGTGACACTCCATTCTCCATGAACTTTGCCATATATTTTTGTGTGTGTGTGTGTGTGTGCGTGTGTGCGTGCGTGTGTGCTCTCCTCTTAAGGTGTATTCATTGTGTCTGCCAAGCGCACCCCGTTTGGGACATATGGGGGCGTGCTGAAGGACCACAGTGCCACAGACCTGGCTGAGCATGCAGCCAAAGCTGCACTTGCCGCTGGGAATGTCGCCCCAGAGCTCGTCAACAGCGTCATCATGGGAAACGTCATGCAGGTGGACTGTCCTGTCTCTCCACTATTACATAGTTATCTCAGTGGGCAACCCATAGTCCACTGGTGATCCACAGGGGTCAATACTACTGTTCTGCAGTCCAGTCTGTTGTGCTGATATAGAATGTACACAGAATAACCCTACAGATAACCTCTTTGTTTAACGTAGGCTATGCGTACAGTAGGTTCTTGGTGGGTTGATGAGTTTACACAGTCTTGGGCTTTTGTGGGGCGTGGGCTGGGCAATCCTATTATTAAATACTGTATATACAAACATTAAGAATTAGTTGTATTTGTTTATATTAAACTTTATTTATAGTGTTACAACATGGTTGTGTTTTAATACAGTTGGAAGCAATTCTGAAATATGGTAGGCTATATTCATATCTAAAGCCTTAAAATTAGCCTTATCCTGCAGTATTGCAGTGTACATTATTTCTCATTAGAGCTTTTTCATAGTGTCTAGCCATGCCTGTCTATTCAAGATGTCCAGCGTGTCCTGTTATGTAACTGTTGCCCCTCTGTCTCCCCCTCCCCTCCCACTCAGAGCTCAGCAGATGCCCCCTACATTGCACGGCATGTTGGGCTGCGCTGTGGGGTGCCCATTCCAGTGCCTGCCCTCACAGTCAACCGCCTGTGCGGATCTGGCTTCCAGTCCATTATTAACGGAGCTCAGGTGGGAGAACACACAGTTACACACACACACACACACACACACACACACACACAAATTCACACAGGTGTACAAGCGTCCAAAGACAGACTTATGCACTCATTTTCTCATTTCACATGGGTACACTGTAAGTGTGCATCTCCAACGAATAAAGTAGGTGCATGAGTTGGAGAATCTCTGAGAATGTCTCCAATGTGGACAAACACCAGAAACATTATGTTGGCTTGGCCCTGTAACTTGTGGTGTATTTAGTGACCAGTGAGTGTTGTTAATGTGTGAATGAATATTTGGATTATAGGAGATCTGCCTGAAGGAGTCTGAGGTTGTGCTGTGTGGAGGGTCAGAGAGCATGAGCCAGGCTCCCTACGCCGTCAGAAACGTCCGCTTTGGGACGAAATTTGGCTTTGACCTCAAGGTGATTCTCACACACACTTACACACTTACTTACACACACACACACACACACACACACACACACACATTCCAAAGACTCATGATGCATCCTGTGGAGAATAAACTCAGGCAGTATTGCTTGTATGCTGTAGATGTCTGTCTGATTGTGTGTGTGTGTGTGTGTGTGGGTGTGTGTGTAGCTGGAAGACACTCTCTGGGCCGGACTGACTGACCTCCATATAAAAATCCCCATGGGCATCACAGCTGAGAACCTGGCACAGAAGTACGAGATCTCCAGAGAGGAATGTGACAATTACGCCTACCAGACCCAGCAGAGGTGGAAGGCAGGTGAGTCCTCAAGTCCACACACACACACACACACACACACACACACACACATACACACACACACACACACACACACACACACACACACACACACACACACACACAACCTTTCTCCAGTTCATCCAGTCGGTTGGGAAATGGGGGTTGATAATGGGAACAGTAGGTGGTATGTTTTCTAAAATGAAAGCGTCTTTGTGTCTGTAGCTCACGAGGCAGGCCACTACACTGCTGAGATTGCGCCCATCGAGGTGAAGGCAAGGAAGGGGAAGGTGCCCATGACGCAGGATGAGCACCCCCGACCTCAGACCACCCTGGAGCAGATGGCCAAACTAGCACCAGTCTTCAAGAAGGGGGGCACAGTCACGGCTGCCAACGCATCGGTGGGTGTGACCGCCATGGTCTGACTACAACTACTCACCACATTTCATGTTCTCATTTGTCCTTAAATTCTGAAATTCTTAAATGATTATATTTGTGTTAATACACAGGTTAAAAAAATGTTTTTACAATTCAAAGTAAAACTGTATATTTTTCAAAATGATTTTTGGTGCCTGGTGGTTTTATCAATGCTTTTATCCACAATTATCACTTTTAAAACAAACCTACCATAAACCAAAATGTAACCTTTTTGATGTAGATTTACATATTTGATTTGTTTTGTTTTATAAATAAAATGAGAAAATTATCCTGATCTGTTTATAAAACTTTTTTTTTCTCTCCCTGAATACATTTATGTTGTCTTGGCAAGAAGAGTGAATTGAGAATGGGAGACCAAATAGCTGTTTATTTTTCTTCTAATGCAGTGCATATAGTATTCTCTACTAAATCCACTCTTATCTATTCAGGGTGTGTCTGATGGTGCCGCTGCCGTGGTGATAGCCAGTGAGGATGCAGTGAAGGCACACAATCTCAAACCATTGGCCAGAATCGTTGCCTATCACGCCTCAGGATGTGATCCCAGCATCATGGGAATTGGTACGTATTTAGGCATTGGGCATATTCCTTTCCTTCCCCTGACTTTAAACACTTATCATTTTGTTTGTGTGTTTGTTTATTTTGCTTTTTCTTGATTTGCTTTTTCTTGATTTCTTGATTTATTTTTTAACTGTGTGTTGACTAAGAGCTACTAAAGCTATAGAATCACATTTGGCGCTCAAAAAAGTAGCTGCTAAATTTCCTGTGTTCGCTCAAGTCACTTTTATCGCTCATGACATTTACAGCAGAACATTCAGATACAGCCGAAACGCTTTACAGCTAATTTGCATAAAGTTGACTGGGTTTTGACACTTTTTTAGTTGCTCTAATCGCCCAAGTTTAGTCGCTAGTAGCTTCTGTCGCTTTAGTGACTTTATTGCTGTTGTCCATATGAAGTGAATTACTTGCGGAGATTTTATAGCTTTAGTAGCTCTTGATGTGAACATACAGTAACTTTATTAGCCAATTCCAAGAAGAATAAGAAACTATATACAAACCCTATCATGGCTTGTCTACTTGGCAGCATGCGTCTGACCACTACATATTCCATGTCTCCCCAGGGCCAGTACCAGCTGTCACAGAGGCTCTGAAGAAAGCTGGTCTTTCACTGAAGGATATGGATCTGGTGGAGGTACTTAATTATCTCTTGAACAATACACAAGATTAGTAAAGACACTAAACACTGCACTCTTGGCCTGTCCACTTATACTTTGAAGAACATAAATTTAACATTCTACATACAACTACATGTAATGCAGTCTACATTCTAGATATTTTTCCAATTTTCCATGAACACGTACAGTAGGTAGCACAGTCCAAAATGTGCAAGGTGCCGTAAATATATGTAATACATGCAGAAGGCACATGCTGATGTATTTGTCTATTTATTTATGTTATATTTTGCTTTAGCTTTAGTCTGTGAGTAGAGATCTGACTCTGTGGGGTTTTCAGGTGAACGAGGCGTTTGCTCCCCAATACCTGGCAGTTGCCAAGGCACTTGGGCTGGATCCTGAGAAGAGCAACGTGAACGGTGGAGCTATCGCCATCGGACACCCACTGGGCGCATCAGGAGCTCGCATCACAGCTCATCTGGTCCATGAACTCAGGTACACACACACACACACACACACACACACACACACACACACACACACACACACACACACACACATGCATGCATAGGTGTTAGCCTGTGGTGTTAGTCTCCTTAGGTAGCATGGAATCTTACAGTTTGCTTTGTCACTTCACCACACAGTCTAATGAATTTACAGCTCTGTGGAAAAAACAAATAAAATAAATGAGAGACCACTAGACCACTGCAAAAGCACCCCTAAGTTTACTATTTATAGGTATATTCACATTTGTTAACAAGCAAAGTACAAACAAGATTTGTAACGACAAAGTACAAACAAGATTTGTAACGACAAATGCATTGAGAATAAGTTCATATTCATTTAGAAACATAATATTAGTTGTTCAGAAATCACTATTTGGTGGAATAACCCTGATTTTGCTGGATTTGACCATTTCTCATTTTCTGCAAAGATATGCCTTTAAATGGCAATATTTTTATTTGGAATTATGAAGAAATTTACATTTATAGATTGGAACAAAAATGTTTATTTTACTCATATTCCTATAATAGCTTCTCTGAGCTGTACTTTACATGTACAGTAAATGGCAATGCATATTTGCATGTGTACCTTTCTCAACCTCTCTCTCACACACACAAGCATACACACAAGCGCACACACACAATCACACACAAACATGACATTTTGAGTATGGACCTTTGCATCCATGTTCAGCTATATGCGCAGGCACATCCACATAATGCTTGCTAGGGAGCACAGCTGGTAATTATTATAATTAGAATTCATCTCACCTGTTTCTCAGAACACAGCTGCCCTTGCATGCGTGCACACACACCACAGAAAGCACTGAACCATAGTATAATAACACTGTCCTACTTTGTCCCACTAAATTTGTCGCTGCTATGTGTCAGTGTTATTCATCTGTTATGGACATTGTCTGATCGTGTTGGACAAGGTTTTACAATGTTAATATGAATTTTTATACAACCCTGCCATAGAGAATTACTCAGGGATCCTCTATGTCTTCTTCTTACCTCATAGAATAGCTGAGTAACGGTGATGTGTTTGAGTTATGTATTTAACCCTGTGAACTTTGATCCTAGGCGGCGAGGAGGAAAGTACGCTGTAGGCTCCGCCTGCATTGGAGGTGGCCAAGGCATCGCCATCATCTTGGAGAACACACACTGAAGATGAAGACTTCAACACACACACACACACACACACACACACAGACACACATTAATAAGCACTCGGAACAACCTTAATCAGGAAGACATATCAAATACACATAGGCACTCAGAAACACAGGCAACATCCCTGAAATCAGCCAACGCGTGGTAGACCTGTGGGGGGAAAAAAAACAGCATAAAGGACAAACACTGTTAACAAATTGTGTTGTGGCTTGCATTGAGTTGAATGCAAAATCTAATATTTATATGACTTTATTTGTAGCTGTGACAGACTCTTGCTCCTTCCAGTGTGCCTGTACAGGAGGTCACTCAGGTCTGTGCATTACTGGAGAATGTACTGTATGGTGACAAGGATGCCTTGCAGACACCAAGGGGCTCTCCGTCCCATTGTGTACTTGTGCTGAAGATGCTGGTGTTACACAATGCACATTACACAACTTTGTGTCTTTATTGTTGCAGTTTGTTGCCTCCTGCTTGACTGCATTATGTAACACCCATCCAGCTTTTTCTAAGCCTTTAACAGACTGACAGTCTCTCTCTCTCTCTCTCTCTCTCTCTCTCTCTCTCTCTCTCTCTCTCTCTCCACCACCATGTGTCTTTGTTCACTCCTATTGATCCACTCAGTGGAAGTATACACTCTATAAATGACAACAGGCTATGACTGTTCATTCATGTTTTGTAAAAAAGAAAAGAAATTCATCTTCTCAATAAAAACTTGAGTTCATACTGCCTTAATTAATTGTGTCAGTGATGCTTTGAACAACAAGCACTGTTGTTCCATATAGTAATACAGCGTAATTTTCCCTGTTTACATAGACACAAAATGTTATTATGATTGTAATAATATAATGTAATGATATAATGATTGTCAAAGGTTTTTTTTCTTTTCTCCCGTCATCTACTTCCTGAATTTTTGGTCAACGATTCCTGGGACACTGTAACACTGGGGCACATGAAACTTGGTGGGCATGTAGTCCCAGTAGACTTTTACGGAAAAATTACGTTAGGTCCCCGGGGGCCACTCCATCTGTGCGTGAAACCCAAAAAATGTGAAACCCAAAAAATGCCGGTTTTCCTAAAAAACTACCTGACCCGTGACATTGAGGATGATGAAATTTCAAGAGCCCACATCAACTTAGCTTATAACCAGTTATTTGTGATTTGCACCCTCATGGTAAAAAATTAAAATGCAATATTATACTGCTTTAATTGCCCCTATCTTTAGATCAGATACTATAAACTGCACCAAATTTAATGTGTATGATGAACCCGACATCTTGTGGGAATATGTCAAGTTTTGTGGAATTTCATCCATGGGGGGCTATAGAATAAATGAATTTATATGTACATTTAATGACAGTACAACCATTGACCTGTAGATGGTGCTATTAAATGAATGGTTACTGGGTTACAAAATTCAAATGATCATTTACATCTATGTGCTCATATATAACTACATACATAAAAGCACACATGCGCACGGGTACACACACACACACACACACACTACATACTGTACACACAAGCACACATGCGCACGGGTACACATACACATACACACACACACACACTCTTATACTTGTACACAAAAGCAAACTCGCTCATGCAGACACACATTTATAACATGAGAGAGATACAAACAAGTTGACAAGCATCATATATATGCAGAGAATGTGCAGAACTGAGCGGCGGTCATATTTTGTACCGCCATGCGGTACATCTAGTTTAAAACTCATGTAAACAGTTTGGTTGAAAAAAAAATGAGCCATGTAGATTGCAAGTGGTTTTGTCGTTCCATATATAGTCCAGTCAATCTAGCGTAAAGAGAAAAAAAATTGCAACAGGAACGGTTCATAGTTTTTATTGGTCCTAACACCCCCCTGAATCATATACTAAAAGTCTTCCACAATAGATGGAGTGGAACATATATATTTTCCATGTTAAAGGGCAAAGTTGTTCCCAACACTCTAAGTCAATTGAGTAGGAACATTACAAGTTTTGATGATGTTATGCTTATATTTGAAAATTAAGCATTTATCCTTAAAATATCATAATCTCCATAACAAAATACACAAGCTGAAAATTGGATGAAGCCAGATAAAAAATGTATTGTTTCATTCTGGACACATAACTCAACATTAGAGAAGAGAGCGTGGCTATGTATAAGTATACTTCACCTCCACCTCCATAGTGTACAGTATGTGTAGCAGGGTAGACTTTAGTCCTGGCAAAATAACCCATTTTGGGGCCAAAAATAGAAGTAATTGTAAAAGATGAGCTATGCACGTATAGCCTGGGAGTTCCCATGCTCCTTTGCGCGCTTATTTCATTTCACTCTGCAAAGCAGCATGGTGACCATGGCCGATTTTCTTGCCTGCTTTTGGTATCCAATCACAGAACAAAAAGGGACTAGTACGGCCCTCGATTGCACTTTACTATGTAGAGACGCTATGATAGACATTCGTAGCGCCCAATAAACGGCTCTGGACAATCGTAAATGAAGCTTCCGCTACGAGAGATGCAATAGGTACTGTAGGTCTCCAGACTAAATATCACTTGTGATTTTTAGTTTGGCATTCGCCAGGCTACCATTTTGGGGCCAAAAATAGAAGTAATTGTAAAAGAATTTTTTCAGCTTAGCATTTCTCTGAGGTGTCCTGAATAACATTCTAAAAGTCCTAAGAAATCCTAGTTGAGGAAATATGTTAAATTCTCGTCAATCCGAGGTGTCTGTCAATATACAGTAGGCTTGAATAGGGCTATCTTGTACAATGAAAGTATATGAAAAGTGGCATTTTTGGTATTACAAGTTTTTCCTGAAAATTTATTTTAATATTCAAAGGAGCTATGTAGCCTGGCGAATGCCAAACTAAAAATCACGAGTGATATTTAGTCTGGAGACCTACCTATTGCATCTCTCGTAGTGGAAACATTGTTTACAATTGTCCAGAGCCGTTTATTGGGCACTACGAATGTCTATCATAGCGTTGGTACATAGCTCAGAGCCAATACCAGAGCCACCACGTAACGTAAAATGCAATCGAGGACTGTACCAGTCCCTTTTTGTTCTGTGATTGGATACCGAAAGCAGGCGAGAAAATCGTGTGAAATGAAATAAGCGTGCAAAGGAGCATGGGAACTCCCAGGCTATGAGCTATGCACGTATCGAATTAAGACCAGAATGTGCACATGGATAGCGAAGAGATGGAGAGGGTGGGACCTGTCTCAATTTATATTATATGACACCCTGTGAGTGTAAGCTTTCAGAGAAAGTATAGCTTAAGGGGTAGATTTGTTTCCTCTTAATGCCTCAGTTCCAAATGCATTGGTTCTACGCCAAAGTCACCAGTAACAACTGATCTATAAGTGGGTATCAAAGGGAGGTGGGGAGTGAAACCTATCTCAATTTATGATTACTGAGATCCTGAAGTCCTCTGCTTTAAAAAATAAAAAGTGTTACTAATTGAGGTTGGTTACTTTTTCCTAGATTCCATATGCACTTTAGTATGAGAAATGCACCCTATTTCCCATTTTCCCTAAAAATAGACATAGGGTATGGGGGTGGGATGAGGAAAAAAAAGTTGTTGGTGAAATCCTAAGGGCATAAGCTCTCAGAAAATATATTGTTTATAGGGTCTAATATGTTTCCCCTAAATGCCAGTGGCCTAGATGTCACCCAAAACAGCCCAATTTGCAAACACAGAATTTCTTCATTATGGGCTTTATTGTTGTGAGGAGGGTGGGGCATACCTCACTGTCACACCCATGGAGGTATTAATAAACCTGGAGAAACATACCAAGTCCCGCCTCCCATTCATTCCAATGTGGAATGCTAGGCTAGAGAAATTCATCCAAAATTGAACAAAATTTTCAGTTGTCAAGATGGCGTTTCATGGAGCTCACTTCCGACTCCATTTCATTAGGCCAATGAGAGCCCATGTTACTTATGGAGATGAGGGCGGGACACACCTGATGTGCACAGGGAGCTCATTAGCATGAGCTGAAAGTGTAGCATTAACCAATCAGCATATGTCAAATGGAGTCGGATATGATGTCATTTCTGGAAAATGGCGACGAGGAAGTGCAATGCTAATTGGCGAAGCCAGAGCCCGTTTACGGCGAGCCATGGCACTCCTATTAACGCCATTCAACCTGCAATTCCAATTGCAAATCCGCTAGGGGCGATCGCGAGTCAGTGGAAACTGAGTGGAAAATCAATGGGCACCTATGAGGTATAGGGTTAAATGTATAATTTTCACATATTTAGGGACAACATATCACAGATTGCATTTTATTTTAAGCAACTTTGACATGGATTTCAATCAAAATGAAATATATTTAATACATATGACCATTACGTTTTTCATCTTTGAGCTGTTTTTCCCCTGACTCACTAGCATTCTGCTACTCTATAGACTTGCTATGTCACGTGACAGACACTTTGGAAGGGATTTTACAAATGAACAAAAAATGCTAAAAATATTATGTGTGGACTGAGAATTAAATCAAATTACTCTGAACCGCATGCATGAATGCATTTATTCAAGAAAAAATTGTATCTAAAGAAATGCAGCATTTGAGGGTGCAGCTGCATGAGAACCCAATTCATTCTTCACTGACTCGCGCGCGCCATCTAGGCACAATACCACCGGAGTGCTAATTCTCCCCTATTAAAAGTTCTCTGGCGAAGCTAATCAGCCAAATCCTGACCCCCTGGTCACACCATGCCATGTTATATCACATCCTGGGGATGTATGCTTTCAGAAAATATATGGGATGTATGGTAAAATTAGTTTACCCTTCATGCTTCGGCCAGGCCATAATGTAGTTGTGTACATTTCCCTCCAAAATCCAGACAAATCCCATTCATTTCAATGGGAAATTTACTTTACTCGACCAAATTTATGTTCCAATCCATCTACTGTGAAGACATTTAGCCTATATATGATTCAGGGGGGACCAATAAAAACTATGAACCATTTCTGTTGCAATTTTTTTTTTGTCTCTTTACGCTAGATTGACTATAATATGCCGTAATTTTCCCTGTTTACGTGGACATAACATTTTATTTAAAGCTCATGTAAACAGTTTGGTTGATAAAAAACTTAGTCATGTACCTGTAGATTGCAAGTGGTTTTGTAGATTGTTCAAAAAGTCTTTAAAGGCTTAGGCCAGGGCTCACAGGAACGTATTGGGTCAAATTGAATGTGTTTGACTGATTATATGATGATATATTGGACCAAGGAAACTTTTAATGTGGAGGTACCTAAACCTGTTCACAGCAAAAATGTATGCAAATTTGGAATGAAAACCTCCACTTATCATGGAGTATGACAACTATTTGTATGACAGTATTGATTTCCAAGTACAAAAATAAAGAAATTAAAATGCCATTATTCCTAGATACCACAGTAGCCTAATAAGTAGGACAAAAAAATAAACTAAACAAAACACAAAGACTTTGTTGTTCTTATCCTTAGGTTCATGTGGCATATTATGTTTAGTGTGCATGGATAAGCAGCTGCTTATCTCTGAAATACTTTTGGATGCTTTTCTGTAGTGACAGTACCTTGTAATATTTATTCCTACACAGTAGGCGGCGAAATACCTCTTATCAGTTGCATGGCCACAGCACAAGAAAACTGAAGACGAAGAACGCGTTTTACGTCACGAGTATATATAGGCGAAATGCCCGGATGTCGGTCTTTTTTTCTAAGTAAAGGTAATCATGGCTTCCACGTCGCCTTTTGGAAATATAATCTATGATCATCTGTGTCTTACAAACTGTATATTGTTAAACTGTAGTAATGTTGTTGTATTGGAATAGCAGTAGCATTCTTTGATGTTAAGATTTATTATGAATATTTGTTTTTAGCTCCGATAAGTGCGTTTAATGTTTGAGTCAAGTTTTAGGCCTGAAGCCAGAGTCGAGTGCGCTATTCCGGGTCGTAGAGCACGTTTTGCTTATAGTCGTACATGTACATGTAAATGTGCTTGGCTTCTTAAAAGAAATTGTCTTGTCAAAGTCGATAAGTGTCAGAGTAATGCTGAATTAAATGCTATATTGAGATCATCATTGCGGTCAGTGTAGGGAATCTATGCTATCTGTCTATGAACTGCTACAGTGCTAATGTATTACCGTCACGTTGTGCTTCAGAAATGTTAACGTGACTACGAGCCGTAAGCGAACACTTTAGTTTGTGGTTAATGCATAGTTTGTGTGGAATTATGCTAGATCCCCTTGTTGACTTTTGTCCTGGGTTGTTGTTTGAAAGCAAGTTAGATGTTTACATTGCAGACGTTTGAGTTATGCTAACACGGCTAAGGTAATGGTGCTTGCTAAGACCATGCTAGGAACCGTCACATGTGAATCTAAAGGATGTTTTATTTAGTTTTTTTAGGATATAATGGATGAAATTACTCTTGTATGCGATTAACAATATGCGTGTAACCAGTCTGTGTAACAAACGTGAGTGTTCCTACTGGTTTTAAAGATGTTGCAGACCAGGCAGTTGGATGTTGGTTGACAGTTGTGTTGGTAATGAGTGAAGGCTGTAGTTTACTGACTGTATGCATTGCATGTTCTGTAATCTAATTTTTTTTTCTCTGATTTTTCTTTCCCCTCAGATGGCCGAGGGAGACAAGAAGAAGGTGGCCAAGAGGAAGCACGGCAGCCGTAACCCCGTCCTGGTGCGGGGCATCGGCCGCTACTCCCGTTCTGCCATGTCTGCCCGCCGTGCCATGTACAAGAGGAAGACCAAGGCACCTGTGACCAAGGTGGGCATAGCCAGCAGGCTGCGACATTACTTGGGGAGAAACATGGATGGGGGCCCAGACTAGGGGATTGAGATGGTAAATGAATGGGATGAACTAACATCTGTGTGTGTGTGTTTCAGATTGAGAAGAAACTGAAGGTCAAGGCCCCCACCAAGGCCACCAAGCCAGTTGGCGGAGACAAGAATGGAGGCACCCGTGTTGTCAAACTGCGCAAGATGGTGAGTGGGTCATCACAAGAGTGAGCCCTAAGCAGGTGTACATAGTTAGTAGTAGTGAGCTGCTTGGGGAATTTGGTGACTTGTGTATCAACGAGAAAGCTGGATATTGTGCTAAATTAAGGTAGAAATGACGTGTATGGTATACAGTGGAAGTACAAGCTTAAAGCTTTTCCTCTTGGGGGTTATGGGAAAATTATTTTATTGATTGATGGGGCAAGGAGCATGCTGCATTTGAAAGATGTGTAGTTTTCTGAGATGTTAACTGCCTGTGAGCATTTGACTTCATCTTAATCACAATATTTCCCAGGAAATAGATTCCATTTCTGGCTTGAGGTGATGAATGTCATCATGCTGGTGCAGGTGTTGATCTTTGTGCTAGTGTTGAGTAGAACTGCCCGATGGTGGGTTTTGCTTGCAAGAGGGCTGCTTGTGAATTATTACTTCAAGCCTAAGCTGTCAACTTTCCTGGGCCATTTCACCAGTTCATTACTTAGTCCTTGGTGCTTAAGAGTTGTAGGGAAGAGAATTCCAGATGAAAACCATACAACACTGCCTTCAGAAGTGTGCCTGAAGCGGCTTCTAGATGGTGTTACTAGATGTAGAGTTTGAAGATGTGTTTCTGTAGTGGAGAAGCCCAAGCGATAGTTTGTAATGACCAGTCACTTGAGTTGTGACTCTGTGACACCAGTGAAACTAGTTTAGAGCAGAGCTATTGAAGTGCATTGGGATTGAATATGATGTCCAAATTACATGGCCAGTCACCTGATGGGAGGTCATCAGTCTTAAAACGTTCATTTAGTCAATTTGGGAGATTATTTAATGATGCCCATATATTGGTTCTATGGAGGGAGCAACTGTAGTTCTGTAATGCTAGACTTCAGACTGTAGTTTAATCCTGGTCTTGTGTGCGCTCTCTTCCCTCATTGTAGCCCCGGTACTACCCCACAGAGGATGTACCCCGCAAGCTGAAGAGCCACGGCATCAAGGCCTTCAGCAAGCACACCCGCAGGCTGCGCCGTTCCATCACCCCCGGAACCGTTCTCATCCTGCTCACTGGACGCCACCGTGGAAAGGTGAGGGTTACTAACGTACACACACACACACACACACACACACTCAAATATATGTATGAAAGGCTTCTATATGTTGACAGGACACACACAACTGCACACATTCATGCGCCAAGATAAGGCCACCTACCTAACATATTCGCTTTTTTGGTTTTTGCCTACATTTTGGTTTGGTTATTCGTGTGACTTTTGCACTGAGTTTATGGCTACTACTGTTGGTTCTGACAACTGCCATAATAAATTTGTTTAATTTAAGAATCCAGTTTTTAAAAATGTAATGGATCAATTTCCATTTTACATATAGCTCTGTAATGTTTAAATGAACATGACTGGCATTTGGATAAAATAAGGAGGAGTTGTGGTTGTCTTAGACCTTTGATTAACATTGAATTTCCCCTTAGGGATCATTGAACTATCTATCTATAAAAAAAATCAAACCACTTGACAATCAATAATTATGAACAGTTGCTTATTGCAATTATGATTCTGAGCATTCTAAACGAAAGCAGTCTGATTAGATAACAAATGTGCCCTGAGTGCTAATTTGGAGTCCAGTACCAAGCTAGCCCATGTGTAAAATTCATTTGCAGATTTTCTGATTCTCTTTGTATGAAACGGTGAGATTTCTCTTGGCTTAAGGCACAAAAATTATTGCCCACATGTAGTGTCCGGGGAAGTGCACTGTACATAGTGATTCAAGAGATTTGTTTGCATATCAAAAGATTTGCCTGTGATGTATGTTCTACATACGCTCCAGCACATGCATCAAATCATCCATCCATGGAGTGTTATGTGCTAGTCAGCCAATCTGCATATCCATGCTCAATGGGGCTGACCTCCTGGGTCATCCAGTCGGCTTGAAGCGACACTGTTGGACACACACACACACACACACACACACACACACTGTCCCTCTACATGCATCAGTGTGTCTCTTCAAAGCGCAATGCATTCACACACAAACTGTGCCGAGCCCACACACGGCTTCGTGTTGCCCACACAGTGAAGTAGGGCCGCTGAGGCCAGCCACTCACCCACGCTTGGTTACAAACACACACACACCACTCTCTCTCTCTCTCTCTCTCCTGACAAACACTGGCACTTGGCTACACACTGGCAGATGAAGCAGCCAACGGTGTGAACATGCATCGACACCCACCCCCAGCTTCACACTGCCCTAAATTACAGTTAGCTACACATACACATGCACACACCCCCACACTCTTGTGGAAGAGGGCCAGCTCCCAGCAAACACAAGACTGTGCCATGACAGAAAAGGCGGAACTGAAATGTCTTAAAACCCCACTGATTATAGGCATGGGTTATTGCATCACATCTCACCATCCCTCTTTACCGCCTGTGCCTTGTACCACAGGAATGATTGATTTGAATGGTGGTGGTTTTGTTGGTAGGTTATGTTCAGTTTTATTTACATGTCTTAATTTGTTATTTTTTGTCTTCCCTACAGCGTGTGGTCTTCCTCAAGCAGCTGAGTAGTGGCCTTCTGCTCGTGACCGGTGAGTTCACCAGCCTTGCCTTGCCTAATTGCCCTAGATAGCCTGGTTGTATGTAGTATGGTCTTTGTATGCTATAACAAAGATGAGAGGAATATAATATTCATGGCTGGGCAAACATTCATGTTATAGATGCTGGGCAAACATTTGTTATACATGCATGTTGGTGTGGTGCTTATGCTTCTTTTCTTTTTCTTTCTTCTCTCCTTCCAGGCCCCCTGGCCATCAACAGAGTGCCACTGCGCAGAGCTCACCAGAAGTTTGTCATTGCCACCAACACAAAGGTCGACATCTCCGGCATCAAGCTCCCCAAGAACCTGTCAGACGCCTACTTCAAGAAGAAGAGGCTGAGGAAGCCCAAGCACCAGGAGGGCGAGATCTTTGACACTGAGAAAGAGGTAAAAATACATGGTTGGGAAAATCTGGGCGTTTCATAAAGGGCATTTTGGCTAAGGGAGAGAATAATTCAATTCAATTTCATAAAGGGCATTTTAGCAAAGGGAGAGAATAGATGCTAACCAGTAAGCAACTTTTAGAAAATGGTCTCCAGACCCAAACATGATCAAATTCACCAGCCATTTTGTCTGAAATCTGCCAGACAGATTTAGTACTGGTAGTCATTTTCTCCTGATGTCTGACCAATGGTTAAAAATATTTTGTTACCAGACTTATTGGCTTACACGGCAAAGTTGTATCTTGACTCTTGCAAAGCAAAGTCTTAGTGCCTGTTGAAAGATTTTGATCGTAAAAGTTCTGAGTTTCATTTTAGACGTTTTTGTGCTTTTAGTCTTTTGTAATGTGTGTTGCATGAAAAAGAACAGCATTGGCAGCACAAAATGGAGTCTGTCAAATGATCTTTAGTAGTCTTATGTTCAGTGTCGCCAATGATGGAGGATTTGGTTGCCTCTTCACTGTGGTTGCGTAGTGCTGACATGTCTGCCCCATCTTGTCTTTGCCCCTCTGCAGAAGTACTCTGTGACCGAACAGCGTAAAGAGGACCAGAAGGCAGTTGACTCCCAGTTGCTCCCTCTCATCAGGAAGGTCCCACACATGAAGGATTACCTGCGCTCGCAGTTCTTCCTGTCAAATGGCGTCTACCCACACAAACTGGTCTTCTAAGTGAACTCCAATAAAACGCTGTCTTTTTCCATCTAAACTGCCAGACTGTTGTCCTTTATTTTCCACAAAATGTCTCACTATGGGTTAATCAGTTTGATTTGGTCAGAGTTAATTTTGGTAACATGCCTTTTCCTACAGTACAAAGACGACTCCTAGATTCAGGTGTTACTGTAAGCATTGGAATTTCTAATCATTTCTAAATTGTTTATGGAAAGTGCCTTTTTTTGTTGTAAAATGTTAACAATCCATGAGGGATTGCCTTGTTGCTTTCACATGCTTTCTCTAATGTACCAGATATAGATTTTCTCAACATGAGCAAAGTTTTATTGTACATTAAAGGTCACTGAAATTCAGCTTTGTGAAAATGGTTCCCTGTTTCTAAAGGTCCACTTAGCCCTCATTTAGTAAGCCTATTAAACGTCTTCTCTGTAAAAGCTGAGAAGTTAAACTGGCATTAGAACAGTGAAGTTAAGATGGTACACTGAGGTTACGAATGGGTCTGATATCTTAAATTATGTAGGGCTGCTACAAAACAAGGACATAATTTGATGGCCTCTCCAGGTAATTAATTGGGTCAAAGATCTTAGAAGGAATAATGTTCACTCCTTATTGGAAATTTTTACTGTAGATGCCTCTTGCCTTAATTGGTTGGTTTGAGTGAAGGCTTAATCATTTTAAACTACAGGAGAAAGTGGTGTGTGTGTGTGTGGGAAGCTCCAATTTGACTTCATTAACACACCCAGTTCAGCCATGTAGACAGCCTGGATAAAGTGTTTCAGGTTTAAAAAGTTGTTACATTAAATACAGGACAAAACTGAATTCACTACAGCTTGCAGCAATTTGATATTGCTCTAAGTCCTCTTTCAAACAAACAAAAGCCTTCCACCCCATCTCTAGTGACTACAGAAACAATACATAGTTGCACTTGTTTCAGTCAACACACCAGACGCCTTTCTTTGAAAATAATCTATTTTAACAAGCATCTGTGATATCAGCCATGACCATTGTGATCATACCCATTAATATTGCAACAAGACACTGCCAGTATGTAGTCTGTCCCATTTGATGCTGCTCCAGCCACACTGTGGCATGTATTCTATATGGAAGTGATGAACACTTTCCAAGTTATTGCAACGATGTACACTTCAAATAGCTGCTTCTGTGTGGCCTTCAGCATACATGTAAGCATTTACCCAGTATAGCAGGGGTGGGCAATTATTTTGGCCAAGGGGCCACATTGGCTTTTAGATTTTGACTAACGGGCCGGGTTAACAGTTAATCAGTTGATGCCGGTAAATTGGCATCTCAATCTCAAACCAGTAGCCCCATTTACTTCAGTGGACATGTTAACATGCAGGTTTAAAAGGATAGGATTTGTATTTCATGAATACAACAAATTTAATAAATCAGGCCTATAATCTAAGTCACCATGACTAAATAAGAAATTATTTTATTTTGGGAAGGCTCCACGGGCCGCATTAAATAGCTCCGCGGGCCGCATGTGGCCCCCGGGCCTTAGTTTGCCCAGGTATGCAGTATAGGATGTTTAGAATATAAAAAATTTACAGATTCCAGCACATCAATGAACACAAACTAATTGCCATTTCAACGGGACAGCCAGACCATTCCGCTTTAATTAAAAAAAAAGGAGAGGAAAAAAAATAAATCAAGTGACATTAAAACATTTTCAAATGTGTAGAAAACAAAAATAAATACAAGTGTTTCATTCTGTTGCCATTCACCATTCAAATAGCCATTTTTTCTTTTCTTTTTTTCCAAAACAACAGAAACAACAAAAGAAGCAGCCCAGAAACAGTCGGTCCCCAGGTCAGGAATGAGGAGCCTCTCTGCAAAGTCAGTCTGTGTTTAATGGTCAGTAGAGAGTAGTGAGGGAGGTCGGCCCTTCATCCTGACTTGAAGAGCAGAATGGCTACCTGGCCAAGGTAGAAGTAGATGAAATGCTTGGTCTCGTGGGTAACGTAGCTGCCGAAGTTTCTTCCCACGATGCAATGCCAGGTGGGGTTGTACTTCTTGTCAAATTCCTGGTATGGGCAGAGAGATGGCGATTTAAAAACATGGAGGATATTAATTACTTCATGTCCTGCAACTTCATACTCGAGGAAGGGCAAAGCCACCAATAAAAGCAAATGCTGCACTTGGCTGCAGCATCACAGACTACTAAGATTACATGTGTTGGGAAAGAACTCATAATGCTAAGGATATCAATCCTACTGTTTATTACAGTTGGGTCAGGGAAAGGGGTTTTCTGGGCAGTGCATGTATGGCAGTTCAGCAACAACGTTTTGCATCTTTTTGCTGGCTTTCCAAACAGTTCTGTTTGTGACTTTTAAAATCTAATGCAATGTTCTGTCATTATGAACTCATGGCTGAGGCCCCATTACCCCATTTATCCAATCAAGAGAAGAGTTTAAGCCAATCTCTGTGACTTTACAGTCCTAAGGGGTGGATACCTTTTTGATGTAAGCAGCAATGTCTTTCTCAATGTTGTATTTCTCCAAAGCCTGGGTGGCGCACTCCACAGCGTCCTGCTGCATATCCTCGGACATGTCCGCATTTTTGATCACTGCCTTTCTGTCAGACATGGTGGCTCTGCAAGGAAGACACACATGAAGTTAGGACCCAAGTGATGGCGTATGCTATTATGTAAACCAACAGACATCCAGTGCATAAGTTCAGTGGACAGCCACAAGAGCATGGATGCAGGCACAGTGACATCTTCTCACATCAACCACAGAGTTGCCAGCGCAGTCAGCCACACAGCCAATCTACAACTACTCTCCCATTTCATCAAACCAACAGCGCGGCCACCATCTTCCACGCTAGAGCTGTCTTACCAGGACTGATCTCGTGCAGCGTCTGTGGCTTAGCGAGCCGTCCAAGCGGCGGTTATCGTGCAAACACCCGTTACATAATGACTGCACATGGCATACGAGAGTGCCATTATTTCATCTTTGTTGCATAACTATCTCAATAACCGCGCGGCGGAATCCATTCCAAGCCATGTACATGGTTTCTATGGATACACCCAATTGTATATTCAGATCCATTTCATCCAAGTCAGCTAGTTATCGATACTGATTCTGGTCTGAAAGATTTAGCACAAAATTTTAAAATAAAAAAGGAACAGCTAACCTTACTATTACTTTAGCTAAGTAAGTTACATCGTAACTTAATACCCACAGCTGGAACTCACAAGGTTCACATTCAATTTTATATTTGATTGTCATAACCAACTTAACGTTATCTTATAGGATAAACTAGGACGTGGCTCATTTCCCATCAATAAAATAGCTGAGGTCAACTGTTGTAACAGATCTATCCACAGTAAACATAACCCCAACCTCGAGTAACGTTATCATTTAACTTAAATATACCGATAGTAACGTATTAACGTTATGACAAGATCATTGATAGGTGATGTTAAAAACCTCTAACGTTATGATTAACGTCACTTGGCGACGCATGCATAACATTAACTTCCAGTAATGTTAAAAACAAGTTTAAGCAATCGCACTGTAAGAGTAGCATGAACTTTTAACAGCTTAAACCGTTACCGTTAGACAACATTAATGTTGTCAGGCCTGAAGACCATCCCCGTAGGTCTCGTTTCAAGCTAGTGAACAATCTTAGGAATGCACTTACTGTTACCATGTTGCCATGCTACCAGTGCTTATCTAGCTACCTTAGTATGACCATGCAACAGTTTACATATCAAATGGGGGTTTACTTTACAGAATCCACATAACGTATAAGTTAATGGTCAATTAATAGTCAATTAAATTATACAATATCAGTCTGGTTAGCCAACCCTCTGTTGAACACGATAATGAATGGAGAAACGTTTCAGGTTAACATGACAACGAAACCCATCTATCGCCAACACAACCATCGATGGTACTTTAGTTTCAAAATATGCGTGCGTGTTATAATAACTATTGCGATAAACACAGATCACAAAGTCATTAATTCGTAATATTTTTAAGCTTGCATACCTTATTTTTCGGCGTTGTCTACACACACAGTATGCTTCCAAGAGTGCAACGACACAACTCCCGCTAGAAGGTTGACCAAAAGTATGGTGGGTGTGTAACTGACGCAGAAACCGACAGTTCTCTATTCTGATTGGTTGTCATAATGACATCGTCTCACACCATTGGCTTATCCTTCAAGGTTTTCTCCGGTATTTCTTGCTGCATTTTATTTCAGACCATCATGCTTTGCGCGTAAGACGCTTTGTTGGTTCTCATGGCAACCGACACTTGGAACTGACTGGAACGTCTGGTGAATCCAAGGCCTAAAGCGTTCTATTTACAAAGCTTGGTGTGTTCTCGTGCAGAGAAATCTCGGTGTCCTTGAGGTAACATGTTCATGCCCAAGAGCAATTAATAAAGGATTGTGTTACAAGAAAAAATCCCGTAATCCAGCATTGAGATGGGATAAGTATTGGAACCGTTAGACAGTTCTTTTCCCCCGAGCATTTCGCTTGATTGTGATGAGTCTCTGTAAACGGTAACCAGTGTTGTTTCTCAGACTCAACTTTCAGACCTAGACCTTTTTATGAAAATTGATTATTCGCCCTATTGTCTGTAGTTACATGTGTATAAAAGCATATTGGTCTCATGTGCATCTGTTTGCATGTGTTTTTACTAGTCTGACAACCCCTGTATGCACTGGAAAGTAAAGTAGCCAAATAGTTAGCCTGTCACGCCATCGTAGAGCTTTGAAAGTCGATGGCAATCAGGCTACCAAATAGTTGCTGTTCTGAGTTGCTATCTGCCAAATAGTTGCTGCACTGAGGCCAAAATGCTTTTACCCACATCACGTAGGCTTAGCTAACTCCAGGTAAAGGTGAATAACATAAATATTCCTTTAAAAGAAAGACAGATTCAATCACATCACACACTCTTTATTCCTCTTGAAAGATGAAAAAGAAAACAGGCCAACAGTCCAAAGTCTGAAGAAAAAGTGAAACAAAATGTTCTATTAGGCCTACATATTCAACAGGTGTGTGTGTGTGTGTGTGTGTGTGACAAATAAAGCTCACTGAATCGAATGTGGACTGAGTTAGTACAGGAAATACTGCATATTTGGAAAATGCGTTGCTACTTGAATGGCTCCACACCTATCTATGGTTTAAACAATAGAGCTAATGGGGACCAGGCATCTCATGGATGTTTGCCAAACAACCAAAGTCTGTTAGTTGTTTGTAGCCAACTTCTGACTTGAAAGACGTGATTATTTTGCATTACAGAGTAGGCCTATCTCAAATGTAATGCACCTTCAAATGACTCAGAATTAGTGACACATGGTGATGAATTAACACTGAAGCAGCCCCACTAATAGGACTCAGCACTGAGTAAAGTCTGAAATGTAGCCTAACTGAAATATGTGTGCAAACAACCATTCCCATGTGTAATTAATTTGCACCGTTCCATTAGGCACTTCATGAAGTTTTTCAATGTATGATGCCCATTCAGACACTTTTGAGTTAATTATGTTAGCAGCCCGAACGCATTCGAGACATGTTCATACAATGAAGCACCAAGTCAGACTCAAGTCTGAGTCCTGGACCCAATAATACAAGCCTCATATAGACTACCTCTCAACCTTTCCCATTTCCTTACATCTGAGTTAATTCCCAAATAATTCTGCATGGCTCATCTTTATCGAAGGCCTCATGAGCATTGAGATTTTCCTCAGAGGGCCGCTATGCCAAGTTTACATGTGTGACCAAAAAATATAAGGTGAAAAAAAAGTACATTTTGTTGTGTTTTTGACCATCACCAACACAGTCCTAATGTGGCACCACTTACAGTAATTTAAATTATGTCTTTCGTGTTGGTAAGTAGTTCCATGATTCACCTCAGGGAGAGTGACACAATCCTTTTTTTTGCGTCAATAGAACTATTTTTAAATAGGCCACAAAGCTACAATTC
Organism: Sardinella longiceps; assembly: GCA_027497455.2. Classification (NCBI taxonomy): domain Eukaryota; kingdom Metazoa; phylum Chordata; class Actinopteri; order Clupeiformes; family Clupeidae; genus Sardinella; species Sardinella longiceps. The sequence goes on along the minus strand of JAODXP020000019.1, from coordinate 4,059,499 downwards.
TTTTCAAGCCTTTTGAACCAGTCTGGACGAAATGATGTTAAGTGCCATAGGGCCTTATGTTTGACACCCGTGGCCGAAATGACATACAGTACATGCTGCTGAAATGCTTACTGTAAGCAAACATCAATAAACCACAGTGAGTCATGGCCTAAAGCGACAACCATCCCTATGGAGATATCTGTGAACAACCCCACCCCACTATTTCTAAGTAACTCATTGCACCTCACCGCTTCTGCTTTCATTTTTAGTTACTTGTGGTATTTAAGACACATTGTATTGTATCACTACTATTAGCAACACTTATTACATTGCCAGCTATTTTTAAAAACAAGCCTGTACATAAAACATTCTCATTTTGTTTTTATTGCTCACAAACATCCCATACAAACACACATTAAATAGTTTCCTCAAATCAAGCGACTCATACGCTTCACTCTTTTTCTAACTAAACCTCTGTAGTTCTGAGAAATATTACTGTAACAAAATGAAATGAAGGCATTCTTGTTCCTCCTCTTTATCCTTTTCTTTTAGCAATTTTTTCACATTTTCTTTTCTTTTCACAAGGTAAAGACCACTCCACTGGTCCTAATGTTTTCATGCAACGTCCATGATTGCTCTAACTTCAGAATAATTAAAAATCATAAAAAATAAGCTTTGTCATCATAACAAAATAAACTTTTCAAACATCATACTTCAGCTGTGCCATTTGACCATGTATCACTGAGCATGTTTTAGACCTATTAAATGTTTCTCTTAGGACACAGACAGCTGCATAGAGAACTGTGACAAGCAGCTATGAAGAAATTCTGATAAAAGCTTCCCAGTTCTCTTTTCCCAATCCTCTGACTCATCCTTCCCAAGGATCTAAAACATTATATGTGTGTGTGTGTGTGTGTGTGTGTGTGTGTGTGTGTGTGTGTGTGTGTGTTAGAGGGGGATCAGGAGTGACAAGTCTTTGAGGGTCTAGGGATGAAGACTTTTTCCAAGTGTTCAGCTCCATACTGCACAAGTTTTCTGGAGACATTCAGGGTTGTAGGTAGTTGTGAGCTTAGAAGACGGTGACACACACACACGCACGCACACACAAGGGACACACATATACAGACAGAACAAAGGACACTTGTGTCCCGTTGTCGGAATCTGACTAATAGCAACCAAAATCTTCATTCCCACCCAGCCACCAATCCCTTAAAATAAAAAATATCTACTCAGCACACACACATGTATGTATACTAACTCAGTCACAATATCTCTCACAAACAGGCAAACACTCATCATCAATATGGGAAACACAACTTAAATAAACACATGAATAAGGCTAGAGTAAATACTGATTCGTAAACTCTTCCTGGCTTTTGTCTCTTGATTTTACTTCTCTACTCTGTTATCCATCCATCTAGCCACCGTTCTATCCATCCATCCATCCATCCATCCAGCCATCTCTCCCCTCTTCCTGTCTTGGACTTATTCACTGCGGTCCTTGGGTTCTCTGTATTTCCACTGGATGTAGTCAAAGATGTCCTTCTCACTGTCCACCAGCAGGGGTTCCCCAGCCATACCTGAGAAACAACAGCTAGCTGTTACCACGGAAACAATGTTGCTGGATGACGGTGGTTCTGTTAACTTAGCAACTACAGCATCACAAAATAGGCACCCACCACTGGACGGCAGTGCTGAATGCATTATACAGGGGTTGTATCGGAACTAGTATGGTGCTAGTACTGGAACTACTACACTGGGGTTGTGCCATTGGCAACATTTCAACTCGTTCAACTCATAGAAAGTAAAAGGCTCATTGGTTGGCCGCTGATCAAATGTTTATTTTCCAACCAACTGATATTTGTAGCAGAACAAATATTATCTCTAACATCTGCGGAGTACTACACCACTGTAAGCTCTAGAAGTGTACAATCAAAGCAGGGTTTCAGTTTGCCTCTATCTGTGTGAGCCTTGGTATCCAAAGCCATAGAGATAAAACCACAGATGTGGCCACAGTGCATTATCTTTTGTATATCAAGTTATATTCACTCAGTACCAATATTATCTTATACAAACGGTGAGGAAAAACGATGTCTGAGTGCAGAGGTGTTTATGTAGACTTCAACAGCCATCTCTGATGTGCTGGGAGACTCACCGGTGACCCCTAGTGGGCGGATAGTGTACTCGTTCAGGGTGAAGCCCTTCTCCAGCGCATGAGTCCTCATGTTCTTGTTGAAAACATCACTGCCAGTGAAGTAGAGGACGCCACAGTAATACTGATCCTTAGGAATGAGCCTGGATAGAGGAGGGAGAAACATCACAGTAACGAATTTGTCTTGTAATCCATCATGCCTTTAAAGAAGAAAAAGTGAAAGCAAAAAAACTGTAGTTGATATGCATGATTTCCTTCTTATGATCTTAGATTGAAGAATGTCATCAGAAGGCAAGGCAAGTTTATTTATAAAGTGCATTTCATACACAGAAAATCATGCAGTTCAGTATGATTTAAAGAGCTCAAAGCAAACAAACAGTGAATAATAGAAACTAAAATGACATAGGATGAAAGTGTACAGTAGATAATATCAGAAGAATTATGTCACCTGATATCAATGCGTCTGTGGGGGTTCTCCTCCGTTGCGTCTGGATCATCGTCTATCTGAAGTTGACACACGCCCTGCAACCATATTCACAACAGGTCTTTTTTAGTTTTATATTTACAAAACTTTATTGTCCCCGAAGGGCAATTTGTCGTACAGTACAGCACAATGATGGGACAGATAAAAAGACAAGACATAGAGCAGACAGACAACCAGACATCCACAGGATCACTCACTCAATACACACTACACAATCCACAAACACAAAAAATAATCATCTCTTACATCACATACGCACATCATAAAAACCACAATGCATAATAAATAATAAATAAAAACAACACCACAAACACCATGCAACAATACTACTGCACTACAATGCAATAGGTTGTGCAAGTTATCTAATGCCGTCAGAAATATTCTTCTATCTAGTTTTGACATGGGTCAGTTCTTTGTGTTGTTTTGTCTAAGGGACAGTAGGGTGGGGTAGAGTGTGTGTTGTGCTCACCATAAATTTAGTGTCACCCTTGGACAGAGTCTCAGTGACAAAGCCAATGGATTCCAGGTGCTCAACAACTGCATGCAGCAACTTGGGCTGGATATAGAACAAACAAACAAACAAATAAACACATACTGTACAGCACAAACATAAACAGCACTAGGAAGAAAGTAATCAACCACTGGTTTTATTAAATCATTGGATCTTTCTAAAAAATACTGGTAATATGATATGTGTAGAATATGGTATGTCGACTTAGAGTAACAAGGACACACAGATTATGGCCCTTGTGAGTGTCAGAATTTCCATTTCAACAAGAAGAGAACATGGTTTTAAGTGCAAAATACCAAAATTATCCTTTAAAAAGGCCATTCTTGAAAAGTTATTTAAATTGCCAGACCACAGACCTGTTTCTCTGTCTCTGAGGTGTAGTCCGGGTGGGTTAGCAGGATATCAATATCACCACTCGACTCTGCACCTGCAAACGCAAACACACACACACACACACACACACACACACACACACACACACACACACACACAGCACTCATCAGGCATCACCATACAGCTCTCATTTTACCAAAAAGAAACAAGGAAGACTCATGCATCCAAGAAACACTAACATGTTACTGGACATCCCAGTAGTACACGTCACACTTCAAATATATTCACAACTTCAATACCCACCCCACTAACCCACTTCATCCCATTAACAATCACATGGTTATGGGAATAGACTATTTGTATCCTCTCAATTATCCATTTACAAAGGTTTAATTACACTTTAATATTTTTGGTATCACACACACAACCTCAAAAGCCCTCTCACTACCCCACTTCATCCCACAAGTGTGAGTGTGAGACATGTATGTTTAATATACTGTACTGACACAGACATCACCTGGGTATACTCACAGACAGAAAAGAATTATAATGATATAATAGCAAACATCAACAATCACCTGGTTATGGGAATAGACTGTTTGTATCCTCTCAATTATCAATCTATAAAGGTTTAATTAATTTTCATTTCAACACTTTTGGTATCTTACCTCTCCTGTAGCTTCCACAGATGGTGCCAATGTACTCGGAGTCCACTATCTCCAGCTCCTTCAGAATAAGAGCCTGGGCAATAATGAAACAACATATGAATGCAACTTTGATACATTTAGCTTATTCTGTCAGGATGTCACTCTTGGGGTAAAGATAAATCATGGTGAAGAGTCATGTCACTCACCTCCATCTTTTTCATCTCTGATCGAGGAATACGTTTCTCAAAGTCCTCAAAGTATCTGCAAGAAAAGAGAGAAACGTTTTAAACAACACTCTTTGTCCCTCACACAAATACAGGCCACACAACATTCCAAAACAACCCCTATCCATGCATGCAATGTCTGTGTGTGTGTGTGTGTGTGTGTGTGTGTGTGTGTGTGTGTTTGAGAGATACAGGGAGAGACAGGTTAACTCACTTGAGGCCAATCTGTTGATGGTGATTGAGCTTGTGTTCAATCTTCTTCAGATCTAGAGGCAGAGGACAAACAACTCATGAAAAAAAGAGAAAACATTGATTGGAACAGACTTCAGCTGCTCTGTCAAAGAATAGCCAATAAGGTGCCAGAATGGAGATAAAAAAAAAAACACACCGTCTAAGGTCTTCACTCCCTCCTCAAAGAACTTTCTTGCGGCAGCTGGCCTAATGGTAAAGGATCCAGACAGTTAAAACCAAACTAAATGCATCAAAAAGTGTAAATGTGAACGTGAAAATGTGACAAAAAGTAAGTAAAGTCAAGAGACATAACACTCAGATGTAGTGCAGTGTAAAGGCCACCGCACACCGGTTCCGACACAGTGCTCAGCACTCTGCTTCCAACATTCGATTCCATTGTTTTCAATGCAACCCCCAAACCAGCGCCGAACTCTTCCACTGTCGATTGTGAATTACGATTGAAGTCTATTTTGTCAGAGCCGTCCATTGACATCCAATATTAATTTCACAGGCTACTGTGCTAGGCAAAATTGTCGGATTCGAAAGTGCTCCGCAATGCTGTCGGAACCAGTGTGCGGCCGGCTTAAGTAATTGGAAGACTAACATACCCAATGCCTGTGACTCTAGTGAGGAAGTTGATTGATGAGCTTGTGTCATCATTGCGGATCTGTGAGACAAAACTTTTGGTTAGCAACTTTGTTCTAACCTCCACCCCTATCTAGTTTATAACCCTCCTTCTAGGTTACAGGCATACTGTCAGGTTAAGTGAAAAGACTCCATTTTGCATTGTATTTTCTTTTTCGTTTCCTTTATAACTCAAAACAAGCAGGTGGATACTTACTTTTTCTAATTTACGCAGTTTCCCTGTAGTCAGAAACTCGTCAATCTTTTCGGCGATTTTAGCTCCGACTCCATCCTTTTGCAAGACACAACAGACATTAGCCAGACATATTCACATACAGCATGGTGAACCCATGCAGTTATAAAATCAATACAAAAACTGTTTCGCTCACCAATTTTTTAGCTTCAGTTCCATTTTTAATTTTATGAGGGTATTTTCCAATTACAGCTGCAGCTTTCCTGTAAAATAAAAGTCGTCATGGAGGAATAAGTCAAAGAACAAGTAGAAGAGAAAAAGAGAAATCCAGTGCATTTCATTCATGATCCATCGCCCCGTTATCTAAAGCCATCAAGTGCAATTAGCAGGAAAAAGAACGAGAAAATTAGATAAAACATAGACTGAATAACAAACCGCCAGCTAACAATGACTGAATGGAGCATGGTGAAATTAAACTGACAGTGAGCGTCTGTGCCCCATTCAGCTGGTGTTAGCTACCAGTTCACTACCCAGTATAGCTTGTATTGACATTTTCTCATTCGTGTTCCTAACAAACAACAGAGCTATGGATTCACCAGATTTCTCCTTTAATGGACAGTCTTGAAGGTAAATATCATGCACTGCAAAGCAACCTGCTTGCATTATTGATACTGTGACATACATGATGAGCACAAGCACATATTTACCTGTATGCATTGTATTTATGTATAGCCCTATTCACATTCCTTTCGTAATTGGCCAGTTCTGTGAAAAAGACGTGCAAAATATAATTAATATTTCCATGGAAAAAATAGGTTATGACATACTGGAAGTGTCCTATGTTAAACAAACAGCAACACCAACATCAATGAATGATCAATATTTACTGTATCTTCAAAATATACTCTTGTACTACAAACACAGGCAATTTAGTTCGTTTAATAAAAAAAAGGTTTACGACAGCAGAACAGGTTTGTGGTAGGGCTATGTTGACCAATGGGAAGTCTTGCAGTGTCCTTTTAAACGATTTAAACTGCTAACGTTAGTGCCATGGCTATTTATGGGCATCAAAAATAATGCACCGGTCACTAAGTCGCGAAATTTGTTTATTACATATAAGCGTCACCGATATGCATAAACAGCAAAACTGAAGGAGTCCTGAAGAATCTTGTGCATTGATTCGTTGCCTTTGTTGCTGGCTGTCAGATAGCCATTGCATTGTTGACTGACCACCTTAACTTGCAGGCTAATATTAACGTTAGCTAGCTGTACAACAGTTATTGGGCGACAATTGTAGATTATATTACTAAACTTGATCTGGTTTTAATCATTTACATGGATATGTATATGAAGAAAAGAGAGCAACAAAGGGATAAACGCAAATCATATCAGTGCATGCCAAAACTCAAAAGATAACATTAGCTTATGGCTAGCTAACGTGTGAGAGCTAAATCAACCAAGCGCTTACCGATGAGAAAGTCCGTGATTCCCTCATTAAGAGTTTCTTGTGGTGCTTTTCTTTTGCTCATGTTTGTAGTTACAGTAGTTCTCTATATCAGTAATGTACTTTATATGATTATGGTTGCTATAATAATCTAAAAAGATGTCTGGCCAGCTCGCCAGGGCAATCGGACAATGAGCAAGCTTGCAGGTCGACTGGAGGGGGTGGGGCAGAGCGTGTAGTATTCTCGTGATGTCATCACGACGTTCCTTACGCTTACTCGGCAAAAGAAAAGAATTTTCCATTGGACAGCTAGCGCAGCACTGAGCGTAATTATATTTATCACAGTAATATTCGGGAGGAAAAGAAAAATGGTTATCTCCTGTTGTGCCGTCGGTTGCTCAAATAGACAAGGCTACAAGCCAGGCGTTTTTTTCTACAGGATCCCCGAGAGAGATCGCGGCAATCAACCGCAAAGATTGGTAACGTCCTTTACTGTCAATGGTAACGTCCAGCTACTCAAGGCAATGCACTGCAGTGAGCATTTTTTACAGGGTAAGTTTTTATTTACATCTTATTTGGGCTACAACTTTATGGTATTATTTGACAAATGCGAAGTCTGGAAACTCAATTTTTTTCACTCAGTTAGTATCGGGAATAAAATATTTACCACAGACAACTCCTCAGAACAAGTTTGAAGCTAACGTAATGCTAACGCAAAAGTTAGCTATCTCCGCTGAGATCCAGGTTGTGGTTCAATCTAACCATCAATTTAACGTTGTCTGCCTGAGGGGGTAGCCTATTCTCTATTCCTAATTTTAATTTTAAACAGATTTGTTGTATCACATGAAATGTCTGCAGTAGTTTTGCATGCAGGATAACGTCTATGTGTGTTTACATTGTCTGATTCGGTCAATTGCCATCCCATGTCAACATTTGTGCCAGATTTGGTCTGTGGTAGTGTTGCTGACTAACGTTAGATTGATAAGATCCTTACATATATGCTGAGATATTTATCTGACGTTGTCTAAGTCTCTCCTCATAACTCAAAATATTCTGTCCAAATGCCAGGCATTTATGTTGGTATCTGACGGTGTAAATTCAATGCAACATATAACGTTAGCCTTGTTTGGCACTCAAAAGCTTTGTGAGTGAAAACAGCTGATTTTGAGTACGTGGGCTTGATAGGCGTAATTATATTTATTTGGTCTAAGCGTGATGAATTGATTCTTGTTTGAAATTAATCTAATAAACATAATCATAGAAAATAATATACTTTAAAGTGTATGAATGTACAAATAAATAACCATACGTTCATAACATATATGTTGATAACTCGTTCTGGCTCCAACAGACAGTGACTGACTTTCTCTAATCTTTCTCCAGGCAAGAAGAGTGATGATTCCCTGTCTCCTAACTATGTACCCACAGTCTTTGCTCACACTAAGTCACCAGAGAAGAGGAAAGCTCTCGGAAATCTTGAGAAATTTCAACTCCAAGAAAACCTGAAGAAGACGAGACGGGAAGACTCAAGATCGCAAGTAGCAAGAGCTGTTGTTCAGGATGTCATGGACTGTGAAGACCCGTCAGAAGTCAGTATGAGCAATGTGTGTGATGCAGTGTGCCAGACAGACCTATCATCAGAGGACATCTCTACACTGCTGGTTGAAAGCCAGCAGTTGTGTAAGGAAAACATTGAGCTGAATGAGAAGTGTGCGTCTTCAGATCTTTTTGATGAGGACACTTTCAAAATAGATGAGAAGGTGAAAGCCATAACTGGTCTCCCAAATTTGATGGTGTTAATGGCAGTGCTTAATCTGGTAAAACTATGTCTCAAAGATAAGCCACAATTGACCTGTTTCCAGCAACTAGTATTGACTTTAATGAGACTTAAAATTAACTTGCCAATTCAATGTCTGTCTTATCTAGTTGGGGTACACAACTGTAGTGTTTCTAGAGTGTTTACAAATGTAATTAGTCATCTGAATGAGCAATTAGTGCCTGTATCTGTTGTGTGCCCTTTGTGAGAATATGTACAAGTGTCCTTACCTATGTGTTTTCGTAAAAGCTTTAAGAAATGTATGGCAATAATCAACTGTTTCGAGATCTTCACCGACAAACCGAAGGACCTGAAAGCTAGAGCATAGACGTACTCCCAGTACAAGTCACAGCACCATGAAATACCTAATAGGCATTACACCACAGGGAGTGATTTTGTTCATCTCTAAGGGCTGGGGTGGCCGGACAACAGACCCTCAAATAGCGGCCAACAGTGGGTTCCTGGATAATCTTCTACCTGGGGACATGATCCTGGCTGACAGAGGCTTTACCATCAAAGATCAGGTTGGACTGTGTGCGAGAGTAGAAACACTGGCATTCACACGTGGCAAAAAAACAACTGAGTGCATTTGAAATAGAAGACACTAGGAGACTAGCAGCAGTCTGCATACATGTTGAGAGAGTAATTGGACTGACGAGATCTAAATACAGAATGTTGCAAGGGCCTGTGCCAATAACTCTTCTTCAAACCTCTGAAAACGGCTACACCACTCTAGATAAAATCGCAAGAGTAGCATGTGCATTAACAAATCTCTGTCCCTCAGTAGTACCACGTGATTAGTCATTGAAACCGTATCTGTAATAATTATTTCCTGTGATGAACAATGTAGTAATAATCAATTTATTCAAAGTTGCAAAACATTTATTTTGCGCAAACATTTTCATGTACAGAGAAGTGATTTTGGGGAAGGAAGGAGGGATGTCTCTGTGTGTATGTGTTTGGGGTGGGGTGGGTGAGGGGGTTGACAATGTCAAATAATATAACTTCTGTTGTCTATCTATTAAAACAACAACGATTTATTCTCTTCCTTTGTGTGCTTTGTAAGCCTACCACACTTATTTCTTGAGCATTCTTATATTTATGGGCAAGTAGGCAATGTTTCTTGGCCAACAACTCAGGCAGAATTCCGCCATTAAAAAGTACAGACCTAATAATTTCTTATAATTCCTATTGTGCATCTGCTATTGTAAATGGCACAAAAACAGTCAAATTAGACTTTTGTGATCATATTAGACTATTGTAATATGATCAATATTTATACCACATTTGAATTTTAACATTACAGTCGTAATCACTGTCAAATTGTTTGTCTATCTACATTATTCTGCAGCCAGCTTTCTTTTTTGGATGTCAGAAATTGTGCATGGTTTGAAATTTAACAAATCTCTGTTTATTTGATTGTTTTTAAAAGCTTTTATATTAAGCTAATGGAAGAATCGTGTAGCACCAAATTCTGGGCCCTATGCACAAGCAGTGGCCATGGGCCCCCTCACCGCCTAGAATACAATAGCAGGCTGGGCACTCCCTCCTTTTGGGGCCCTGGTTACTCAGTCCCCCCTCCCCCCACTACAACGCCCCTGGCAAACCAAATCGTTTGGGTTGTTGACTTGGCAATTGAACGTCATCTAGCCACCACATTTAACCGAGAGTTTAGGCTAAAAAAAAAAAAAAAAATTAACCGGGCTATCACGCGAGACAAGTGGGGAAGCGGAACAAAAACGTGAAAAGTTTAATAGAGCACTGTTTACTGACAGTGAAAATGCGTGAAATTGACAGATTGATCAACTGGTATTCAGCTTTAGCTAGCTGCACTAGCACTACTACTGGGCTTGTAATAATGACAATGCTATCCATACACAAGATTGCCGAGAAGAGCAAGCTAGTTCGTACTTTGTTAATTGCATGAAGGTAAGACTCGTGGTTTTTATTTTGGAGCGGCTGGCTTTATGCTGTATGTTCATTGGTGTGTCATTTTTGGGGGGCAGTAGTTTAAAGCAAGGATTATCTTTATGGTCTATCAAAACAGCTCTTCAGCTAGCTGTTTTCCTTTCATCAAAGTTGTATTCTGTGAGTTGTGTGTGTCCGTCCCCGTGGGCCGCTTAGTGTCAGCTTTGGTTATATCAGTGAATGTAGGGATATTTTTCTAATCCAGCATGATTAATTTTGTCTATATACCGCTTTCAATGGACACTCTCAAGGTGACACACCTCCACCGACAACAGAACAGACATAGACTGCAAAGACTTGGCGAAATCATCGGAGAAACACAACTTTGCCGGTCAGAATAGCGTTGCCCTCCATTAGCTCCGTGTTTACAATTTCGCACTTCCGCCGTCCAGCAAAAATCGTGACGTGATATTATGACGTCGCTGCAAATGGTCAATAGGAGGAGACAAATCACTTCAGAAGTCCTCCCATTGAAATACACTACGGCCGATCGTAACGCAAAGATGGCGGAGTTGAGAAACTGGAAGTCCTGCCTTACTGTAAAAATAGCCAATCGCGTTACTGACCGCTGTATGACTGACGGTTAGCTTTTTGTTTACTCCCTCCGTCACTATGGTGATAGCCATGCCGCGATTGTCAGCGCAGGCGCAGTAAGCAATTTGCAGTAAGCAATTTTTTAACTTTGTTTTAGCGTCTGTCTGGTATATTTTGGCACTGTTCAACTCAGATTTAAACAGGGATTCACACCATATACTTTTTAAGTCCATACGACCAGCCAATCTGTACTTATGGATATTTCCCCATTCATTTTGGAGGGTCTGGTCTTGTTAAGCCCAAATAGCTGCCCGGAGGCATGTCCAACATGGCGGCCGAGTGATGGGACTTGCCTTAGAAGGACTTTGGCTTACTTGACCAGAAAAAAAACAAAAACACACAAAAAAGCTACAGTGCAGCACAACTGCCGCCCCAATTAATTCATTAGCTGCAGGTGCTCTATTTGACCAGCTCAAAGTTTTATTGAGCCCATACACTACCCATCTAGGTACACTAGTACTCCCCATGTATACAGCATAGTATGCAAGCAGCAGATTAGGTCTACTGGACTGAAGGATGGTGCACTACCTGCCTTAAAATTAATTGAACCCCATACTACTCCTGTGCTATTTTTTAATGTACTGCATACCACACACTGCAGAGGTAGTGCCATACATTTGCGTAAAATAGCAACAGTCTTGTTCAAATTGGCTGACTGGGGTAAGAATATTTTTTTCACTGAGAAAAAACTTACCCTTTAAGCAACTTCACTAGACACCCCCCCAATAATATATAATAAAATAATAATAAAAAAATAAATAAAAAATATTGCTTTTAGTCAGTCAGCCACAGTCAAACGTACCCCAAATAAGGTGAAAATAAACCTCTCCTTAACAAACATAAAACATTTATTAAGTTATCAAATATTCAAATGCACTGCAACAAACTTGTTCTTTCCTGCCTTAATACAAAAAATAAAACCATAATGCTTAAAGAAGCATTGCGTCAGGGATATTTAACTGAACTCTATACAAAACAGTAAGCACTCTAGCATTAGTGAACCATCCGGTGGCATTGTGGTGATGAAATTTAAAATAATCTCTTCACAAGCTTATCATGAAAATCCACCAGAAGGTGGTGTACTTCATCTAATGATTCAGTCCTTCTAACTAACGGATAAGATGCATAGGATATGCCACCATTTTGGGGAAAACGCTCATTTTCCACCTCCTCTCGAATTAAACAGTATCTTTCTCCAGTTCATCCAGCTGTTCTCTGTGTCTGGCGGTAGGACTTTTAGCTGCTGGATGAACTGAAGAAAGGTAAAACTCAGTTTTTTAACTCGAGGAGAGGCGGAAAATAGGCTATGGGTATTTTCCCCAAATGGTGGCAAATCGCTTTAAAATGACTTTGTTTAGTCGCATATACAGAATATAATAACCTTGCATCTGCTTGATTTTTGGTAACCAACACTGCACAAGACATTACATCTCAATGGTCATTATTATAGCACAGTCGCATTACATCAGGTTAAATTTGTCTTCAACAATACCCATCAAGATCATGGACAACTGGATGTGCAGAACTACAGCACAAAAGAACATCACCTATAGTCATTACATACCACAGTCGTTACAGCAGATTAGATTTTCTTTCAACACCACCAACAAGTCATGGAGGACTTGATGTGTAGAACTGTACCTCATAAAAGTAAACAATAGAGCATGTAGGCAACCAAATGCATGTTTCCCACAAGTGAAGATGTTCCGCTGAAAAACAGATTAAAAAAACAAAACAAAACAAAACAAAAAAAGGTGTGCATAAATATCTACAGAGGATTCTTTTGTCTTAATTAGGTCTCTCTTTGTATCTGTGGTGCTGGCTTAGCCTACTGTGCCACAGACCTCAATCTATCTGAATGGACTTCAATGAAACTGCGCTTGGATAGAACCTCATGCTGGCTCTATTGTCTTTGATCACTCAAATGTGTTTGGTTGACAGACTCAATTCTCCAAAGATATGTGCAGTCAGTTAAATATTAGCAAAGTGCTACAATACAACAAATAAACAAACAGTGACAAAGGCTGGCTTGCAGAACAAACACAGGGCCTGTTTATGCACTTACATGCCCTTGGGGGGCGCCATGTCTGCTACAAGCCAAACTTTAGCACAGAGCTACAGGCTTAGTGTCTGTGCGGCAATTCCAGCCCTGTCAGATCTGTTCAGTATAACGCTGTTCCTCTACCAAGTGAACCAAAGCTTCAACAGCCCTGCTCATGCATCAGATCTCCAGCATTCCTTACAGCATAGACAGCCGCCCGTTAGGAGTCGTTTTTGATGTAGACCTTGTCCCGCGAGAAGATCTTGATGGCTTCCTCAAGCTCCGACAGTTGCCGGTCCAGCTCAGTGCGACGAGAACGAATGCTCAAGTTGTCAGCCTTCACCGGGAGAGAGAGTAGTGCATTCACCAGAGCCTTGTGAGCTGTACAGACAAAACAACAGGCAGAGAGAGAGAGAGAGAGAAAGAAAGAAGGAGAGAGAGAATGAGAGAGAGAGAGAGAGAGAGAGAGAGAGAGAGAGAGAGAGAGAGAGAGAGAGAGAGAGAGAGAGAGAGAGGTCACCCCGTGTATATTTTTGGTTGCTGTACTACTCTCATACATTCCAAAGACACTGAAAATGTACTGGGAAGTCCAGGGAGGATCTAAAGAGTATTGTTATAAGAAATCAAAGAGAAAACAACAGAGAGCACAAGGAAAAGAGATGTACAGAGAGAAATAAGCAATTGTGCATACAATTCTGCATTACATAAAGCTTAAAAAACAAATAATTTTGTCATCTCAGCTTTATCAGCAATAAAATAAACTAGACGAGACAGTGAAAACAAAATGAATCGTGACAACTAGCTGACTGTGTGTTTATGTGTGTGAGTACAGTAGGTGTGCATATGTGTAGGTACATGTGAGTGGTAAGCAGTGAGTGCTGTTCCTGAAAGCAGAATCAGTGGGTCAGGATTGGAAAGAGTGTGTTGTGTGTGTGTGTCTGTGTGTGTGTGTGTGTGTGTGTGTGTGTGTGTGTGTGTGTGTGTGTGTGTGTGTGTCTTACTATCTTTAAGCGACTGCAGAGTCTCCTGTCGGTCCTTCTCAGGCATCTGTGTGTGCCCAGTTGGAACGGAGGGATCGGGGGTGTTTTTCTTCTTCTCCTCCTCTTCCTTTTTCCACTGCTCCTTCCTCTGCACCAGACTGGAGTGTGGGAGAGAGAGAGAGAGAGAGAATATTTTAAGATCACTTTTTTTATATACAGTATATTGAATTCATGTACTCTGAACCTCAGGCTTTGAAGACATTAAAACATCAACCTTCCACTTGCACAACTACACCGGCAAAAACATAGCCTCCTTGGCGCAGGTAATAAATAAGTCCCTGATGTCATGCGACAAACGTCATCTAAAATCATTGCTAAAATTACTTGTATTATTAATGTAATAACTAAATAACTGAAAAAATTCTGATTAACTTCCGATCCATGACTATGCTTAGACAGATCTAATTTAAGACATTGTAAAACAATAAGGAGACGTTGTAAAACAGTCTATAAAACAAGCTGCTGAATCTTTGTGTAACTTAATCTTCACTTTCCAATAACTCACTGTAAATGTACCCCTTGGAGCTTTGTTTTCCACCCTCCTTAAATGTAACATACAGGAAGTTTAGCGTATCAGTAGCAGAGACGATTCTAAGCAATCTTGGTAAGTAGTATAAATAATACTGTGTTCAGTATTAAGAAAGCATGTTCTCAAAGGGCCGTCAAGAGTGCTGTAGTCTTCTGTGTGTAGTGTACTGGAGCATGTGGTGTGTGAGGGGGTGACAGTTAGCCTGGCAGCGCCATCCTACGTACTTACATTAAAATGAATTTTACCTCCGTACTAGTCTGGACTAGAGGGCCTACTTCGGTTCGCTCATGGTTTAGCCAATCAGCACACAGTTTAGAGCGATGTCTCTTAACTTGCCTGAACACATTTGTTATTCTCCCCCCTACTTTCGAATTACCTTCACAAAATTGGTACATGACATTAACATTCATGATCTTGAGGACTTATTGCCGCTACGACGTCAAAATAAATTGGAATTAGCTAGCGATCTGTTACTACTGAATGCGGAAGTGAGAGCCAGGTGAGAGGATACGTCATATCCAAACGGAAACATGTTTCAATTGTCAACAGTCGGCTTATTAGTCAGGCTAGGTGACAGTGGTCTGGGACTCACTATTGTGGCACCCTGCCCTTTTCAGCGGCGGGCACAGTCCTGAGGTTCGTGAGTGACTGTGAGCGTCTGATGACCGTCTTCCCTGCAGTCCTCGCGTTGTGGCTCACAAAGTCCACCGTGCGGCCTCGAACATGTAACTGCAACGGCATAGAAAACTCTGTCAGACACCAAAAACGTCAACACACGCACTGTGTATGTGTGTATGTGTGTGTGCACACATGGAAGGATGTGTTGGTGACAACTAGATACAGTATGAATTCCATGTGTTCCATGTTTACTGGTCATAGTTTATGGTTTGACTGACCTCTGCTCACTGACCTCAAAAAAGGTTCTATTGACATGCATGTCTAAACTAAGATGTTTATCACCTGTAAAATGAAGTGTGTGTGTGTGTGTGTGTGTGTGTGAGAGAGAAAATTATTATCCATTATCCCTCACCTCTGAGCCGGAGATGGAAGGGACAGAGGGAGAGGAGGGCACCACATCAGAGGATGAGGATGTGCGGGGCCGGGACTGGGATTGAGACGGGGATTGGGAGCGGCCTCTTGAACCACTAGCGGAGTGAGCTCTTAAGAAATTCTGACACTCGGCCTTCTTGGGGGGATTAATCTCCTACATAGTGAAAAGAGGGAAGGAAGGATGGAGATTAACGAATGAAAAAAGAGAGGAAAGAAAGAAAGAAAGAAAGAAAGAAAGAAAAGTGAAATGAATAACTGACATAAAGAGATACTGTGTCTCTCATTCATTTTGTGAAGGAGCAAACATCTCTTAACATCAACTAAAAAATATTCTATTAAATCAGGGGACTTCCTTGAGCCCAATTATTGACTGACTTAAAAAAAAAAAAATGACCGAGCTGACTGACAGATTGATTGATTGCATACAGCCCAGTTTCCCTCACCTGGAGCTGTGTCATGACTCTGGATGGGACGTCCTGGTATTTTGGGGAGGTCCAGAGTGCCTTGACAGGGACAGGCCGCATGCGCTCCTTCTGCGTCTCCTGTTCACGACACTTCTTCTGGATCTCTCGGAGACGCCGAACATTCTCCTTTCCAAAGTCCCGCACTGTTGGCTCTTCGACAAAAAGAGAGAAATGGCAAAAACAAACAAGGGCAGGTGGTTAATCTCTGCCTTCTGAAACAACCAAGAGCAAATCCATTTGCAAAAACGCAGTCCTTGATTATTGTGAAAAGTGGGATTAATATTATAGTTCAACAGACAAATTGATTACCCCATGGGTGGCATTGCTCATAAGATGCAGGACTATGATTTGGACATTTTATTTTTCCTCACAGAGCTAAAAGTGTTCGTCAGCACACATACTAGTGGAGCTGAGGGGAAATGTCTCAAAATAGAAAAAAAAAAGGTAATTAACTGACTGATTAATAAAATCTCCAATATGACCAACAATGACAATACCAAATACCCATCATAATGATGTTTCTATAGTAAAATATCACAGTTGTGCTCTTGAAGAGTGTGCATTCCATGGGACAGTGGATACTCTGGCATCTCAACAAGGTGCTCATTAATAGCACTGAGATCAGACGGGCATAATCCCAAGCTGATCAAACGTAGCCAGTGTCAATGGAAGGTAATCCTCAAACCTGGCCTCACCATCATAAACTCTCACACCTCAACCAAATCCTCTGCCACACACTTTACAAGACAACAGCACTACATGGAAGGAAAGAACTACAAACAAAGAAAAGCAAAACCTTTAAGTGCTCGTAGTAGTCATAGCATCTGTAAAAATAGGCGCTGTTTGGCAAGATGTGCATGAGCTATTTTGAATTAGAAATAACAATGGCATGAAGGAGTGGATACAATTATTAATAAAGAGTGGTTTCTTGACTCTACAGTATTTCCCTCACTTTGCTTAGGCTGAGGAGCCAGGGAGACACCCTCCAGTCTGAGGAGGGAGCCAACAACCCCTCTCTGCCCCCGCTCCAGGATGTGTGTGGCGTTGGGATTGATGCGGGGTGCTGGACGGGCGCTGTAGGAGCCTGGGTGCGGTTCCAGATCTGGGATCAGCGGGCTAGACAGCAATGTGGAGGCACCAGGTACAGAATTCCCTTCCAGGCGACCACGTGCTTTCAAATCACCACACAAGAGATCACAGGAATGAAAGTAAGACACCAAAGTATGAAAACTTCAGAGCAATGAAATCAAACATTTAACTATTTAATTGGAACATCAAGTTGTCACGAATAGTACAATGCCTTAGCTACCACATTGGTGAATAACATATCTTGAATGAATCACTCACTCATCTTTTGACATACAGTATTCTTACCTGAGGAGGGTCTCCTGTAGTACTCGGGGAAAAGTGTGGGGTCCGGAGGAATCGGTCCGGTGATCAAAGAGGGACCTTCGCACATGACAAAGCTGCAAAACACATTGTGGATATGACGGTCTGTCTGCCCGCGAGTTGACTGAACCCAAGACGTAGGCTACTAGAGGTGATACCATAAACATCTTTAGCCTAATCCTGACACACTGACCAGCTGATCAAACACGTACCCTATAATCTTCTTCTTGGTATTGGCAACGGTTACACAGAGTGAAGACACAGGCTACGTCTGTTTCATTGCTGAATACGTTTCTCAAAAATCTACAGCGAGATACCAAAGGCAAATCACTTTGGCTGGGTGGTGGAAGCTGTGTTTTGGTGCGGCTGGCTGGCTAGCATTCCCAAACGTCAGCTATGCTAATAACGTTAACGTTAACAGGCGAACTGCATCGATGGCGCTTTGCATTTAACTTTAAATGGCTATTCGATTCCCCACAAAATTGCAAAATACTTTGAGTTTTGGATATAAGCATTTATATTTCGAATTATTCAGCTATGCACTTAAAACTTACCTTTGTTTGCGACTAACTTCGACGAATTCAAACTGTAGCTGTCTGGCACGCACAATGATGACGCAGACACAACAATCTGGACCCAAACATTTCACCATGGTAACAATTTAAAGAAACAGTCGCTGCAGCAGGTGCCCTCATCAAAAAGCAACCAAGTCTGAAATGCACAACCAATACTGTAGCCTTGCTCAAAGCAAGACACATGTAATTTGATTGTTTTACACATAACAAATATATTCTATCAAATTGCCAATATCATCAACATAGGCCTGGTCAAATGGCCAAATCCAGTTGCTGCATAACAGTAGCACGAGATTTTAGCCTAGTGAAGTTTGTCAAGGAAATGACCAGATGGGGAGTGTGAAACCAAAAATTGCAAAGTTGATAGACATGGACAGCCTTATCAGTGTAAGATGTTTCAAAGATTCAAGGATTGGATTATTAGAGTGAAAGAAAGAAATTGCAAGAAATTCAGCATTTGTTTGTCAGCTAGAGAGAGAGAGAGAGAGAGAGAGTGTGTGTGTGTGTGTGTGTGTGTGTGTGCGTGCGTGTTTCTTGGGGTGGGGGGTTGGGGCATAGCACAGTATATTTGGGATATCTGTCTTGGTCATAAAAAAATCCAGGAGAAAATTTCTCTGAACGTTTTTCAGAAGGCAGTTGGGTAGGGTGGAGAGCGGCAGCATGGGAGCGGCACAAAAAAACATGGAATATTGAATCTTTAGAAATTCCATGGCTCTAGGCTACTGTTGTTTTATGCTATTGTGACATCATAATGTATGCTAAATGAAACAGAATGTTTATCTCACAGTGTGTAGTACAGTAACCATTCTCATAGCCAGCTGGGTGCAGAGAGGCCACAAGTCCTTGTCCATGGTGCTAAAGTTCATCAGCCCTGCAGCAGACGCACAGACTGCAATGAAGCCCCAGCGCAACAACATCAAAACACCACCACCCAGTCTGGTAAAAACACCAACCTATCAGCATGAAAGTAAGTGCACTCAATGGCTTGGACATCATTTATTGTTCACGTTGCAGGTGAGATGCAGAACAGAGATAAGAGACTATCTATGGTTATGACCCTTGGTCAGAAACACAGCCTTAGCTAATATGCAGCCCACTAAGAAGAACTTATGTATACTCATAGCTGCGAATTTAAATGACAACAATTTGATGTTCATTTGCTCAAGTGCACATTTACAGCACTTTGCTGCATGTTTTTTTATCTGTTCACTGAACAAAGATAATTTCGGTTAGACCACGTCTTATACATTAATTTGACTATTCCTACCCCCGCAACTAACTACTAGTAGGCCGGCCTATTAGTACAAAGCCTCCTACTAGGCTACTACTAGGCCTACTGCCGATACTAGGCTACCAAAAATAGGCTGACTTCAAAATTAAAATTAAGCTGTGGGTCTAAATCTTAACAATATTTTAAAGTGTAGGCCTAGTGATAATAAAGTTTATCAAAATTATGACATTTTAACTTTCGCAAATGCATTGCAAATGGACCTAAAAGGATAGCAACTTAACTCTTCATTTTGACTATCTGACCATTAAAGGTGGTGAGTGATAATGGTCAGGTTTTGCTAAATAGAAGTCTGACAACATGAGTTATGGCCTTTAAAACAACACAGCTGTCCATTTCTCTTAGCCTTTATAATCATATAAATATCCATGTATAGTTTATCATAAATGTCATAAATATGCGACAAAGATGGCCAAATCAAAATGAAATGCAGCTGCTGGCTTTTCAATGTCAATTACACAATCACGTCAACTCTCGGCGCAGAGCAAGAGAAAAGGGAGAGGATTGCGCATGCGCAGTGCATGCCCCCTCGTTCTCCTTCACAGTGCCCTATTGCGCGAGACAGGATAGTCTGAAGCGCTGCACAGTACAGTTCATCGCCGCAGCAGGGGAATAACGGTAGGAACATTCATAGGCAATATTTTGCTGAAATTATATTTATTTCTATTGTGACAGTTAAAAATCTTGATTCAATGAAATGCACTTTTGCGCAAATGTTATACAGGGAATTTTTCGAGACGCAATGTAAATGGGAAAGGCGAGCGATATGGTGGGTTCTGGAGAGTAACACGGTGTTCTTTGGGCCTCTGACCAGGCTTCTGCGGCAGCCGTTTTACTTAAAACCCAGCTTTTAGGTTACTCCTGGCGCATCAGGCCTGATGTGGAAGCGATGGAGTGCTTTAAAACTACTTTTAAAAATATGAAATGTATACCGCTACGTGTGCATCTGATAAACATAGGCTATACACAAAATAGCTCCAAATTGTGAATGTTCCTCTTATCTGCTATAGCAGGACCCGTTCCATTATTTATTCCAGTGTTCTGTGCGCTTGTCATTGATACAAAGGCTTTTACTCGACCGGACGTCAGATGGTCACCATAGCTTGCTGTGGGAAATGCGTCCACCCCACTTCGAGTGCTTTTTATGCAGTAGCTTGGACTATTGCTGCAATAGTTCTGAAAGCCAATGCCGGTTGAAAGTTCACTGTGATGTTTTGGAAACCCATGCTGCATCTAATCCAATATGTGGTGTTGCCGATTAAATAATGGCCCCTAGAAACGCTATTGTGCGTTAAAGCGTGCGGGTGCGCTGTGCGCTCATCCGTCCCGGGCAGCCCTCACGCTACGGTTCTTTTATATTAAACCGTCCCCCTGGAGGTTATCAAAACCGTTTCTTTCACTTTACTGTTACAGTTTGGGTTCTTGCAGTATTCCTCTTTAGGTGTAGTTGCCCGACATTAGTACTGGTCAGCCGGGCCTTTGTCTCGACAGTCTCGTTTGATCATCTAATGGAAGCAACCATTGGAGCGTGTACTTAACTATAGTAGACCGCTCAGGACGTCATAGGACGTCATAGCGCGATATTTGAACACTTGCTATATCAAAGATGAGATGAGGTTCTGTAACAAATACTGAAAATGGTTTCATTTTAATAAGCTGTCGTTTTTCTTCCATATCAAGTAATATTCCCATTTTGGATGTTAAACCTCATCAACATCCAACATCATTTTGAAACCAAAACCTTTGATATATTATTGTGTTGACAGTTTTGATATATTAAATAGCTTACTTGTCAAGATAGGCCTATGCCTAAGGAATTCTTTCCATCCATGGAAAGTGTTAGGCTATGTGTGTGGTGAGAGGTCTGGACGTATTGAGCGATTGACTGGACCCAGATGCAGTAGCCTATAGGCTATATAGTGTGGGGTGTAGGCAGATAAGCCATGGGACTTGTGCCATGTAGAGCAACTAGGAACTTAACAGGGTGAAACTACACTCTCAGTCACTTGACCTTATCTCACTCCTATAGCCTACATACCTCTGGCACATTCTCTCCCTCTCCCTCTCCCAGACACTCATACAAGCATGGACGCACGTACGCACATGCTCACACACGTACACACACACACACACACACAGGCACATATGCATATATATGTAGGCACATAAACATGCGGGTGTACACACTCACACACACACACTCACACACACACAATCACTAATATTCTTCAATACATCCACCCTACCAAAACAGGCCAACTACTCATGACACGGTGTCTACCTCTGTGCCACGCCCACCCCTCCCCCACCCAGGAGCACCCACTGCCAGCCTAGTGTGGCCCAACCCTTGATGTGCCATGACATGATAAGCACTCGAGGAATATAATATTGTGGTTTACTGGGCTGAGATCTCTCTCTCTCTCTCTCTCTCTCTCTCTCTCTCTCTCTCTCTCTCTCTCTCTTTTTTTCTTCCTCTCTTTCTCTCTCTTCTCTCCTTTATGCTGTTTTCCACCTCCCTTTCTCTCTCAATCACAAAATCTCTCTCTTTCACCCTCTCCCCTCAGCCATCATCATATTTTCTCATACACACACACACACACACACACACACACACACACACACACACACACACACATTGCCCTGGAGTGTTACACCTTATGTCCTTTGGCCATTTCTAAGTGTCAGGGTGTATCACATTTGAATTAATAGGCCTGAAAACCTTCACTGTTTTGCAGTTTTCAACACACACACACACACACACACACACACACACACACACACACACACACACACACACACACACACAGAGAGGAGAGAGAGAGGGAGAGCGAGAAAGCTCTATTTGTAGGGTAGGCTGCTTGTTGTGAGCCCAGTTGTTTTCTTCATGACATGTCATCTGTGATAGATAGCAGCTCTTTGGCAATCAGTGATCCTGGCTGCTGAGGTTCTGTGTGTGTGTGTGTGTGTGTGTGTGTGTGTGTGTTTGTATTTATGGGGGAGGGGAACCATGTCCCATGAGGATATAGCTAGGGTCTGATGCTTGTGTGCACGCATTTGTGTGTGTGTGTGTGTGTGTGTGTGTGTGTGTGTGTGTGTGTAGAATAGGCAAGGTTTGTTCAGAATCTGGTTAAGCACCCATTTCATAACTTGTTCTGTCACATGGGACAGCGGTGTCGGGTTAGCCCAGGCTAATTATAGACTGTGTGTCTATGGTGCATTGGACTGTATGTGTGTGTGAGCGTGAATGTGTGTGTGTGTGTGCGTGTGTTTGCTGTCTCAGCAGTCTGCCCGTTTGAGGGTGGCACAGCATAATGCCAGGACGGGCACTCTCATCTGTCACTCCAGTAGTTGAGGCAGAGACTGCTAGCGGGTATCTGTGTGTGTGTGTGTGTGTGTGTGTGTGTGGGCATGCAGACTGTTCTGTAAGGGAGTATGTCTGTGCAAGTGTGTATTTGTGTGTATGTGTGGCTATGTGTGTGTGGTGGGTGCCTGAGTCTCTGTGTGTGTGTGTGTGTGTGTGTGTGTGTGTGGGCATGCAGACTGTTCTGTGAGGGAGTCTGTCTGTGCAAGTGTGTATTTGTGTGTGTGTGTGCGTGTGTGGGGGTATGCAAGACAGTTCTGTGAGGGAGTCTGTGTGCGAGTGTGTATTTGTGTGTATATGTGGCTATGTGTGTGTGTGGTGGGTGCCAGTGTCTATGTGTGTTTATGTGTGAATTGCGAGCCTGTGCGTGAATATAAACGAGTGTGGGTGTGTGTCAGAGTGTGTCAGAGGACAAATGTCACATGCAGGTTATTTTGGGTCATCTGTGGAATCTGACAGGTTTGGCCCCGCCTCCTCAGGTCTTGTCACTGTCCTGGCAAACCCCCCCCTGTCCTGGGTGACCTTACTTACTGCAGCAGCACACACACACTCATGCCATGCGGCACCAGATCAGATGTGATGGGGTCTCACTCAGTAGGCCTGACACACACACACACACACGCACACACGCGCACACACACACACACACACACACACACAGGCTACAGGCACAAATCTGCTCATCTACAGACATATACACACACACACACCAGATACACACATACTCATCAGCTCGTCTACATACACGCGTGCGCACACACAGATACATTCACAAAGAAATTCAATTAATCCTAATTGACTTCTGCACCCTCCTCGCGCCACACACTGACAGATGAAAGATTCATGCTTGAAGGATGTTTGAGGATACATGAACTAATGGAGAGACATGCACCCTTTTCCTCTCCTTCACACACACACACACACACACACACACACACACACACAGAGGCAGACTCCAACATGCGTGCGTGAGTCCCTCTGTGAGTCCCTCTTGTGACAGAGCTCTCTCCCCCCAAGCTAAGCCAGAGCGATGCCTGAGAAAGTGTCTGACGCAAAGAAGGAGGCGGCGCCTGCTGCGCCTGTGGTGAAGGAGAGCGAGAGCCCCAAACCCTGCCCCCATCACCCGCACAAGAAAGGTCAGAAAGGTCAAGGAGCAACGGGGAGGGGCTGGCTGGATGTCATCAGGGGTCCGCTGGAGAGAGAGAGAGAGAGAGAGAGAGAGAGAGAGGAGGAGGAGAGATAGACAGGATGGGTGTGAGACAGAAAGGGAGGGGAGAAAGGAAGAGAGAGGGAGGGAGTGTTTGTGAGAGAGGGAGAGCGACAGAGAGAGAGAGAGAGATAGGAAGGGTGTGAGAGAGGGGGAGGGTGTGAGCGAGAGGGAGAAAGAGAAAAGGAGGGGAAGAAACAGTGGGATGGAGAAAGAGAGTGTGAGGGATGAAGAGAGGGAAGGGGAGGAGGAAAAAGACAACATTAAGGAGACAGAGAGAGAATGAGAGGGAGGGAGAGGCAGAAAGCTTGTCTGATATGATAGTCTTCAGTTGCAATGCAAGCAAGGCATGATGGCAATCCTAAATCAAATATTTGTGTAAAATTATACATTCTAAGATAGCTTTGTGTAGCAATTTTTGTTGCCTAATTTAAAAGCAATATAGATGTGTCCTTTGTGCTCCCTTGTTCTAAATTCAAATTGAGTAATTTAGTCAACTGTTAGTATCTTGGCAACAGTGGCCCGGCAACAAATTAAACAAAGGATGGCATGCAGGTTGCTGGCACCTGGACACCAGCTACAGGAAGTGACTTGTTAGATAGTTGAATGCAGCAGGACAGCTGGCTGCTGCCTGCCCATTTTAGTCAGATCCAGAGTATAGGAGAAAGAGAAGAGAGAGAGAGAGAGAGAGAGAGAGAGAGAGAGAATGCAAAAAAAGGGAGAGTGGGAAACAGTGGGCCTGTGACAAAAGGAACATGACCTATCACTGAAAACAAAAGAGGTCTAGACAGACACAGAGGGCTTTCTAATGTGCTCTCAGCACTTCTCACTACACTCTAACCAGCAATTCTCTTTCACATTTAGAATCAGCATCAATACACAGGCTACAAAAATAATAATCCTTTGTACTTATTGGTGCCATCTAGGCCTATATTTTAATAATAGTCATAAATGCAGATTATGAAGTAGAATAGGGACAAGACAAAGAGAAAGAAAGAAAGATCGACTCTGAGAAGAGACAAGTCTGTAGGATGAGGTAAGAATAGATGAACATATAGATAGAGAAAGACAGATAGATAGAAAGAGACAGAAAGAAAGAGAGAGATGAGGAGAGGAGAGGGGGAGGAAAGGCGAGAGGTCCTCAGTAACACGTAGCATAAGCCACATGCCCAGGAGGCCATGGGACACTGAAATATGAGCCCCCCCAGGAGACATATGTTACACAGGAAACAGCCAGCGTCTGGGGGGGCCATGGGCGCCATGGGGGGAGAGTGCAGTGATCTATAGGAGCAGGCTGTGAAAGACAGAGAGAGAGAGAGAGAGAGAGAGAGAAAGAGAGGGATGGAGAGAGGGAGGGAGGGAGAGGAGAAGAGGACAAAGCCATAAGAGAGTTTTCCATTGAGCCATCCAGGCATATGACAGGGTTTCCAGCGGAAGTCTCTCAGTGGCCCCTGACAACATCGTACAAATAAACCCCTTTCCCTGTCCCTGTCCCTGTCACTGCGCTGTGCGTGTATCTCTCTGTGTGTGCACAGTTAGTGTGTGTCTGTGTCTTAGCTGCTTAGTAAGTAGCAGCAGCAGAGTGTGGTTGTGCTATCAGGCAGCTGTGAAGCATGCACACACAAACATACAGCCTTTAAACACACACACACACACACACACACACACTCACACACGCAAACACACACACACACACACACACACACACGCTCATTGCTGAGATACTAATGCGTTGCTAGGTACGTTGTGTTCAGTGTGTCAGTAGTGCCAGAGGCAAGTGTGGTGCCCCCAAGGGGGTTCGGAACCTGTGTGAGAGCTCTTATGCTCTTAAAGGGGTTGTTGCCAACATGGTCCTCCCCTTTAAGACTGGAGACGCTTTTGGCAAAACACCAGCAGCTGGTGCCCTGCTTTACTTCCTTTCTCTTTTTCCTCCTTTGTAATTTTGCCATATCTGTTTCATCTTGCCCATCTTTCTTGTCATTCTTTCCGCTTCTCATCCTTTTTTTTTATCGGTCTTTCTTCTCTGTGTGATGAAGTGAATTTTTGATGCAATGTGTTAGCTGCTGGTCAAGGACACTGAGATGACCTCTTGCTTGGCTAAAGCTAGTCCTAGCTGGACTGCAGTTTTTGGTGTATTTTGTGTGTGTGTGTGTGTGTGTGTGTGTGTGTGTGTGTGTGTGTGTGTAGTGACAGATGTTGACTCTTTTGCTTTTGTCTCTTTTTCAGCAGTCAAAATGGCCGTCCCTCCTTCTTATTCTGACCTGGGCAAGGCTGCCAAGGACATTTTCAGCAAAGGCTATGGTTTGTATGATACATCTATGCTTACATAGGCAAACACGTGCACACACACACACACACACACACACACACACACAGGCCTGAGGTCACAACATTGGATGTCATGTTGACAGATGGCATTTTTGTTGTGCAAATGTGCATTTACAAATCAATACCACCAGTGTGTGTGTGTGTGTGTGTGTGTGTGTGTTTGTGTGTTTGCATATTTAATCCTCTGTGACACTGCATGCCTCTTCTGACTGCTCTCTGTGAGAGAGTCTTAATGACTAGTGTACTTTAGAAACAGGAAATGGCGCAGACACACACACACACACACACACACACACACACACACACACACACACACACACACACATGCACACACACATACACACATGCACAAATATACTCTGATTTACCAATAACCAGTTGGACAATAAACCACTGACCTTTCTGACCTGTGCGTAAATGGGATAAATCCCTCTGAAACTGTCAAACTGGAAGAGTATATTAAAATTTGTTATATGACCCTCTGTTAGCCTAACAAGCTAGACTATAACATCTAAATGCATAGGCTGGCCTTGACCAAAAGACCAAGCTCAGTCCAAGGGGCAGAATCAGCCATTGTCTTTCAAACTGGCTCTGCACGCTGATAAGATAATAACCTACCCCTAGGATACATCGAGACGACTCTCTATAAGGACAGAGTAGTAGGCAAGTTTACATGGACACTTCTAATCTGATTAGAAAGATTCCATGTGCATTCTATAGAACAGTATCCAAGGAGATACATTCATAAATGCAATCTAAAATGGAATATTGGGTTAAATAAT
>JAODXP020000019.1:4007245-4022245 GCA_027497455.2 Sardinella longiceps | reverse complement strand
TTTGAAGAGACATTTATTTATAGCCTACCAATCATAGGGGCACCTCACCTGCAGAAACAGGCTAATATTCCTTTACTGTCAATAGCATTGAATGCACAGAGGGCACTTATTCACCTAAGCCTGTTCTGCAAGCAAGAATAAACTAGGGCTACTTGACTGATGTTCTGCCTGGCCTTTCCTGCTGTGCTGATGCAATAAACCAATTCATTTTTTTTTTTTTTTCAAAAACAAATCATATGATCAAAAAGGCCCAATATGAAAACTATTTTAAAAGTACAAATGCATTTTGCATGTTTAATAAGATACCCAATCTCTCGCTAGAGATTAATTTAAAGATGTCAAATAGCCTACAAATACAAGAAAATGATAACATCAGAAGAAGGGCTCCTTGCTAATATCAGATAAATTTTATATAATTCTGCTAGCATCACAGAATCAACCTGCTCTCCTTAATGTTATTGTACCCTATAACAAACTTTGAAGAAAGCAAGTTGGAAATCATCTGTGTAACTCAATGTCATTGGTCGCACCCGAAGGAGGCGCTGTTTGACGATGCTGTGCTTTTATTGGCCGTGGCCGGGGGAAGAAGGCGGGAGTACAGTCTCTGAAAGTCTACTCTTACAGCTGCAGGGACCGCCATTGTAAGTTTCTAGTCTAACGAATTTAGCCATAGCGAAGATATTATCACCTTTACCGTTTTGCCAAGTGATTAGGAGGACCAAAGAAGAATGGCAGAGGCAACATCAAATAACTTCGAGCTTTTAACATGTCCGATTTGTTTGGATCTTCTGAGAGAACCGGTGACTTTACATTGTGGGCATAGTTACTGTATGGGCTGCATTAAGGGCTGCTGGAACCAAGAAGATCATAAAGGGGTTTACAGTTGTCCTCAATGCAGACAGACCTACTCCCCAAGACCTTTCTTAAAGAAAAATAACATTGTTGCTGAACTTGTGGAGCAGATCAAGAGAACCAGAACCCAAAGATCTAGTTCTTCTCATGCTCATCATTTTGCTGGACCTGGAGATGTGGAGTGTGATGTCTGCACTGGGAGAAAACTCAAAGCTGTCAAGTCCTGTCTGGAGTGTCTTGTGTCTTACTGTGAAACTCACTATAAAGTTCACAATGATGTTAACCCAGGAAGACAACACTCAGTGATGGATGCCACAGTGCAGCTGCAGGAGAGGATCTGCCCTGAGCATAAGAAAGTTTTTGAAATATTCTGCCGCACTGATCAGAGTTGTATCTGCTACCTCTGCATGATGCACAGCCATAAAGGCCATGAGACAGTCACAGCTGCCACAGAGAGGACAAATAAAGAGGTAAGTAGGCTTAGTAAACAGTGTTTATATTTGTAATGAATAACGTAGGCTAATTTCCTTTACTTTGCCTTGTCGTTTGCAGTGCTTCCCCCACCCTTGAAGTGCCTTGCTTTCTCTTCATTGCATTATATAAAATATGTATACAGCTACAAATTTCTCATTGTATTTTGTTTTTATGATACCTTAAAATAATGCTAGAAACAAAGGATTTATGATATGAATACTGTATGTTTAGAATTTAATGCAAAAGGTGTTGTTTGTATTTGGTCAACAGAAGCAGTGGAGACAGACTCAAAAGAAATGCAAGCAGGGAATCCAGGAGCGAGACAAGGAGTTGCAGGAGCTGAGGAAGGCTGTGGACACTCTCAAGGTGAGGACTGACCTGAGGGCATGAAGGCCACAATCTGCTGCATGACACGTTTCAGGGCTCAGTCAGCCAAAGCGGAGCCTACTGTGCTGAAACAGTTTCCAGTTCCTCTGAACAACTAGCCTAAAAATATAGCCATACATCTACCCATGAACCGTAGGAAACGGTATATTCAACCCTCTGTGGTGGGGAACCAATCACGACGCTTACAGCACTATTCTATAGTGTGCAGAAGCAAGTTTGAAAGATTCCGCCCCTAGGTCTACCCATTGTGTTCAGACTATACACTATACACTCTATAGTCTGGCTTGTCAGGCTTCTGAACAACTACAGTAATTGTGGAAGAGTTGTATCTTTACTGCTCAGACCAATGGTACCCTGTCTCAGCTAAATAGCTGAAGCTAGGCAGGTGTGGGCTTGGTTAGTACCTGGATGGAAGACCTATGGGGAAAACTGGGTAGCTGCTGGAAGTGGTGTTGGTGAGTGGCCAGTAGGTGGCTCTCTTCCCTCTGGCCTAAGATCAATCCCAATGCCCCAGTGCAGTGACGGGGACACTGTGCTGTAGGAGAGGCCGTCTTTTGGATGAGACGTTAAACCGAGGTCCTGACTCTCAGTGGTCATAAAAGATCCCATGACACTTGTCGCAAAGAGTAGGGGGTTTCCCGGTGTCCTGGCTAAAGTCCCAACCTGGCTCATTCAATCTGGCCCCCTAATCATCCCACACTATAATTGGCTCATTCAATAATTCCCTCACTCTCCACCTCAAGCTAGTGTGTGGTGAGCGTTCTGGTGCATAAGGGCTGCCGTGCATCACTCAGGTGGGTGCTACACAGTGGTGGTGGTCAGTGAGGTCCCTCTTCCACTGTAAAGCGCTTTGGGTGTCTGGAAAAGCGCTATAGAAATCAAATTTGTTGTTGTTGTTGCTTTAGATGAATCCATTTTTCTTTATGTTTCTCCTGACAGAGCTCTGCGCAGACAGCAGTGGATGCAAGTGAGAAGACCTTTACTGAGATGATCCGCTCCATTGAGAAAAGGCGCTCTGAGGTGACAGAGCTGATCAGAGCTCAGGAGAAGGCTGAGGTGAGTCGGGCTGAAGGACTCCTGAAGAGACTGGAGCAGGAGATTGCTGAGCTGAAGAGGAGAGATGCTGAGCTGGAGCAGCTTTCACACACAGAGGATCACATCCATTTCCTCAGGGTCAGTGTTATTACGTGTCTTGAGTGGTAAAATATTCAAGGCATATTTGCATATTACATGCCTATAAACATCTGTTTGCATTCAGATTTGTCACTCAGCATTTTGGGCCTTCTCCTTTCTCTCCCCTCCTTCCTTCCTCCATCCCTCCCTCCCTCTCCTCTAGACTTACCAGACTACAGCCAGTATCCAAACTCACTCTGAAGACCTATCCACTGTCATTTTCAACCAGAGCCTTTCTTTTGAGGCTGTGAAGAATTCTACCACCTCGCTGAAGGAGCAGCTGGAGCATATGTGCAAAGACGAAGTCCTCAAGATATCTGCAGCAGGTTGCTAATATTTCTGATATATTTAATTACCTCCTCCCACTGAGGTTCTGTTTTAAACCCTGTTTGTCAAAGTCTCTCAAAGTTTTATGGTTTATTCGTTTGGTGTATTACCCAGAAATAAGCGGCTGTGGTCAAGTTCATCTTATTCATTGAGCAGATTCTGGGATAGTAGTCTGGAAGTGTGGGTTTGAATTCTGGTTGCCACTGTTATGCCTTTGAGCAAGGCACTTAAACAGACTTAATTCTTAAGTAGCTCTTGGGGAAACTGGCCCTTAAGTAGGCTAATTGATAGTTGACAAATGTAAATCACATTGGATAAAAGTAAATGTAATATGAACAAATACAAAGAGGTTTCCCAGTGGGTAGATAGCCCTTGGATAGCTCACTCTGGCTGAATTTGACAAATTAATTTGTGTTTTGGATTAAACACAGACTGCCTTTTAAAAAACTGCATCTCCCTTTTGTCTTTGTGAGCGAGTGGGTTGGCTTTAAAGTATCACACTGTAGTGATTGTCTCATGTTTGTCAGCATACCCTACCCACAACAACAACATTTCACAGTACAAGTTTGAAGCCATAAATTTAAGCTAAATACTAGATTGACTGAATCCCATTATTCCTGTAACCCCAGACTGTGAACCATTTAAATATTTGACTGGAATGATTCAGTGAATCATTTAAGGAGAAGTTCGGTATGATAAGGACCCAAAGTGTTTTGCAACATCATACAAATTTGGAACGTTTGAAGGGGAGCAGAAGAAGACAGCTTGCTAGTTGTAGCTTCCAGGGGCACCAAGAAAATCACTGTTTTAAACAATAGAGATTGCTAACGTGTCATCATCACCATGGATAGCCGCAATGCATTTAGGGTTTGCCTCGGAACGTATCTTAACCAGAGAAATTTTAATAAATGGGCTCTGGCTTAACTAACCGCTATCTCCGGGTCAAGATGGCGCCGTTGATGACGTATATGACCATTCGGTGACGTATCTTGGCAATCTCTATAGAAAAGTTCAAAATAGCACCACGCTTCATTTATAGTATAAAACAATATAAAAACATTTAAAACCAGGCATTGAAAGTTACCTTACGAAATTTACCACCTACCTGGATGCCCCCTGAAGCTACAGCTACCAAGCAGTCTTCTTCTGATATCTGTTGATATCTGTTTTAGTGTCATTTTTTCTGTCTCAATAGTGACTGAGGTCCATTTAACCGAACCGGTGACCAGAGCGGATTTCTTGCAGTGTAAGCTTGCCAGACACACACACACACACACACACACACACACACACACACACACACACACTTAGTTATTTTCACTTTGTTGAAAAGGTCAAAAGGTCAAGTATTGTAGTATATCTCAAAACGCATTTCAAATGTCGTAGGCATGTCCACAGACACACACACCACACATGCACACACCTGTCTATTCACATTTTAATGTAAGTCAAAGATTTCAGTCAAGGAAACTATTCTGACCTCTTTTTTTTAGACTCCCACCACTTCAAACTGGATCCCAACACAGCACACAGAAATCTTCACCTCTCAGACGGGAGCAGGACTGTGGAGTGGAGAGTCCAGTCTCAGTCATACCCAGACCACCTAGCCAGATTTGATCCATGGTGGCAGGTGCTCTGCAGGAACTCTGTGTCCGGTCGCAGCTACTGGGAAGTGGAGCTGATGAGGAAATGGGGCGGCTGTATTGCAGTCTCGTATAAAAGCATCAGCAGGAAAGGAAGGGATAACAGGTGCAAGTTTGGGCGCAATAGTCAGTCCTGGAGACTGGACGTCTTCAGCTGTAGTGCCTCTTTATGGCACGATAATAAGAAGATTGAACTTCCTCTGGTGCGCAGCTCCAGAATAGGAGTCTATGTAGATTACAAGGCAGGGGTTCTGGCTTTCTATGGTGTGTCTGACACGATGACGCTCCTGTACAGAGTCCAGACCACATTCACCCAGCCCCTGTATCCTGGCTTCTGTTTGTTTAATGGGTCGTCTGTGAAGCTACTGTGACAGACAGGTATGAACTTTCATCACGAGTATAAATACCCAAATCCAGCTTCATAGCAGAATCCTATCAAGCTGGTTGTTTATACTTGTGGAGTTACTGGTAATCAAGGACATGTGGCCTTGTTTATACACTGATCTACAGTACCATTCTTTTGTTCTTTAGTGTTTATAAGTTTATAGTGTTTATATGAACATACTACTGCTACTTTTGTTCATGATAAGGTCTAGTCTTTTTGAGTCTGGATTATTCAACCTTTGTTTATTAATGTTATAATGACAAAACAACTACAACTAAACATTGGACCATGTCAAAAACTTTATGTTTCCATATTCTGGTCAGTGTGGTAGCCTATATGTTGAGAGATATACAAGTGCATACAAGTTATAAATGCAATCAGATTAGTCATCAGATTTGGAAGCAACTAATAATATTGTTAGGATTGATGAATCTTTTACTTTCACTTATTATATCAATCGCAAGGAAAGCTCTTGTTCTACTAGTGATGCTTGAATGTAAGCTATGTTGAACTGTCAGATTTTTCAATAAAAGACACTATCCATGGTGCTGAAGGTGTCTGAACCGTCTGACCTAGTGGGCAGCTATGATTAGTTGGGACAACAACAAAGTTGATTGACTTGGTAGCCCATTTTAATATTGCCCTGAGGTGCTGCGTTGCAAACCACACAAATATATTGGATGGAAAGAACACAGAGTCCAGACCAGATTCACTGAACTACAAACCCTGGGTTTTGTGTATCCTACATCATCTAAGTTGTTAAATGCATGTTGAGATGCTTTGCATCTGTGTTGTGTTGTGGCCCTCCCTGACCACCGTAGATAAGGATAACAAACCTACACACACACACACACACACACACACACACACACACACACACACACACACACACATAAAGGCTTTGAATCGGTTCATGGAATGAAAACGACAAGCAGAAACTTTTGCCATTTTTCTAGGAACAAAACCAAACCCAGAAGCTTTAATAGTTTTTATGTTCCAGAAGCAAAGTGATTATTTAAGTAATGATAATAACTGGTTAATACCGGTTATGCTTTGTCAAATAGGCTTGGTTATTTATTGGCCGTTACCTATACCACGAATGGAAGAAGCCTACATGAAAACAACTTGACATATTTTAATGATATTTTTCAAAATGTGCATGTGTGTATGCATGTACAGTATATGTACACAACACTTTAAACTTGTATTCATGCGTCACACCAGGCAGCTAGATCTATCACACTCCATACTTGAGATGAAGGGAGAGACATGCACATGCCGCACATTCAAAGATAAAGCTGCTGTCACACGCGTCATCAATGGAGCAGCCACACCTCCTGATATAAACACAAGACACCAAAAGTGACCTTTCACATTGCCGCCGATCGGGAAAAGACAGCACGTATCCAGTTATCATGCCATGTGGACATACCTATTGTTTGGGCTGTATGGGCATGTAAGGTCGCGGGAATCAGGAGAACTGTACAGGCCTCTACACCTGCCTCCTGTGCAGACAGACAAGGCCAAGACCTGCTATCAGAGGAAACATTCCGAGTGCAGAAACTGTGGAGAAGATAAAGACTATAGAATCCAAAGGTGTCTTGTTAATGGTTTTCCTGCACCTGGAGATGTGGAGTGTGACATCAGCACCGGAAAACAGGAAAACAGATCTGTGAATTCCTATGGAGTGACTGGTGTCTAAATAGGAAAATAATTTCAGACTTCACAATGCCCAAAGAAGAAATCACACAGACGCCACTGGGGAGATCTGCTGTAATCATATGAATCTTAAAAAATATTTTGCCTTGAGATTATAATTTTACCTGCTATCTCACACACACACAATGGACAATCATAACAGCCAAGATGCCTTCACAGCTGACCAACAGGTTTGCTTTGAAGTTACTCCTGATTATTGGATGTCTGATTTACAATGTGTTTGTTTTTATTACTTCTGGCTTCTGAAGGTCTAATATTCTGCAGAAACTTAGGATAAGAACCAGGAAATTATTGTGTTCAAAGTCCAATGTATAAAATCTGTCAAACATTTACATGCAACCTCAGCCGGAATATACAGTACAATATGCCTGACAAAAGGTCAAGTGCTTTTGACAAGTTCTGAGCCAGCTTGGCTTGTGTTTAATATTTAATATCATTGCTCCTATTGAATGTTTGCATTGTTTCCAAAAGCTTGTATTCGTTGAATAATTACGTACAGAATTTCTACTCATTTCAATGAATAATCGTACTGCATGTATACCATGTATGTTTCTTATCAACATAAACAGTTGGGTGAGACTCAGAGGAGATTCCAGCAGAGAATCCAGGAGAGAGAGAAGGAGCTGCAGGAGCTGAGGAAGGCTGTGGAGACTCTCAAGGTGAGGACTGGCCAGAAGACACATCATTTAAATGTACATTTACCCAGTGCTATTTCCCAAAGCAACTTCAGATTAATCACTGTCAACCATCAATCACTTCACAGTCTGTCACCTAGAGCAGTTAGGGTCAGTGTTGGGCAAGTTACTACAAAACTGTAATGTGTTATTTATTACTTGTTACTGACATTTTAAAGTAATCCCTTACATTACAATATTAGTATTTTGAAAATGTAAGGCGTTACATTACTGTTGCATTACATTTAAGTTACTCCTCGGGCCCTCCAGTAGCCTATGACCTTCAGTAATTAGTTATCAGTGTTGAGAATGACAAGCAGAGACTGTGAAGTTCTACATTAATTCCGGCACAGCAGACGTTTTATGTCTTGCTCAAGGGTGTAATGGTATGTCACCGGGATTTGAACCTACAATTCCCAGGCTACTAGCATACTAGTCTGAGTTCTTAAATTTTACGCTACAACCATCCCACAATGATTTGCCAGATAGTAATTGGATTGGATGATGAATATATTATGATGTTAAAGCTAAATTAGTGGTAACCAATATTTTGGTGAAAAGAATGAGACAAATGGCTTCCTGTGCTTTTTGCCATCCCCATGGTGTACAAACAACATTTGGACACTGTCTTATCATCCTGTGTCTCCCCAATGTGTATCCAATCAGAGTTCTGCACAGACAGCAGTGGAGGACAGTGAGAGGATCTTTACTGAGATGATCCGCTCCATTGAGAGAAGACGCTCTGAGGTGACAGAGCTGATCAGAGCTCAGGAGAAGGCTGAGTTGAGTCGGGCTGAAGGACTCCTGAAGAGACTGAAGCAGGAGATTGCTGAGCTGAAGAGGAGAGATGCTGAGCTGGAGCTTGAGGTAACATCACCATGATAGCACAAACAGTATGATATACTGAAACTAAATAATTTACATATTGACCTTATCAGCATGTCTTGAAACTGACGTTGAAGTGTAACAAAGAAAATCACAGACAATACCCTATTCTATGACACTGTCCTCGCAGCTGTATGTCCCTATGAATCAAATAAAACATACAGTAGGATAGGACATGTAAAGAAACCAAACAATGGCTCTGTGTGTATATGTGTTGTACTGTACAGTATGTGACTGACAGCAAGGGTTCCTGGCATAGGCAACCTAGGCCGATCGCTCCAACTCAAGTGTTATTGATTTTGGCCTGATTTCTTTGTACTCGCTAAAAATCTTTAAGTTGCAGTTTGTTAGATTTCCTCGAAATTATTATAAAAATATTTTGAAATATTCAAACTTGATCTTTGAATATTTCGGAAAATGGATTTAGAGGCTTTTGAAGCTGAACTCTTATATTTTCTTTAACAGAATGCCCCATCAGTGAGAGAGGTACTGAGCGCGACCCTCAGGCAAAGCTACTCTTTTGAGGCTGTAAAGGAATCTGTGTCTGCAGTAAGGGCAGATCTGGAGGAGAGACTGGATGGCATCTTCAAGCAAGACATGACCAAGATATCTGCAGCAGGTAGGGCAAATAACAGTGATGTAATGATACACCTAGCCCATGATAACATACGATTTACGCTATGAAGGTCACAATACGATACGATACGATACGATACAATACAATACGATGTGATGCGATGCGCTACGATGCGATGCGATACGATACGATACGATGCGATGCGATACGAATTACGATGTTTTACTCAAATAGCTGTAGAACTTTCTGGGTGTCTTTTTTTTTTTTTTTTTTGGTGTTTGGTTCAAATATCAATGGATGTGACATCTATAAGACAGGGCCTTTGACATGAATGGACCTTTCAGAGATCTTGTGAAATGTGTAATGAACCTAATAAGTGGAAACACTCATGTAATGCGTGGTAGATGGTTTTTAAATGATGGCTCCATTTAAACCACAAGTGGTGCACACACTCCAAGTGTGGCGGGTGGCTGTGGTCGTGTACATGTGCATGTAAACAGGTTAGACTGTTAGAGGTTGCACAGTGCCTGTGTGCTAAGGCCGTTTCATAGTCAACACAAGAACGCAATGGTCGCAAGCTCTTACGTGGACGAGCACAAGCAGCATAGGCTGCTCCATTGTAGCCTGACATAGCCCGCCCATAATACGAATGTTCATCCGTATCCATGGTCTGGGGACGGTCTTCATGGGCGTGTTTACATCGGTAGAGAGTCTACCGACCAATAAGTGAAGATGATTAGATGAGCTGTCCAATCGGTTCAAACCAGAAGTGAATGCCCTCCACCTCGCAGGATAATCGTGTCAGGTTAAAGAACCTCCAGACCATGAATACGGATGAACAGCAGTATTATGGGCGGGCTGTGTCAGGCTACACTCCATTGACCCTCATGTTGTCACAGGCATTGTTGTGTCGCATCAGGAAAGCTTACACTACACACTTTCTAACGCAGCATGGCGTCCTTGGGTTTGCGTATTTATCGACAATGAAACAGCCCTTAACCTGCAGCTAAGTAAAACATGCAGACACACTTGCACTCACACTTCTTTTTTTTTTACTTGGCCAGTGAACAATTTAGAGGCGTTATGCACTGCTTCCTATGTACTCATTAATGATGTTTAATAGTATATGTTTTCTGTGTGCTTTCTGTTAGTGTCAAACGTCCAGGCTTCTAACCATGAACCAGTAACCAGAGAGCAGTTCCTAAAGTGTAAGTAGGACATAAACACACCTGACACGGCAACACAGATACACGCCGCCACTACTAAACCCCCCGTCCCCCCCCCCACACACACACACACACACACACACACACACACACACACACACACACACACACACACACACCTTACATACACATGTAGATACTGTACACGTCCAACACAATTACAGAACTTTCCAACTGATCTTTTCCATAGATTCCTGTCACTTCACACTGGATCCAAACACGGCAAACAGAAACCTCCATCTGTCTGAGGGGAACAGGAGAGTGGAATATAGAGATGAGCTCCAGTCATATCCTGATCATCCAGAGAGATTTGATGAGTGGTGGCCTCAGGTGCTGTGTAGAGAGGGTGTGTCTGGACGCTGCTACTGGGAGGTGGAGTGGAGTGAGGAGGCTGACATTGCAGTCTCCTATAAAAGCATCAGCAGGAAAGGAGAGGGTTATGAGTGTGGGTTTGGAGCCAGTGATCAGTCCTGGGGTATGACACTATGCAGCTCCAGCTCCTCTTTCTGGCACAATAACAAAGAGACTAAGCTCCCTCTAGTGGCCAGCTCCAGAATAGGAGTGTATGTGGATCACAGGGCTGGAACTCTGGCCTTCTATAGCATCTCTGACACAATGACCCTCCTGCACAGAGTCCAGACTACTTTTATTGACAAACTCTACCCTGGATTCTTCATACATTTTGGATCATCAGTGAAGCTGTTGTGACACAAACCACATCCATCAGGACAGTAGGCCTACACCAGTGTTTCTCAAACTGTGGGGCGGGCCCCACTAGTGGGGCGCAGAGACATGACAGGTGGGGCGCGAGACATCTCTTTGTGATCGACCAGCGGTCGCATCATGCCCCCCAAATTCACAGCTATTTGTCAGATATGCGCATAAGACAGTAAATTGAGCTTTCCAATGGTGATATTTGGTAGTTGCTGTGATGAGGGTTCAAGATAAATTTGGCTTTGAATTAGTAACATGAAAATTGTAACATTAACATACAGTGAAACATGTATTGTGCGCAAATTGAGCCTTCCAGGTGGGCGTGAAAATTCTCTGCCTTCCAAAGTGGGGAATGACAGAAAAAGTTTGAGAACCACTGGCCTACACTAAAGACACAGACACAGTTAGTGAATGTTATCACACAAGCACAAATCCATTTCTGGAGCCCAGCAGCTAGCTTCTCCACATCTGCTGAATCAACAGCTCCCCACACATGAACTAGCTTACTGGGTGATAAATGTTTATAAATAATAATACAAATGGACGAAACGCCGATGAACGAAACACCGGCGGACGAAATGGTTGGTCCCTGTGGACGAC
The DNA here is from genome assembly GCA_027497455.2 of Sardinella longiceps. NCBI lineage: Eukaryota > Metazoa > Chordata > Actinopteri > Clupeiformes > Clupeidae > Sardinella > Sardinella longiceps. The sequence goes on along the minus strand of JAODXP020000019.1, from coordinate 4,010,609 downwards.
ACGGATGCTCCCTTGGACGAAAAGACTGCATGGTGGACGAACTGGCGCTGACGAAACCCGCATGGACGAATCGCCCTGCTCCCAATGTTTAGATGAGTCCAGTGTTTCATCCCCTCTGACCTACGTAGACTGCATTGAATGAAATTTCCGGATGAATCTTCTGCAGTATGGAATATTCATGAAGGGTTATCGCATGTCACATGTTGATAACTGTCTCTACATTTGCATAGTATGAAAAACATACTGTATTTAGACATTTATGTAACAAAATTGTAATTTCAAAAGTCAAATCTTTTATTAAATGTAGACTTCATATCCAAGAGCATGGTGAAATGATCAGCAGGATTGATGAGGACACAATAAAAACACTTTATGGTTGATAAGTTGATAATAATATAATTTTAATAATAATAATAATTTTTATGTTTGTAATAATACTCAGAACCTCCAATATTCAAATTTAAGAGAAACACTTGTTATTTTTTTCATGTTAGACCAAGTAGGCCTATTCCTTCTCATAAAACCTGAAGCTTCATAATAAAAGCACTGCTATGCAGCATTTTATATTTTATACACATTTTAACAGTTCATTAACTGCTTATTATTTGCATAATTTAATTTGATGTTACTTACCACAGGATATAGAGAGCACTACTGCAACTCCTTAGCCTGATTGCCATTGACATTCAAAGCTCTGCGAGACTTTGGTCTGACCAAGAGAGCCTGTAGAGCTGTAATTTCTCAAAGCGCACGGTTGACCCGCCTCCCTCTTATGCCTCGGTTTGCTACTGGTCGTTGATAGAAAATGCTGTGCAGAAGCAAAACCAATCACACCACTCTTTCGTCTGACGTCTGTGACGTGAAGGGAACTTTTTGTGGAACTCAGAAATCCGTTCAGATCAGCAGCTGGCCAGACCAGCGACAGCAACGCCGGATGTGTTACTCCTAGGCCTACTTTTCCATCAGTGTCTTTTCCTTCTAGAAAATGAAAGAGGAGAAGGTTATAATCTCTCCACTTCCAAGATCAGACAAATTCTTTGTATTGTCAACATGGTACAGTATCGTTAGGCAGTTGGGGTTGCATAAATATAGCGCTTTTCTACTCCTACGAGCACTCAAAGCGCTTTACAATGTATACCTCACATTCACCCATTCACACACCGTTGGCAGAAGAAACCATGCAAGGCACCAACCTGCTCACCGGGAGCAATCTGGGGTTAGGCATCTTGCTCAAGGACACCTCAATGGGGTCAGGCGGAGTGGGACTCGAATTTGCAACCCTCCGGTTGCCAATCGGCACCTCTACCAACTGTGCCACCATCGCCCCATGCATAAATGGTCGCTCGCTAAGTGAAAATAATGCTTACAGTAATAGTGCAATGAAGTTGGTCACATTGTCAGGATGTAGTGGTGGCTAAACGCATGTCAATTCTGATTACCCATCTCTTAAATTTTTGCAGTGGTGCATAAATTCAAAGAGTTTATGCACCACTGCATTATGTTATAATGTAAAATTTAATTCCAAAGACATAGTCTTCCATCATGAAATATGTTCTGCATATTATTTTAAGCATCTGATTCTACCCACTTTGAATTGATCTCAAAATTCATAGTTTAACCACCTCTGTTACATTGGGAATGCCTTAGTCTCACTGCCTTAATTGATGGGAAACAAAAGTAGCCCTAGCCTTACTTATCAGACACAATTTCCCCAAAAATAGATCAAATAGTCCATGCACGCAGCCTGTTAGTCTGACCCTAACAACGCCTCACTTGAACAGAAGGGGGAGTAGCCGAGTCATGAAGAAACGAAAGTGAAAGGAATTATTGATCAAACGGCTCTTGCTGGTTAGCGTCTCAGGAAAATGGCAGAGGCAGTTTCCATTAATCAGGACCTTTTTACATGTCCCATTTGTTTGGATTTCCTGAAGGATCCAGTGACGCTTAACTGTGGACATAATTACTGTATGGGCTGCATTAAGGGCTGCTGGGATCAGGAAGATCAGAAGGAAGTGTACAGCTGCCCCCAGTGCAGACAGACGTTCTCTCCAAGACCCGTTTTAAACAAGAATCACGTTTTTGCTGAGCTTGTGGAACAGTTTAGGAAGACCAGAATCCAAGCTGCCCCTTCAGCTGAATGTGACGCTGGACCTGGAGATGTCGAGTGCGACGTCTGCACGGTGAGAAAACGGAAAGCTGTGAAGTCCTGCCTGGAGTGTCTGGTCACTTACTGTGAAACTCACTTGAAGGTTCACAATGAAGCACACCCAGGAAGAAAACATTTATTGATTGATGCCACAGGCCAGCTACAGGAAAGGATTTGCCCTCGACATGATAAAATATTTGAAGTATTTTGCCGTACAGATCAGAGTTGTATCTGCTATCTGTGCACAATGGATGAACATAAAGGCCACGACACAGTCACAGCTGCTGCTGAGCGAGCTGACAAACAGGTGAGCAAGAAGGCTTTCCAGCAAAACAGATCTAGCCTACATGTGACATTTCTGCTGTGCAAATGCCCAGAAACCTTGACATTATAATAGTTATGCACTGGTTATAAATGTGTTCATGTTTTCACAAATTTTGCACAACTTGCAACAAAAGCATGCAGAAACTAAAAATGCACTTCGAAAATAAGGAGGAAAAATTTCATTAAGATTAAGAAAAACAAAACCTTCTGTGAAATATCATTACTGTGTACTAATTCAAATGAAACCATACATTATAGACCACTGTGACATAATAGTCCCTTTTTGGTACTGTACTTTTTTTGTATGAACAGAAGCAGTGGAGTGAGACTCTGTCGAAATCTCAACAGAGTATCCAGGAGAGAGAGAAGGATTTACATGAACTAACAAAGGCTGTGGAGACTCTCAAGGTGAGGACTGACCGCAGTATGAATAGAGGTTCTTTTCTCCAGTCAGTCAGAGTTTATAATACTGTTTATCTTATCTGGTACTGGGGCTTATAGGCTGAGCTGTTTTAGAAGGACCCCTCCGCTTTGTGTGTCTCCTATCAGAGTTCTGCACTGACAGCAGTGGAGGACAGTGAGAGGATCTTTACTGAGATGATCCGCTCCATTGAGAGAAGGCGCGCTGAGGTGACAGAGATGATCAGAGCTCAGGAGAAGGCTGAGGTGAGTCAGGCTGAAGGACTCCTGAAGAGACTGGAGCAGGAGATTGCTGAACTGAAGAGGAGACATGCTGAGCTGGAGCAGCTTTCACACTCACAGGATCACATCCATTTCCTTAAGGTGAGTGTTCATTAATTTGTATATGCAGTATTTCACAAATTTGTTCATTTTCTTATGCAACCTCCATGGCTGAATACAGGGCAGACACAAAAACATTCATGATTTACATCA
>JAODXP020000019.1:3983659-4007145 GCA_027497455.2 Sardinella longiceps | reverse complement strand
TCTTCATTAATCAATGCACACTTCACTAGCAAATGTCCAAAAACAGTCGAACTTTTCCAACTTCAAATGCTAATGTCCTTATTCTTCAAAATGCAGAGATCATCTTGGCATTGAATGTTTCCAAACTTCCGTGACTAAACGAGACACCACGTCCTCACTGCATGACTCATCATGTAGCAATAGCAGCTAGCTTAGCAGGACTTAGCTTCTGCTTCTGACTCAGCATTTAGCAATATCAGCTAACATTAGCAGGATGGATTTAGCCACAGCTCACCTTTCCAAACTCTACTCGAAACTCTCATAGGAGATGCACGTCTCACTTATACAATAGGTCTGTCGTGTGTCTTCCTTCTTATGGAGTCTTCAGACCTTTCAGCAGTTTCTGGCTTTCCAGTGAAGTCTTCAGACTTTCCGGTGTAGTTTTCTGACTTTATGTAGTGGCAGCTCCCTTCTAGCTTTGCATGCCACAAATGGAGCGGGTGAATAGCAACCAGTCTGACGCGACAAAATTCTTCAACTCAAAAAATCTTCATTTAAAAATGTTTACTGGTGAATTAAATCAAATACAAAAATAAAACATCACTTCTTGGTTCTACATTTCCATAATTGTCGAAGTCTAATTAGCCTGTTAGCTTAGCAGGCCAGCAGGTCGGTCAGAAAACTATATCACCTCCACCCGACCTTCTAATGAAAGAATGTTCTCGTCATGTGACTTATATTAAACTATACATCAAGCGCATTCCCCCTAGTGGTGAAACACACACATTTCCCCAATCATGAACTATTTCTTCCTTCATGAATTTACACATTTGAACTTTTCAGCATTAATTCTAATAACCAATAATTATTTAAAACAAAAAATATATTTCTCCATATGGCTCTTACAATGTTAATAATATTTAAGACAGGTTCATGACATTATAATGTCATAGATATGACAGTACCTTCAAGTAAAGTGTTACCACAGAAAGAGACAATGCAGAACAGGACTTCATACTTCAACACTGATGCCTTCATTTTGTTGCATCTGTACTTAATCTAAAAATATCCTTGCATGTCTGTAAACAATAAATATGTAGTTGAACTGGGCAGATATATTAGATTTCATGGGCGCCCAAATAGATGCACCTTGAGGCTCTGTAAAGGCATAGCCTAAACATATTACATCACATTATTTTGTCCATTTCTTTCTCTACTCTCCTTTCCTTCTCAATCTCACTTGGTAGAACTTCCAGGTAGTGAATACTCCACCTCACTGTGAAGACTTATCCAGCATCATCATCAACCACAGTGGCTCTTTTGAGGCTGTGCAGAAATCTGTCTCCACATTGAAGGTGCAGCTGGATGATTTCTTAAAGCAAGAAACCCTGAATATCTCTGCAACAGGTAATTGGCTCATGCATACATAATTGGCTGCTCAATACTACATGCATGATTCCAGTCAGATTGCACACTGAAAAGAGTAAGTTATTATATGGTAGAAGAAAACAAATATTGAAGTTACATACTTCCAAACTGATTGTGTCCATTCTTACTTCAGAATCGCTTTTATTTACTTTTCAGTGGAAGCCCTGTGGCAGCTGGGGACTCATAATATAACGTTCCTCATCTGTAGTGATGGGATTTGTGTAAATATATGTACACATGTGGACACTATTTTTATGCAGTATACTTGATGAAAGCAGCATGTATAGTAGAATCTATTGTCCCTATTGTCTACTACACTTCTTTTTTTATTACCTCCGCCAAGGAGATTATGCTTTCGCCTGTGTGTGTGTGTGTGTGTGTGTGTGTGTGTGTGTGTGTGTGTGTGTGTGTGTGTGTGTGTGTGCCTGTCTGTCTGTCTGTGTACAACATAACTCGAAAAGTACTCCATGGATCCGGATGAAAATTTCGGAAAGCATGTATAGTATTTTGGGATGAGTAAGAATTGATTTGAATTTGTTTGGCGATCGGTGATCCAGAACACGATCTGGAATTTATATTGTGTCTGTGACCACATCGTCTTGGTGGAGGTCTGCGCTCTGTTTTTAACTTTTTTTTTTTTTTTGTCTCAGTGTCTGATGTCCAGGCTCTTCTTGCTGATCCAGTAACCAGAGAAGACTTCTTAAAGTGTAAGTTAGTCTGGTGTAGCACACACACACACACTCTCTCTCTCTCTCTCTCTCTCTCTCTCTCTCTCTCTCTCTCTCTCTCTATGTATATATATATAAACCGCTCACAAAAAGTAAGGAAACTTGACTTTGGCCCATTATATCTCCCCTTTAATAATACCAACCCCTAAAGTGTTTTATATCATTTTCGTCGTTGATTTGTCACCTTTACAATGAGGTATAGCTTGTAAGCATCGGGCAATCATTGTATGCGCAACACAGCCAAACGTGTGAGTAGTGCCAACCAAAAATGTGCCAAAATGGCCAGTAATTGGGTTCTGCTGCATCTGGTTTTGGGCTTCAAGTGCTGCCAGATGAGCGCAAGTCACTGGTGTGCCTAAATTCGCACCTGAGCATGGGTTCTGCAACTTGTTGGGTTTGTGGTTTCTCCTAGCAGCAACACCACTGGAAAGATGCCACATTTGTTCCTTCAGGATAGGGCCTGTGCAATAGGGCAACCTGAGGCTGGTGTCCCAGCATGTAGTGGCGGCATCATTGGTGTCAGTCCTGGTACCATTTCCAAACTTAGGACCAAGTTCCATGAGACTGTAGAAGCCAAAGACAGACCAACACGTGGCCGTCTCAAGAAGACAACACCCCAAGAAGAACAGTTCCTCACTTTTGCTGCACTAAGGAACCGTAGCTTCACTGCCAGAGACTTACAAGATTTATTCAACGGCTCAAATCTTCCACACGTTACTGAGGGCCCTGACACTGAGTGTAAAGTGTATGGCCAACATGTTTTTTTGTTCTTGTCCTCATTTCTGTAGGAGAGTGCAATCCTCAATGTTCCAAGCAACAAAGGCAATACCAACAGAACAGTATAACAGGCCATTTTGGCACATTTTTAGTTGGCACTACTCACACGTCTCGCTGTGTTGCGCATTCCATGATTGGCCGATGCTTACAAGCTATACCTCATTGTAAAGGTGACAAATAAACGAAAGAAAATGGTATCAAACACTTTTGGTGTTGGTATTATTAAAGGGGAGTTATAATGGGCTAAAGTCAAGTTTCCTTACTTTTTGTGAGCGGTTTATATATCCTTGGAAAATAAAATGCTGCAGTAATGAAGGAACTGGTCCTTCCATTATTAGATCTGTTAGTAAAACACCTGCAGAACATCAGGAGGAGCTGTGAGTAGCAGAAACTGCAGAAACTGTGTGTTGGTCAGGAAAGAGGTCAGAATGAAATCCAGATGAATGGTCACCCTCGTCTAAAGCCATTGATTTAGTGGTACATGTTTATTACTGGTTAGCACATGGGTATTGAACTCAAAGTTAAAGATAGAAGATGCCTCTCAAGCAAAATATAACAAAATACTTTGCAGTGTAACCACGAACAAGACTAGCAAACACACAAAGATAAAGGTATAACACAAAGATATAATACTAGACTTGGAAGTTCTTAACAGATACACTGGAACACACCTCTGACCAACAAGCCACACACCCCAAACACACACATCTGAAATCTTAGTTTGTCCTCTTTTTCCCTCTATCAGATTCCTGCCATTTCACAATGGATCCAAACACAGCAAACAGAGAACTGCATCTGTCTGAGGAGAACAGGAGGGTGGAGAGGAGAGCTGACCAGTCATATCCTGATCATCCAGAGAGATTTGATGGGTCACCTCAGGTGCTGTGTAGAGAGGGTGTATCTGGACGCTGCTACTGGGAGTTGGAGCGTAGTGGGGTGGTTTATATATCAGTCTCATATAAAAGCATCAGCAGGAAAGGAGGAGGTAAGGAGAGTTCGTTTGGACGTAATAATCAGTCCTGGAGTATGGAGCTTTGCAGCTCCTGCTCCTCTTCTTTCAGGTACAATAATAAACGTACTAAACTCCTTCTAGTGCGCAGCTCCAGAATAGGAGTGTATGTGGATCACAGGGCAGGAACTCTGGTCTTCTACAGCATCTCTGACACAATGACCCTCCTGCACAGAGTCCAGACCTCATTCACTCAACCGCTCTACCCTGGGTTTTTGGTTGGTTATAAGTCATCAGTGAAGCTGTTGTGACTCAGGTATATAGATGTTGTCTGATACTGAAACTCACACAATTTTGTCATACAAGGATATTTCTTCAACAGTGTTTGTTGATATATCCGAGTGATATGTATTTTTACTTTGTACCTCTTATGAATTTTTTACTAGTTTTACCAAGGGCACTAGCAGTGAGTTTGTGGTGATGTAAGGTGGTGTTGTGTGACTAAGCTGTTGTGTGACTCATACTGTATAAATGCCGTCTCATGCCAATGCACATCTCAAAAACTTCTCTCACATAAGACAATTTGTTCATATTCATAATACAGTATTTGAGATTCTTACTCAACTTTACCAAGGAAACCAGTACATGTGAGGGCTGTATGTGTGATGTGTGTTTGTGATAAAATGATCAATAATTTTTCAATAAACCTTCAATAAATCCTTATGTAAGCCATACTTTGCCAAATTAATTGATTCTGATTGCCTTTTAATATTCATACACTTTAATATCCATACACAGATAACAGTTGCACACACTTCCACATGCTTAGACACACACAAACACACATACACACACACACACACACACACACACACACACACAACATAGTCTATAGGCTTAGCCTACTTTATTTCATTCCAGCTCAACTTCTTTCATTGGGAATCAAATTTTCTAGACAGTCAAAAAGATTCGCAGTATGTCATGTGCTTTAATGTAAGGGTACAAGAAACATTTCAAACATGCTTCCCACTTAAATGCCGATATATATTTTATAGAAAAAAACATGTTGTTCCCAAGTTTGCAACATCTGGTGTTATAGTGATATGATATTGCCATCTGGATAGAAACAGCAATAGCTATCATAGTATAATATAAATCTGGGCAATGTCATTTTTCCCTGAATAAACAATGGATGATGATGATAGTGGACATACATTGGACATGCTGTTGTGAAGTTTATGTCATCATCATCATCATCATCCAGGTGACGTCGTATTCTTGCATTCTTATGCATTCTTAAGGTGACTACAGACCAAAGATGCACAATGAGATGGGATGCAACTTTCTAAAATACAGCAACGTTCTAAAACTCCGAAACTGCAATTTGACATGTTGAATGCTGCTTGCAACAACCTGTGACGATTGATTCACACTGCCGCAACTCCTCTCTAAAACCATCTCATCTCGTCATGTATCTTCAGTCTGAATTGGCCTTTTGAAACCTTAGTAGTTCTTGTTTGATATCTGGTGGATTCCCAATGCAGAAGATTGTGGACCATATTACATATATGCAATTGTAGACCATATTAGTCCGGTCCTCCCCTGTGTCCACCGTCCCCTCTGTGCTCTGGAGTCTCACCAGCCGTCTGCACAGCTGCCTGTAGGCAGAGCTGGAACAGTAGTAGACCACAGGGGCCAGCATGCTGCTGTTGAGGCCATGTAAGGGCCAGTGTGCCATAGAAGGTCATGGATGAATCCCAATGTCCTTCCTAAGCCCTGAACTCTCAAAGACTTCACTGGCATCAATCAGCCAATCAGGAGACAGATTCATGCTAATTAAGTCGTTGAGGGTTTTAGGGCTCAAGGGGCTCATTGGGATTCAGCCCATGTTGAGCATCTCCACAGCTCTGCACATCCTCTGGGAGCAGACACACACACACACACACACACACACACACACACACACACACACACACACACACACACACACACACACACACACACACACACACACACAGAGCAGCAGCACTCCCATGGCCAGGGAGGAGGAGGGGGTGAGTGATAATTCCTCATGGAGCACCTGAGCTCAGATATGATGCAGAGACAACAGATGAGGATCAGAGCCAGAGGGATGAAGGAGCCTCACAAATAAGACACACCTGCACCAGAGGGAGAACATACCTGTCACACAGCAGACAAGTTGAGTTTTCAAATACACTAAACTGCCATAGTTTTTCTCAATAGTTTTAGTGAGCTGCTGTGAGACTTCAGAAGTTTTAGTGAGCTGCTTTGAGACTTCAGAAGTTTTAGTGAGCTGCTTTGAGACTTCAGTAGTTTTAGTGAGCTGCTTTGAGACTTCAGTAGTTTTAGTGAGCTGCTTTGAGACTTCAGTAGTTTTAGTGAGCTGCTTTGAGACTTCACATGGCCAACTTCTCAAACTAAATATGCATCTGTACCATTGGGCAAACAGTAATATTGAAGTCGAATAGAAATATAAGTGATGAATAATCAAGGCAGAGCAACAATGAGAATAGTTTGCAATCCATTTATGTGATAATATCTTGTACAAATCGATCACGGTTCAATTGAACTGTTTACTACCAAATATTTCCACTAGATGACACTATCAAAACAGATACATACTGGAGAGACCCGTTTGGAGAGAAACAAAACTGAAAGTAACTAGTCAGTTTCAGGAAAAGCTTGTTGGTGTCTGTGAGAAGAATGGCAAGTTCAAGTAACCAGGACCTTTTCACATGTCCCATTTGTTTGGATTTCCTGAAGGATCCAGTGACTCTTCACTGTGGACATAATTACTGTATGGGCTGCATTAAGGGCTGCTGGGATCAGGAAGATCAGAAGGGAGTTTACAGCTGCCCACAATGCAGACAGACATTCACGCCTAGACCTGTGTTAAGCAAAAATAATGTTTTAGTTGAGCTTGTGAGTCAGTTTAAGAAGACCACAATTCAAGCTTCTGCTTCACTTGCACAATGTTTTGCTGGACCTGGAGATGTGGAGTGTGACAGCTGCACTGGGAGAAAACTCAAAGCCGTCAAATCCTGTCTGGTGTGTTTGCTGTCGTACTGTGAGACTCATCTAGAGCGGCATGATGAATTCACAGGGAAAAGACATACTGTGATTGATGTCTCAGGTCGGCTACAAGACAAGATCTGCACTCAACACCAAAAGCTCCTGGAGGTATTCTGCCGTACAGATCAGAGTTGTGTGTGTTTGCTGTGTCTGGTGGATGAACACAAAGGCCATGACACCGTCTCAGCTGCAGCAGAGAGAGTGGACAAACAGGTAGGTGACAGGCATGTATGATGCATAGCAAATCTTCAGTACAAATTGAATTAATCGATGAAAGTCTATTTTACTCAGGAGTTGAAAAGAAGCTTTTTTAGTGTATGTCATAAAGAAAATGCTGTACAAAGTCATAAATGCTACAAAAAAAAAGACTCAAAAGTCTAAAACTAACTGTTCCATTGGCTTTCTATTATAAAGAAATAGGAATGTGAACTCTAAACTGTGAACTATGTTTGTATTCACTTTATCTGTTTGAAGAACTGAACTTTGACCGATAACTCTAATGAGTCATAACGTACACAAAGCACTGCTGGTGGAAGGTACTGTAGATTGTGTTCTGCACCGGAGTGATTATGGAGACTGCTGAGGATTCTGTTACCCAGCACCTCTGTGGTTCAGTTACACTAACAAGGAAGCGGTGATTCGGTTATAATATACTCTCTTAGTCTGGTTATTATAACTGTCATGTTGATCATATAGAAGCAGATGGGGGAGACCAAGAAGAATTTCCAGCAGAGACTTCAGGAGAGACAGAAGAAGCTGCTGGAACTGAGGAAGGCTGTGGAGACTCTCAAGGTGAGGACTGACCACCACAGGAGACAACAAACACTGGTTGCATACAATCGATGGCCATACAAATCATCATTAACATGTCATGAGTTGGCTGCTATTTCAAGGCTCTCTGCGGGCCTGTAATGCTGAAACACTTTTTAGCTCCTCTGTGGAAGGAAAAGACTGAGTGATGTGAAATACCTTAGAATGGACTCCTCTTTGCCTTTCTCATTCAGAGCTCTGCACAGACAGCAGTGGAGGACAGTGAGAGGATCTTTACTGAGATGATCCGCTCCATTGAGAGAAGGCGCTCTGAGGTGACAGAGCTGATCAGAGCTCAGGAGAAGGCTGAGGTGAGTCGGGCTGAAGGACTCCTGAAGAGACTGGAGCAGGAGATTGCTGAGCTGAAGAGGAGAGATGCTGAGCTGGAGCAGCTTTCACACACAGAGGATCACATCCATTTTCTCAAGGTAGGTTCAGCATCAGTTACTATTAAAACAGCCTATGTAATTTGAAGTAGATGCTGGCATGAACAAGAAAGTGAAGTACATGCATGTCTGTCCAAGTAATTTTCAAAATTTTACTTTACTTGTCTCTTTCTTTCTTTTTCGCCCTTTTGTAGAATTTCCAGACAGTCAATATCCCACCTCTTTCTGAAGACTTATCCAGCATCATCATCAACCACAGTGGCTCTTTTGAGGCTGTGCAGAAATCTGTCTCCACATTGAAGGTGCAGCTGGATGATTTCTTAAAGCAAGAAACCCTGAATATCTCTGCAACAGGTAATTGGCTCATGCATACATAATTGGCTGCTCAATACTACATGCATGATTCCAGTCAGATTGCACACTGAAAAGAGTAAGTTATTATATGGTAGAAGAAAACAAATATTGAAGTTACATACTTCCAAACTGATTGTGTCCATTCTTACTTCAGAATTGCTTTTATTTACTTTTCAGTGGAAGCCCTGTGGCAGCTGGGGACTCATAATATAATTTAACGTTCCTCATCTGTAGTGATGGGATTTGTGTAAATATATGTACACATGTGGACACTATTTTTATGCAGTATACTTGAGGAAAGCAGCATGTATTGTAGAATTTATTGTCCCTGTTGTCCATTACACTTCTTTTTTTATTACCTCCGCCAAGGAGATTATGCTTTCGCCTGTGTGTGTGTGTGTGTGTGTGTGTGTGTGTGTGTCTGTGTACAACGTAACTTGAGTACTGCACAGATTCGGATGAAAATTTCGGAAAACGTGTATATTGGGATGAGTAAGAATTGATTTGAATTTGTTTGGCGATCGGTGATCCAGAACACGATCTGGAATTTATATTGTGTCTGTGACCACATCGTCTTGGTGGAGGTCTGCGCTCTGTTTTTAACTTTTTTTTTTTTTTTTTTGTCTCAGTGTCTGATGTCCAGTCTCTTCTTGCTGATCCAGTAACCAGAGAAGACTTTTTAAAGTGTAAGTTAGTCTGGTGTATCACACACACACACACACACACACACACACACACACACACACACACCCTCTCTCTCTCTCTCTCTCTCTCTCTCTCTCTCTCTCTCTCTCTCTCTCTTAAAGCTGTAACTGTCTGTCTAATCTGATCAACACACACACACACACACACACACACACACACACACACACACACACACACACACACACACACACACACAGACACACTCAGCACACTCAGCACATTATCCTTGGAAAATAAACTGCTGCATTAATAAAGGAACCGGTGCTTCCATCATTAGATCTGTTAGTAAAATACCTGCAGAACATCAGGAGGAGCTGTGAGTAGCAGAAACTGCAGAAACTGTGTCTTGGTCAGGAAAGAGGTCAGAATGAAATCCAGATGAATGGTCACCCTCGTCCAAAGCCATTGATTCAGTGGTACATGTTTATTACTGGTTAGCACATGGGTATCAAATTCAAAGTTAAAGATAGAAGATGCCTCTCAAGCAAAATATAACAAAATAAACTGCAGTGTAACCACGAACAAGACTAGCAAAACACACAAACAAAGATAAATGTATAACACAAAGATATAATACCAGACATGGAAGTTCTTAACAGATACACTGGAACACACCTCTGACTAACAAGCCACACACCCAAACACACACATCTACACACACATCTGAAATCTTAGTTTGTCCTCTCTTTTGCCCTCTATCAGATTCCTGCCACTTCACACTGGATCCAAACACAGCAAACAGAAACCTCCATCTGTCTGAGGGGAACAGGAGGGTGGAGTGGAGAGCTGAGTTCCAGTCATATCCTGATCATCCAGAGAGATTTGATGTGAGGCCTCAGGTGCTGTGTAGAGAGGGTGTGTCTGGGCGCTGCTACTGGGAGGTGGAGTGGAGAGGGGATGTTAATATATCAGTCTCATATGAAAGCATCAGCAGGAAAGGAGGAGGTGATGAGTGTTTGTTTGGATGTAATAATCAGTCCTGGATGCTGATGCTGCGCAGCTCCAGCTCCTCTGTCTATCATAATAACACAGAAACTAAACTCCCTCTAGTGGCCAGCTCTAGAATAGGAGTGTATGTGGATCACAGGGCAGGAACTCTGGCCTTCTACAGCATCTCTGACACAATGACCCTCCTGCACAGAGTCCAGACCACATTCACTCAACCGCTCTACCCTGGGTTTTTGGTTGGTTATAAGTCATCAGTGAAGCTGTTGTGACTCAGGTATATAGATGTTGTCTGATACTGAAACTCACACAATTTTGTCATTCAAGAATATTTCTTCATATACAGTATTTGTTCATCTGAGTGACCATGTATTTTTTACTTTGTACATCTTTTGAATTTTTGTCAATTTACCAAAGGCACCAGCAGTGAGTTTGTATGTGTGATGTTAGGTGGTGTTGTGTGACTAAGCTGGTGTTGTGTGACTCATGTATATATACTGTAGCCTATTAATGCTGTCTCATGCCAATGCAATCTCACAAACTTCTGTCACATAAGACAATTTGCTCATATTCATAATACAGTATTTGAGATTCTTACTCAACTTTACCAAGGAAACCAGTACATGTGAGGGCTGTATGTGTGATGTGTGTTTGTGATAAAATGATCAATAATTTTTCAATAAACCTTCAATAAATCCTTGTGTATGTGAGTCATACTTGGCCAAATTAACTGATTCTGATTGCCTTTTAATATTCATACACTTTAATATCCATACACAGATAACAGTTGCACACACTCACACACGCATGCACACACACACACACACACACACACACACACACACACACACACACACACACACAATAGAGTCTATAGGCTTACTTTATTTCATTCCAGCTCAACTTTTTTCATTGGGAATCAAATTTTCTAGCCAGTCAAAAATATTCACAGTATGTCATGTGCTTTAATGTAACGGTACAAGAAACATTTCAAACATGCTTCCCATTTAAATGCTGATATATATTATATATATATATATATATTAGTGCTGTCAAACGATTAAAAAATTTAATCTGATTAATCACAAAATTTTTCAAAGATTAATCGTGATTAATCACTTTTAATCGCAACTCATTTCCTCCAGTAAGAATTTGGATGCTAGGGTATATTGGATCCTTATTTTGCCCTGTAAAGGTCCTGATACTAAATAGTTGGCTTTGTTCATCTCAAATGGGGCAATTCACACCTGTCCCCTACCCCGAAGGATTCCCCAAACATGTTGTTGGACAGTCAGGAGCTAGGCCATAATCTTTGTATAGTTTGATTTGATAACCGATCCATTTTCTATCTGAAATTGGACATAATACATGCCATGAAAGTGGAACCATATCCATCAGGATTAATCTGAGTTAATTTTTTTAATCCGAGTTAAATTTTTTGGATTAATCACGTGATTAATCAGTTAATTTTGCCAGCACTAATATATATATATATAAAACATGCTGTTCCCAAGCTTGCAACATCTGGTGTTATGGTGATATAATATTGCCATCTGGATAGAGACAGCAATAGCTATCATAGTGAACATGCATTGGACATGCTGTTGTTGTGAAGTTTATGTCATCATCATCCAGGTGACGTTCTATTCTTGCATTCTTATGCATTCTTAAGGTGACTACAGACCAAAGATCCACGATGAGATGGGATGCAACTTTCTAAAAAACAGCAACGTTCTAAAACTCCGAAACTGCAATTTGACATGTTGAATGCTGCTTGCAACAACCTGTGACGATTGATTCACGCTGCCGCAACTCCTCTCTAAAACCATCTCATCTCGTCACATATCTTCAGTCTGAATTGGCCTTTTGAAGCATGAGTAGTTCTTTCTTGTTTGATATCTGGTGGATTCCCAATCAGGGCCGGACTGGGACCAAAAAATGGCCCGGGCAATTTTGGCCACGGCAGCCCACCATGATTTTATTCAATAACAACATTGTTGATAGCATAAATAAAATTGTATATTGGACATATTTCATGAACATGAGAGATTTAATTAAACTATCCCAATATCCTTCATGAAAGTTATGAGTAAATGACAGCTCCTGCCCAAAAATGACCGTCGGCCCACCGGGCATTGCCCTATATGCCCTAAGGCCAGTCCATGCCTGTTCCCAATGCAGAATCAATTGTAATCAATTATTAGTCCGGTCCTCCCCTGTGTCCACCATCCCCTCTGTGCTCTGCAGTCTCACCAGCCGTCTGCACAGCTGCCTGTAGGCAGAGCTGGAACAGTAGTAGACCACAGGAGCCAGCATGCTGCTGTTGAGGCCATATCGATCACAGTGCTACTTAACGGTTTTCTACCAAATATCTCTACTAGATGGCACTATTACAACATTTACAACAGATACAGACTGGAGAGACCTATTGGGAAAGAAACAAAACTGAAAGTGAACATTCAGTAGAGCTTTGGAAACGGCTTGTCGGTGTCTATAAGAAAAATGGCGAGTTCAAGTAACCAGGACCTTTCCACATGTCTCATTTGTTTGGATTTCCTGAAGGATCCAGTGACTCTTCACTGTGGACATAATTACTGTATGGGCTGCATTAAGGGCTGCTGGGATCAGGAAGATCAGAAGGGAGTTTACAGCTGCCCACAAGGCACACAAACGTTCATGCCGAGACCTGTGTTAAGCAAAAATAATGTTCTTGCTGAGGTTGTGAATCAGTTCAAGACCTCAATTCAAGCTGCTGCTTTTCCTGCTCAATGTTTAGCTGGACCTGGAGATGTGGCATGTGACAGCTGCACTGGGAGAAAACTCAAAGCGGTCAAGTCCTGCCTGGTGTGTTTGATGTCTTTCTGTGAGACTCACATACAGCACCATGATGAATTCACAGAGAAAAGACACAATGTGATTGATGCCACAGATCGGCTACAAGACAAGACCTGCGCTCATCACCAGAAGCTCCTGGAGGTATTCTGCCGTACAGATCAGAGTTGTGTTTGTTTGCTGTGTCTGGTGGATGAACACAAAGGCCATGACACCGTCTCAGCTGCAGCAGAGAGAGTGGACAAACAGGTAGGTGAAAAAAGACTACTTAAATTAGTATAGCATTATATTGGAGTTTTTCCTACCAACAAAAGTCTATTTCACTCAGGATTTTAGAATAGAGGCTTTTCTTCTGTGTGTGTGAAGTCTGAAGGTGAAAAAACAGTTAGGATTATTATAGTATATACATAAAGACACACACACACACACACACACACACACACACACACACACACACACATATATGTGTGTGTGTGTGTATAAATATTGCTGATATATATATGCAAAATAAAATCTGTCAGTTGCAGTACTGTGTACTGGTCCACTGTGCCAATGGCTTGAGGCTCATTGGCAATATTATGACAAGTGTGACATAGTTCTCTGTCATGTTGATCATATAGAAGCAAATGGGGGAGACCAAGAAGATCTTCCAGCAGAGACTTCAGGAGAGACAGAAGAAGCTGCTGGAACTGAGGAAGACTGTGGAGACTCTCAAGGTGAGAAACGATGAATTTGAATATTGCTGTTTTCCTTCTGTTGTATATGTATGCATCATTTGTATATATCATCCTATATTATTTCATTCTCTTGTTATATTAGTTTATACAGTACACATCATGTGGATACAGTTCCTGGACTTAGTGCCACTAAATAAGGAATTCATGTGATTCTTTTGTTGCTGCCAGCATGATATTTGACTATATGCAAATTGGCCAAATGGCCTATGACCCCCATTGATACCAATTCCTGTGACTGTGTCTGTGGGGTCATCTCTTTTTTAAACTGCATAGCAATAAATTAAATTAAAGGGCAACTTCAGTCAAATTTCAATAACAAGAGCTCTATTGCACTAGCCTTGGCAGTGTTTGCCTTGAAAGTGTTTGCGAAATGCCAGGCTACTATTGCACAGTTTTAACAACTTTTTTAGTCAGTTGTAGTCATACACATTACGGTTCTATGTTGTAAGGTGTCTGTTGATGTTGCATAGTTTTTGTGCTGACATTTGGAGCATGTTAAGATGTTAAAAATGCAGTTCAAAGGTCTGCCCCCATGGGTTAGTTGTCAGTGGTAGTTCTCTGTTCAAGGAAACCTATTTGAGTGGATCAAAATTGCTTGCCTCTTCAGTATTGGTTAGTCTTGAGTAGCTTGAGCAATAGAGCTGTTTTTGAAATTTGACTGAAGTCATCCTTTAAGTGAAACTTAATTATTGAAAAGTAAAAGCCTGTCTCCTGATTAACTTCATAGAATATGGCGTGCTCTTATCCGATTTTTTTAGGCTTCTTAGATTTTGGGTGCTCTTTTAGTTCAAGGTTTTAGATATAGATCCAAGTTCAAGTTATTCTGTTCTATTGACTTCCAGTTAATGACAAGTCCTTACATGGACATCTTAAAAACAAGGCCTGAGGCACTCACTTTTTAACTGGGAGTGCCTTAGTCAAAAGAATTTCTCAACTTTGATCCCTGTCTCCTGATTGTTATGAAATCCTGACCGAGTAAAAAACTAAAATTATATCAGAAATTATCAGCACAGGTGAAAACACCCACTGATTGTATACAACTGCTAGATGGACAGTGTGGATCAATTTTACTTGTCATTAATATGGGAAAAGCTGTTTGTCATTTCAAGGCTCTCAATGAGTATTGTAGTGACTGTCTTAAAAGTCCATTCAGACACTCGGCAGGGTGCGGGCGAGATCCATGTTCTTGACGCGCTAGTTCTATAAGAGTAACTTAATGTCCACGCTGAAAGTTATCTTTGGGTTGTGTTCCCATTTAATATAAACGTTAACTTTTACAAAGTCTAAAGCTGTGCACAAAGTGAGGTCTAGTTTAGTCTAGCTGTGGCGTGATTGTTTGTAGCACACTAGCGACTAACGTTACCAGCGGTAAAAACCGTGTGCACTCCCCGCCACCCTAGCTTGATTAGGAGACCAGTTACACCTGTGCATATACCAGTTACCTGGCGCGCGCTTGCCACTGTGACCTGTGACCTAAAGATAGCCTATCACCAGTGTTGGGGGTAACTAGTTACAAAGTAACTAATTACTGTAATTAGTTACATTTTGCAGTAACTAAGTAAAGTAACGTGTTACTTTTAAAATATCAGTAACTTAATTACAGTTACTACCTACAGTAACTAGACATTACTAAGTTACTTTCGATTTGCACTGTTAAATCATATCTGAGGTATATTCTGTTTGTTTATTCATATGAAGTAGTCTACTCTGCAGCATCTGACAATTAGGTTAGGTTACAAATAATTTATATTGAGCCTCCTGTAGCCTACAACCCTGAATGAGTCTTTCTGTATAGGAAATCTGGATGAGCAGGAGGAAAAAAATAGGCCCAAGTAACGAGTAAAGTAGTGAAGTTACTTTTAAAAAGGAGTAACGAGTAAAGTAATTCAGTTACAATTCACAGCAGTAACTAAAGTAAAGTAACAGGTTACTTTTTTTGAGTAACTTACTCAACACTGCCTATCACATACATACTGCCCCCTAGTGTGGACCACCACCATAACAAAAATGACTAATGGCTCCCACACACCGGCCCCTAATTGGGAAAGTGTGACCAATTACTCTACAAAAAACTCTGGGAGCAAAAACAAAAAGGTCTTCTGGTCTTCATTCGTCTGGAATGGGTCTTGACCATCACACAGCCTCTTGCAACAGGAAAAGCTTGGATATTGGACGCTCCAAGTGCCCCGTCTTGGTCTTCAACTGTACCGAGCGTACAAACCCCTTCTTATCTGGGTAAGTCTTCGTCACTCTTCCCATAATCCATGAACCACGAGGTGCTGTATGATCCATGACTATAACGATATCTCCGGTCGTGAGGCTTCTTTGAGGCTTTGCCCATCTTTGGCGTTCCTGTAACATTGGCAGGTACTCTCTTATCCACCTTTTCCAGAAAAGATCTGAAAGATATTGGACCTGTCGCCAACGTCGTTTGATGTAGAGATCGCTTTCTTCAAAAAGTCCAGGGGCAAGAACAGGTTTTCCCTTCAACAAGAGGATATGGTTGGGAGTGAGGGCTTCCAGATCGTTGACATCATCTGACACTTTGGTTATTGGACGATCATTTAAAACGGCTTCAACCTCACACAGGATGGTTTGGAGGCTTTCGTCGTCTAACGACTGTTGCCGCAGAACGGAATAGAGAACTCTTTTGACCATCTTAATGAGTCGCTCCCAAACGCCACCATGGTGCGATGCGGCTGGGGTGTTGAAAACCCAATCAATGCCCTTTTTCAGGAGAGCACCGTGGATCTTGGAGTGATCAAGAGCTGCCAAAGCTTCTCTTAGCTCTCGTTCTGCTCCAACAAAATTGGTGCCATTGTCTGATCTTAAACTAGAGATTTGACCTCTGCGACAGATGAATCGCCTTAGTGCATTAATGCAAGAATCTGTGCTCAGCGTGTAAGCCACTTCTAAATGCATAGCTCTACTGGCCATACAAGTGAAGATGACCCCGTATCTTTTGGTCATAGCACGGCCTTTCTTGACCTCGATGGGTCCGAAATAATCAACCCCCACATTCGTGAAAGGAGGAAGATCTGGACTTATTCTTTCTTCTGGCATGTCTGCCATCTTTTGCTGACTCGGCTGTCCGCGATGCCGTCTGCAGACCACACACTTGGATATTACTCTCCTGCATGCAGAGTTGGCATTCGTAATCCAATACTTGCGCCGCAAAGTTGAAAGCATATGGTTACGTCCAGCATGCCCGAGCTGTTGATGTATAGAGCGCAGAATAAGATTGGATATGTGCTGCTCTTTACAAAGAATCACGGGATGTTTAAGTTCTTCAGGCAACGCTGCACGGCCAAGTCTTCCACCCACTCTCAGCAAATCATCAGTGAGCACTGGATCTAACTTGTAAATGTGGCTAGTTTTCTTCACAGAAGAAGCACCACCTTTCAGCATTGATATTTCTTCCTGAAACGTCTTTTGCTGGCTGTAACGCACAATAGCCGATTCAGCTTTAGAAAGTTCGCTCACAGAGAGTGGTTGTGCGCCAACTGCTCTTCTGATCTCACTCATCCTCTTCTCCACAGATGAGACTGAAGGATCCCTAGAAGTCAACTTCCTCTCTCTGCTCAGCTTCAGCAGAACTGTCTTGAGTCTCAAGTACCATGCCACGGAGATCTTTAGCTTGGACCAGTCAGAAAAGTAAGTCAGGAGCTTAGAGGTTGCGTCTTCAGCTTGTGTCGTCACGTTCACCAGGACGTCCCTCTTGACCTCTGGATCGTCTGACGGAATGGGCTGAAGCTCAAAAGGTCCTGGCCAATCCATTTCCTGCTTTCGGAGAAAGTCGGGACCCTCTAACCATCTCTTACAGGCAAGAAAGCTGTCCACGCTAAGACCCCTAGAGGCCTCATCAGCTGGATTGCTCTTGGAGGTGATGTATCTCCACTGACTCAGGTTTGTAGCTTCTCTGATTGCAGCCACTCTATTTGCAACGAAGGTATGAAAACGTTTTGTCTCATTGTTGATGTATTTCAATACGGTCTGACTGTCCGTCCAGAAGCATGATTCTTCCAACTCCAACGACAACTCTTTCTTCAGCATCTTATCAATCTTTGCAGCCAATACTGCAGCTGTGAGCTCAAGACGAGGGATTGTAGTCTGCTTCAATGGCGCGACCCTGGCTTTTCCGGTCATAAAAGCAACATGAATCCACCCATCTTGGTTCACCAGCCTAAGATAGGACACTGTGCCATAGCCGTAGCTGCTAGCATCGGCAAAATGATGCAGCTGTGCACTGACAGAGCTTCCAAAACCCTTTGGCTTAACACAGCGGCTCACCTTCAGCTTTGCCACCTTCTCCAAGTCTGACAGCCATCCAGTCCATTGTTGCAGAAGCGTCTGGGGCATAGACTCGTCCCAAGACATGTTCTGTCTACACATTTCTTGCAACATCAATTTTGGCAGCAGAGTGAATGGAGATAAAAACCCCAATGGGTCGTAAACGGAACCTACAACTGATAGCACTCCGCGTCTTGTATGTGGCCGCTTTTCCACCGCTGGCTGGAACGTAAAAGTGTCACTCTCAGCACACCAATTCAATCCAAGCGCCATCTCCATAGGCAGGCGATCTTGCTCCAAGTGCAATTGTCGGGTTGTTTTAGATCTCTTTGCCTCAGGAATGGACGATAATACAGCTCGACTGTTGCTTGTCCATTTGAGCAGCTGAAAGCCTCCTCTTGAGCACATTTCAGTGAGGTCTGAAACCAACTTGACTGCCTCCTTTTCTGATGGCAATGACTTCAGGGCGTCGTCAACATAAAAGTGATTGAAGATCGTGTCGGTCACTTCGGCTGGAAAGTCGCTTTGATTGTCTGTTGCAGTCCTCCTTAATGCGTAGCTCGCACAACTTGGCGAGGAGACGGCTCCAAAGATGTGCACCCTCATTCTGTGTTCCACTAGGTCTTGAGCTGTATCTCCTCCTGGCCACCACAAAAAGCGAAGGAAATCCACATGCCGCTCTGAGACCTTCACTTGGTAAAACATAGACTTGACATCAGTCATCAGGGCAATGTTCTCCAGCCTGAATCGTGTTAAAACGCCAAAAAGTGAATTGGTGAGGTCAGGCCCTTGCAACAATTGACAATTCAAAGATGTTCCTTTAAAAACAGCTCCACAGTCGAACACCACCCTCAAAGACTTCTTCCTTGGGTGAAAGACTCCATGATGAGGCAGATACCACACATGGCCTTCTTCACAGTCCAGCTGGTCTTTAGGCACCACTTCAGCATATCCGCTGTCAATCATCTGAGAAATAAACACTGAGTACTCTTCCTGATAAGACTTGTTCCTTTCAAACTTTCTTTTCAGTGAGTTCACGCGCTGTTCAGCTATGCACCGGTTGTTTGGCATGGTGATGTCATCATTCTTAAAGGGCAAGTCCATGCAGTAATGACCCTCTTGTAGGTGCGTGGACTTATCAAGGATCTCAATGAACCTCAGATCTTCCCTTGACATCTCCTGCTTCTCCTCTAATGACTTCTCATTAAAGTCTTGGTTGTACTGGGACACTAACAGCTCCTCCAGCCTAGCAATGGATATCCTATTGGCATAGACGGTTGAGCAGCTTCTCTTGCAACAGCCACTATTGCCTCTCAATGGACCGTTAATGACCCACCCCAATAGGTCCTCACGGCGTAGGGTCCACTGCCTTCACTGTTCACAATTTCCCAGGGCTCCATCAGTTTTGGTGCATTAGTCCCAATTAAGATTTCCACTTCTGCATTTAATGCTGGAATGTTGATGTTTCTCAGATATTCCCATTTCTCAAGATCTTGCTGAGAAGGTATGTTGGTCTTTGACACTGGAATTGCATCTTGTGTGTACACTTCTGGAAGGTCCATGAACTGGCTGCCACCCAGTTTGGAAACCTCCAGACCTGTAACAACTTGACTTTCAACAAGCTTTTCTTGGCCCATGGTGCGGAGTAGAATGCTGGTCCTCTTACCCTGAAGACTCAACTTCTTCAACAGGCTGTTGGTACAGAATGTTGCTGTACTTCCAGGGTCCAAGAAAGCATAAGTCTCAAGCACCTTGTGTCCCTTCTTGGCTTTCACCTGCACTGGAATGATGGAGAGAGTGCAGTGTTGATCTCCGGCCCCAGTGTAACCACAAGCCTGAAGCGACACCAGAGCATTATTAACTTCAACTTCCTGTGTCTTTGTTATCTTGTCTTTGTTGTGGATATGCAAAATAGTCGGATGCTTTAGATTGCATTCATCACAAGTCAGACGATTTCTACACTCTTTGCTCATGTGGCCCACTTTCAAGCATCCAAAGCAAACACCCTTTCCTCTTAAGAATTCGATCTTCTCCCTATGAGAGGCTTTGTTCAACCCTGGACACTTGGGCAATGGATGAGGCTCTTTACAATACAGACAAGACTCTGAGTCTTTTGAGGCGATGGACTGCCTTACCGTCCTACTCACTGTAGGCTTCGGAGCTGCATTGGGGCTAGTGGCAGAGATGTTAGTTGCGAAACTGCTTCCCTTGATGTTACTCCTGAACGATGGTTTACTCTTGTTCATAGCCTTTGGAGTGCTAGGTTGTGTGTCTGCAATATTGCCAAAGAGTGGATGTGACAAGATTCTAACTTGATTCTCCAAAAAGTTCACCATATCAGGGAAAGTGGCTCTATAGCCTCGTCGCTCCTGTAGCTCACAGGCTGTAGACCTCCATCTGTCCCGTAGTCTGTATGGCCACTTCATGATCACATTCTTCATGTTTGATGGAATATTCAATTCCTCCATACACTGTATCTCCACCATAACATTACAGCAGCCTCTTAGAAAAAGTGCAAACTCTTGCAGTGCTTTAACGTCCTCAGCTTTAATAACAGGCCATCCAAACACTTTGTCCATGTAAGCTGTTGCTATCTTCTGCTCACTGCCAAAGTGCTCTCTCAGAAGACATTTTGCTCTGCGATACCCTTGCTGAGGTGACATATGTAAGCAACTTCGCACCAGCTCTCTAGGCTGCCCTGTAGTATATTGCTCCAAAAGATAAAGACAGTCTTGATAGCTGTTCGTTTTCTCTTCAATACAGTGTTCAAAGGCTCTGAAGAATGAAAGAAATTGCAATGGATCCCCATCAAAGATGGCTATATCTTTCTGCGGCAAGCTAGATGACATTTGTTGCTGCACAAGCATTGCTGTAATCTCATTCTGCTTTTGCAAGATTCCACATACAGCATCCTGATTCACACTGCTATGCGTCAGAGGAATGCTTTGCGCTGACTGAGGCGGACGCAATTGCTGTTCTTGGGCTGCTACAGATCCAGCAGGTGCAGCTGAGATGGTAGGGGCATTCTCAAACTGTTGCTGTTGGACGGTAGCTTGTGTTCTATTGCTTGCCTGTGAATTCAGTTTGAAAGCTATGTCGCCTGTTAATGATGTTACATGACCTTGCGCTTGTTCCTGAGAACGTATGTTTACAACAGGCTTCTTTTCATGAGCAGAGGAGACAGGCGGTCCTCTCAACACTGCATTAGCATTCATAACATTCTGTTTAGGGACGAATGTGTTTGCATTTGGATTAAGTTCAAGCCTTCGCCCATGACGAGCCTTACTGGCATATGAATTCATTCCATCTGATATGGCCGATCCCACGTCACTGCCTTCCAGCACTGAAAGCCTTGCAACAGCCATAGCAATCTGAGCATCAAGCTCCAACTGTTCCTTCCTCTTCCTCAGCTTAACTCTTTCAAGCCTGAGTTGCTCCTCTTCTTCCTCAAGCTGATGCTTCCTTAGCAAAGCTGCAGCCTTCTCCATTAAAGCTGCCCTATCTGCCTTTGCTTTAAGTCGTGCAGAGGATGCACTGGAACTGCCACGGCTTCTTTTACTTGAACCTTTGCTTGACACATTAGACGCGCTATCATCTGGTTTAATGTCATCTTGACACACAGACTGGGCTACACGACTAGGCCTAACCTTTGGTCGTGCGCCTTTACCTCCATGATCATCTGCAACATTTTCACAGAAAACAGCGACAGCATCGTCAACCTCATCATCCTCTTCCTCATCATCAACATCGTCATCATCATCATCAGCAGCAATCATGTTGCGGTCATCAACAACAGCATTTCCATGTCCAGCAGCAATCACATTTTCAGCGGCATTCACATTTTCAGCAGCAATCACATTTTCAGCAGCAATCACATTTTCAGAAGCATTCACATTTTCAGAAGCATTCACATTTTCAGAAGCAATCACATTTTCAGAAGCATTCACATTTTCAGCAGTATTCACATTTTCAACGTCACATGAAGCTCCTTTGGCTTTCAACCATTTATACACTTCTTCAACAAATGCATCATCTACAGCCTTTTTTGACTGAAACCATTCTATCTGCCTTTGCTGTTCATCCTCAGGCAGAGAAAACTCATTGAGCAGTGTATTATGAAGATCAAAGGCCTTTTGACATAATGATTTAAACTTGCTTAATGCTTGTTGAACATTTGTTACATTTTCAGGACTATTTTCAACTGAAGACAAGAACGTGGCAATGTCTGCTTTTATTTTGCTCGCTTTTTTGAATGCAACACTTCTTTCCTTTTGAAGCTTTCCAATTATCAGAACGATTCCTTTAGCGCTAGGCTGTCTTGATCTTTTATCACTGACGTCACCCTCACGTTGCGACTCTGTATCTTTATTTTCGTCATTGCTTTGTACGTCGCTCATATTTAACAGTTTACACAAAAAAGTAAGCCACCGTGTCTTGCTATTGCGCTGTCGGCTATGCGGCCTCGTAACACTCGCAATGCAACCAGCTTGGCCTTCACTGGAACACCACAGCGTCGTAGGAAAACTTTTCAGTAGCTCGCGGAAGCAAGTTAATTGAGCCGCTCAGAACTGTCCAACTTTACAACATCAACATGTCCAAACAAAAGTCTTTCAATTCGTAACCTGCTTATCAGGCACGTCCAACACTTCTTTTGCCAGTCGATGATAAAAGGTTGATCCTACCTTATGATTGACGATGGATGGCAGACTCAGTTCATTGCTTTCGCGTTACTACCAGGCAGCGGCTCCATACGGCGCATAGGCTATCCGTTCGGTAATCCAACTTCCAAAGAATTCAAACGAAATAATATCCAATTGATATCCAACGTTAATCCAACTTCCAAAGAATTCAAGCGAAGTCCAGGGTTTTCACTTGTCCTCCCAAGCGTCGGTAGAGATCCGTTTTAACGTTACTTGGTTTTTACTTTTCCACGTTCCAACTTCTCGTAGAGACCAGCTTTTTACTTCACTTCTCGTAGAGGCAGGGTTTACTTCCAA
Organism: Sardinella longiceps; assembly: GCA_027497455.2. NCBI lineage: Eukaryota > Metazoa > Chordata > Actinopteri > Clupeiformes > Clupeidae > Sardinella > Sardinella longiceps. Next base: position 3,984,135 of record JAODXP020000019.1, on the reverse strand, counting down.
CTTCTCGTAGAAACAAGTTTTTACTTCCAACTTCTCGTAGAGAGCAAGGTTTTTACTTGTGTAGTGACTGTCTTAAAAGTCCATTCAGACACTCGGCAGGGTGCGGGCGAGATCCATGTTCATGACGCGCTAGTTCTATAAGAGTAACTTAATGTCCACGCTGAAAGTTATCTTTGGGTTGTGTTCCCATTTAATATAAACGTTAACTTTTACAAAGTCTAAAACTGTGCACAAAGTGAGGTCTAGTTTAGTCTAGCTGTGGCGTGATTGTTTGTAGCACACTAGCGACTAACGTTACCAGCGGTAAAAACCGTGTGCACTCCCCGCCACCCTAGCTTGATTAGGAGACCAGTTACACCTGTGCATATACCAGTTACCTGGCGCGCGCTTGCCACTGTGACCTGTGACCTAAAGATAGGCTATCACATACATACTGCCCCCTAGTGTGGACCACCACCATAACAAAAATGACGAAT
>JAODXP020000019.1:3963565-3983559 GCA_027497455.2 Sardinella longiceps | reverse complement strand
TCAATAAAGAATCTGAGAAACTTTTCACAGATCTCAGTGGAAGGGGCAACAGTGGAAGTGGCAGCAGGAGGATTTAAAATTGAGTTAATAGAGCTAAACAAGATTCTAGGTCTATGAGAATTACTATTAATTAAGTCTGCATAATACTCAGCCTTAGCCGTCTTAACAGCTCTTTGGTACATTTTAAGAGAATCTCTATAAATGTCATAGGACACCTGTAATTTATCTTTTCTCCATTTACGTTCAGCTCTCCTACAGAGTTGTCTGTGGGAGCGAGTGGAGTCATTCAACCAGGGGTAGAATTAGACTTAGAACGTCTAAGTTTTAATGGCGAGAGGGTAAGACATCTAAGTGGCAAGTGCTAGGTTTTAAGTGAGACACCACCTCAGAAAGCTGGAAGGGAGACACAAGTTGGAAGTGTTTGAGAGAGCTGAGTGATAAAATAGGAACAGATGGGTCATTATCTGAGGGTGGAATAAGAGATTTGATATTGTCAATCTTATCAATAAAGAATCTGAGAAACTTTTCACAGATCTCAGTGGAAGGGGCAACAGTGGAAGTGGCAGCAGGAGGATTTAAAATTGAGTTAATAGAGCTAAACAAGATTCTAGGTCTATGAGAATTACTATTAATTAAGTCTGCATAATACTCAGCCTTAGCCGTCTTAACAGCTCTTTGGTACATTTTAAGAGAATCTCTATAAATGTCATAGGACACCTGTAATTTATCTTTTCTCCATTTACGTTCAGCTCTCCTACAGAGTTGTCTGTGGGAGCGAGTGGAGTCATTCAACCAGGGGGTAGAATTAGACTTAGACTTAGAACGTCTAAGTTTTAATGGAGCCACACTATCAAGGGTGTTGGAACAAGAGGAGTTAAAGAGAGTGACTAGATGTTCAGTGTCAGTAAGGGTGGAAAGTGCAACTGGGATACTAGAATTGTGGTTGAGCATAAAAGTGTCAGAGAAAAGAGTGGCAGTTGAAGAATTAATAGATCGGGCATAAGAGTAAGTCTTCGAGGATGGGGGCGGGGGCGGGGCACAAAGCAAAAGTGATTCAAACAAAATCATAAAATGGTCAGACACACCGATATCAACAATATCAACATTGCTAACTGAGAAACCAGATGACAGCACAAGGTCTAATGTATGGCCCTTAATATGAGTCGGAGCCATAACAGATTGTGTGAGATTAAAAGAGTCCACTAAGCATAGAAACTCTTGTACCAAATGCTTAGAAGGGCAGCATATATGAACATTGAAATCTCCTACAATTAGCAACCTATCAGAGCGAGAAGACATCAGAGTTAACAGTTCTGAAAATTCTGAGATGAAATTAGAATTCCATTTAGGAGGCCTGTACACTAATGCACAGAGGACAGGAGAAATTACATTTAGCTTAAAAAGCTGAACCTCAAAAGAGGTGTAACTATCAGTTGGCATCAATTTGCATTTAAAACTATTGTTGAACACAGTAGCAAGACCCCTCCACGACCTGAAACTCTTGGAGAATTTAAGAAATTGCAGTAAGGAGGACAGAGTTCACCAAGACCAGTCATATCCCCACTATTAAGCCACGTTTCAGTCATAAATAAAAAGTCCAACTGATGATGAGTAAATTTGTCATTTAAGATGAACGACTTAGAAAGCGATCTAACATTAATGACTGCAAATCTGATTGGGGGAGGATCACCGGTAGCAGACAGGGATGACTCCAAGTTGTTGAACAGTTCGTCACGTGATCCGACTGGTGGAGAGATGATGCTAGTTACGCTGACATCAAGAGCTTGGATCGCTCCCATGTTGGATATATCAGCAGGCTGCTCTGGAAGATGACATTTTGACACCTCTGCTTGAGTGCGACGAGAGCCTCGATGCACATAGCGCTTTCTCTGAAGAATGCCCACAGTGCGGCAGAGATGGAGAGTGTCTTCACTAGGCTTATCAGCACAGATGAACTGCCGTAAGTCCTGGGCTGTGTAGACAAGGCCCACCATAGCCAAGGTGCACACTCCGATACAAAACGTCAAGAAGCACTCACACACTCACACACACACATACCTAGATTTGTGTTTGAAAGGCAATGATTTATTTTTATTTTCAACTTTGTTGTTGGCCATGAAGCTCATCAATAAAGCACTCGGCCCTCAGAGAACTTTATTTCAAGATGTGGGGATAAGGTGGAGAAGCAGCTTCACTATAGAGGGTTGAAGCAGAAGAGCAGTCAGTGATCTTTGGGAGAACTGTGCAGCAGACCAGAGAATCGTTTCACCACTTGGTGGCACAGACACACACACACACACACACACACACACACACACACGGAAGATCTCCAGGATCAATGTCAAACTTGTTGCCCTGGATGAATGGGTTAGGATTAGGGTTAGGGTTAAGGTACATTGATCCAGGGCAAACGTTTGACGTTGATCCTGGACTCTTAAATACTTGGTGATATCAGATCTTGACACACACACACACACACACACACACACACACACACACACACACACACACACACACACACAGGCGTCGTTACAGAAATATTGACATCTCTTTATTCCCCTACTGTATTTAGTTGCTGTGTTCTCAGAACCAGCAGATAAATGTGTTTAGTGTAGTATGTTCCATATTGGGCTTGGAGAGTTACTGGATCATGAGCAGAATAACTATGTTATAAAAAGTGTTACCAACTTCTTAGTAGGCCTATCTTGGACTGCACCTTACTGAGCCAACTTTGGTATTTTTTGCCCTCAACGGTGCCTTCCAGGCAGCACTCCCTTCATGGCTCTACTCCTCTCAGTTTAGGGTTAGGATGTGGGTTGAGGGGGTTAGGGTTAGTAATAGGGTTAAGATAGTGCCTTTTAGGCTGTGCTGCCTGGAAGGTGCCATTGAGGGCAAAAAAACACCACAACTTTAGATGCATTAGACTCTCATCCAACTAAGGAAGTGTAGCCGGTGGCGGTCCGCACCACACACGGGTCTCGAACCCGCCACCCCGCAAGCTACAAACTCCCGGCGTGGGAGTGGAACGCTCTAACCAACTGAGCTAAAAGCCCGAGCTTCTAACTCAGTGTGTTAGAAGCGCCCATGGAATTGGGTGATGAGGATTTACACACTACCACCAAGCTAGCCGCACTAGCTGGCCTCCGTTACAGAAGCACATCAAACGGATCAAACTAGAAGGATATTTGTGTTTTGATATCCTTTTGTGTTTTGACTGCAATCTGCATTTTAATAAGGCGACTTTTCAAGTAACACAGACTGTATGAAAACATGAACAAGGTTGTCTACACCATTTTTTTCTCTAATTTAACCTCCTTTTACAGACACTAAACCAGTAGCCTGGCTTCCGCTCAATAATCATTTCCCTCCACGAAGCTAAAGCATAGACCAAGGAGATGGCAAAAGTCAGGCTACTAAACCAGACACATACTGTAGGTTTCTGATTAGCCACTCCACCTCATTGGTACACACTTTATCTGTGGTCATTAGAGTTCAGAGAAAGTGAAACTGAATTCTCAGTCTGTTCCGGCTTCTTAAAAGTGTGTGCTTGGAGTTTGTGGGACAGAAAATGGCGGAGGCGATTACTAAGGAGGAAGATTCTTTCACGTGTCCAGTGTGTCTGGATCTGCTGAAGGATCCAGTGGCTATTCCCTGTGGACATAATTTCTGTATGAGGTGCATTAATGGCTGCTGGGATCAGGAGGATCAGAAAGGAGTCTACAGCTGCCCCCTGTGCAAACAGACATTCACTCCCAGACCTGTCCTCTACAAAAACCCTTTGATTGCTCAAATGGTGGAGAAATTTATTGAGACCAGAATCAAAGCTTCACCAACATCTGTATCTACTGCTGGTCCTGGAGATGTGGAGTGTGATCTCTGTACTGGTGTAGCCTCAGCCACATACATTCCTAATTATTCTTCAGTAGGAATAGAATGCTATCTATTTTCTAATATATTTAATTCTGTTGCTTATAATGTCTATGTGAATTAGTACATAGAAAGCCTGGCCAGGCGCATTACATTATTCTGCCTTCACTTTAAGAGATATGGGCGTTTACTAAAGAGATGTAGGGGAAGCGTGAGCCTAGGCAGACTATAGGATTCTTCACTGTCACTCACCCTGTCACTGTCACACGCACACACCTTCTAACTTCCTATCCTATAGCTTCTGTCCCTTTAAATCACATGCTCCCTGTTTGAATGAGAGACGCGGAAAGAGGAATGAATGGTGGTAGATTGCCGGCGTTTTACGCACTTTCTGGAAGCTACCAGATATCCTTAAATGTCTGATATTTGCAACACAGAGATCGCTAATCTGTGGATTACTTTTGCCTTTGTTCTAATACGCCCTTTTATGGATTTACCCTTTTTTTGTGGATTACTGTCAGACTTTCGCGGACTCAAGAAGTAAAGGTGAGGTCGCTCCTTTTTTCCTGTTTTTTGCTGGCGGGATTGTTTTTTGGAGAAGACTCTTTTGCTACTAGTTTGATGGACTGAGGACCGTTGAATACGATTCTGCTGGGATTATATGAACTGTCGGGTTTTTGGTGGACTTGTGGAGATCGCACAGGCCGTGCGTGTTTTTGGATTTTTGCTGCTTACGCAGCTTGGACTGAGATAAAAGACTCTGCCGTAAAGGCTATTCTCTCTCCTTCTCTCTCACTCTCTCCCACTTTGCACATTCACATAATAAATAATTTAAATGAAGTTTTCTTGTATGCGCGTTCATGAACCAGTTATAAATTGTGTTGACGACTCTAGCGAGTTTGTTACAGTGGTGGCCCGTACGGGGAATGAACGCGCTTTCTTTATAACTTCTATTCACCTATCGCTATTAATTACTCCTTCCTTTAGTCTTCCTTTTCTGTCTTTCATCACATAACATTATGGCAGAACAGGTTGTTGAAGTGCCGTTAGAGCCATTAGGTGAGCTTGGACAGGGAGAATCAGAGCAGCAGCTATCCCTTGATTCTGAAATGGCGCAGCCAACCCGCCAGCATGTTACCATTAGAAGGGCGGTAGATAACCTTACAGTATCTCTGGAAAGCTTATATATTGGCGACAGTGGGGCTTCTGATAACCAAGTTCAGCAGAGTGAGCAAAATAACAGTGAACCCGATGACGAAAATAATGAGGAGGAAGAAGAAGAAGTTAACGGTGACGGTGAAGATGAAAATAATGTTACGGTGTCTCATGCATCTGTCCACCAGGTGGAAATAAACGAAATGAGAAAAGCACTTGATGAAATGAAAATTCGTTTTACAGAGCTTGAAACACAAGTATCAGAATCAAACACCAGTACCATCACCAGAGAGACTTTATTGAGACAAATGATTGACAATAAAATTGACTCTACAAAATTATTTGCTGTAAACATGGTTGCAAAATTGGAGGATGCAGTTGTGCGCAGCTTACGCAAACGTGACAGTCAATGGGAAACTCAGCTGAGTCAAGTAAGGTCCATGAGAACCAGCACACCCAAACTGTCTCCTGTGAGTCAGACAGAAGGACAACCACATGTGAGGTTCCAGTATGACACTGAAAGCCCCTCTAGTTTTGCTGGTGTGAGATCATCTCAACACAAACTCCCCATTAAATTGAATTTCCCTGAATTTGGTGGTGATAGTAAAACGAAGGATCCCATGATTTTTACATTGAGTTATGTAAAGAATTTCTGGATTTAAGACCTACACCAGACAATGAAATATTAGCCACACTGTCCTCTGTACTGAAAGGCTCAGCCAAAAGCTGGTGGACAGCTGAGCGAAAAAACATTCATTCATGGGAGGAATTTAAGAATGCATTCCTATAAGCATTTTTGTCTACTGATTTTGTTCAGGAAATTGAAGAAAGGCTGCGCACTCGTGTCCAAAAGCCAGATGAGTCCATTAGAGACTTTGCTTATGACTACAGGGCTCTCTGTTTGAAATGGAAGCCTGACATTGATGATGCTGCTTTGGTTCGCCGCATTCTCAACAATGCCAATCCAAAAATTGCTTCAGGCCTACGTGGAACTGTGAAAACCGTGGCCGAATTAGTGAAAGTAGGCAGCATGATTGAGAATGACATGGCGTCAATGAAAGATTATTGGGCACGAGTTAATAATGAAAAAACAACTAAACTGCAGTCAAAGACTAAAAAAGCTGAATTGGCTGTTGTGCAAGCTGAAACACCCTCTCTCACTCCTCCTAAACATCCTCTCTCTCTTCTGGCTGTCAATCTCTCCATCAGAGGTTTCCAAGGAGCCGCCCTGCTGGACACAGGGAGTACTTTTTCCCTAATGCGCAATAAACTGTGGCAGCAAATTAAGAAGTCACAGGAAATGCTGACACCTTGTGGTGACCAGGAGTTTGCCCTGGCCAATGGAACAGCTAAAAGGGCATTAGGCAAAATTAACTGTACCCTTGACCTCCATAGCACGTACTGGACTCACTCCATGTTTGTCCTCTCTGACGAAGATCTGGCTTTCCCTCTTATCCTAGGCCTAGACTTCTTACAGAAGAGTGGCGTGCACCTGGACTTTATGCGGGGAGCCTATGGAGTGAAAAATGGAGAGAAAATGACTTATTATCCTTTCACTGACCAGAATGAGTGGGAAAATGAATGGCGTACAGTAAAACCAGCCAAAGTTCACATATACTATGCTCTGCCTTGTAAAATCCCAGCACCTAACATAACATCTGTGCACGTTAACATCTTGTCTGACTTACCTCAGCAGCCTAGACCTCAACTGCAACAACTGATGACTGAGTGGCCATCCGTCTGCTCTGGAGGGCTTGGGAGGACCACCGTCGTGGAACACACCATCCGACTGACTGACGAAATCCCTCTGCGCTGTCCAGCCTATCGCGTGTCACCACTCAAGAGGAGATCATCCAACAGCAACTGAAGGAGATGGAAGCTGATGGGATTATCGAGCCTTCATCATCCCCGTGGGCCTCTCCTGTTGTCCTTGTGCCAAAGCCTGATGGGAAATGGCGATTTTGCGTCGACTACAGGCGCCTGAACAAGAAGACGCTGTTCGACGCCTATCCTATGCCAAGGATCCATGACATCCTGGAGTCCTTCTCTGGCGCTGCTGTCTTCAGTTCTTTGGATCTCCGCTCTGGATACTGGCAGGTCGTGATGGACAAGGCTAGTGTTGAGAAGACGGCCTTCATCACACCATATGGTCTTTTCCACTTCCTGTCCATGCCCTTCGGTCTCAAGAACTCCGGAGCCACCTTCCAGAGACTTATGGAGACCGTCTTAGCAGAATTAAAGGGCGTGTGCTGCTTCGTTTACATCGACGACATCATTGTCTTTTCGAAGTCTGAAGCTGCCCACCTGACCGACCTGAGGAAGGTGTTTGAGAAGCTCCATCATGCCTCGCTGACCCTCAACCTGAAGAAGTGTCACTTTTTCAAGACCTCCTTGACGTTCCTCGGCCACCAGGTGTCCAGCCAGGGTGTTGCAGCTGACTCCGAGAAGCTTAAGGCCATTCATGACTACCCTAGGCCCCAAAACATCAAAGAGCTCCAGAGGTTTCTTGGCCTTGCCGGGTGGTACCATAAATTCATTGCGAACTTCGCAGATCTGGCCGCCCCTCTTCACCACCTCAAAAAGAAGGATGTTGAGTGGAAGTGGACTGAGGACTGTGAAGACAGCTGGGAAAGATTGAAAAAGGCGCTACAATCTGCTCCAGTGCTCGCCCATCCAGACCTGTCGAAGCCCTTTAAAGTTGCCACTGATGCAAGTGACGTTGGGCTAGGCGCTGTGCTGACACAGGACGATGACGACGGTGAACATGTAATTGCCTTTGCTTCCCAGCTGCTGAACAGTGCTGAGAGGAACTACTCTGCCTCTGAAAAAGAGTGTTTGGCTGTCGTGTGGGCCGTGGAGAAATGGCAACACTTCCTTGAAGGGGTCCAGTTTGAAGTGGTGACAGACCATGCTGCCTTATCATGGGTCTTTAACACCCCCAAGACTTCTTCACGCCTCGTCCGCTGGGCCCTGAGACTCCAGCCTTTCACCTTCACTGTGCGTTACCGAAAAGGTACATTGAACGTCGTTCCTGATGCCTTGTCCCGTTGTCAAGTACCTACTGATAACACAGAGTTAAAACCAAGCCTTGCTGTCTGTGCTGCCTCCTCAAAAGTCTCTGCTGATCTGCCCAACTCTCTGCAGGAAATCTCCGCTGCCCAAGGAAGAGACAATTACGTTACTGACGTCCGTGGGCAGAAGCCTTTCCCTGATGCTCCTAACCGCATTACCTTTGTTGACCACCAGGGGCTGCTATAGAGGCGAGTGCCAATTTCACAGGATGGACACAAGTTCCAACTAGTTGTCCCAAAGGAGCTGCAGACTGCCTTCCTGCAGTATTATCATGACAACCCCCTTGGCGGACACTTAGGACGCATGAAAACCCTCCTGCACATCCTGGACGTTGCTTGGTGGCCAGATGTCCGCAAAGACACCTGGACTCACGTCAAAGAGTGCTCTGTCTGCCAGCAACATAAGCCTTCCAACTCAAAGCCCAGTGGTCTGCTGCAGTCCACCCAAGTGTCCGAGGTTGGTGAGATGGTGGGCATTGACATCATGGGCCCATTTCCTCGCAGCCGCAGGGGTAACTGCTACCTTGTAGTCCTTGTGGATTATTATTCTAAGTGGACAGAGCTGTTCCCTGTTCGTGCAAGCCGGACCCCGAAGCTAGTGAGGATACTCACAGAAGAGATCTTCACCAGGTGGGGGACGCCGAAATATCTTCTGTCTGACAGGGGAGCCAATTCACCAGTCGCCTCTTGAAAGCTGTCTGTAAAACCTGGGGTGTGGTAAACAAGTTCACCACAAGTTACCACCCGCAGACGAACCAGACTGAGCGGGTCAACAGAACGCTCAAAACCATGATCGCCTCCTATGTCCAGGGGAAACATAACAGATGGGACCAGTGGGTGCATGAGTTCAGGTTCGCCATCAACTCCTCATGGCAAGAGTCCACTGGATTTGCTCCTGCTATGCTGCATCTGGGCCGTGCCCTCAAAGGTCCTCTTGAACAGCTTTTGTCTAAAGCTCCACCTCCAACCTCCTCACAACATTCTCTCCTGGAAAGACAGCAAGAAATGTCAAAACTTGTGGCTGTCAGTGTCAAAAAGGCGCAGGACAAACAAGCCAAATATTACAACCTGAAAAGGAGGAATGTGGAATTTGCAGAGGGGGACATGGTGTGGGTCAGAGCCCATCCCTTATCCGACGCCTCGAAAGGATTCTCAGCCAAACTTGCACCCAAGTGGACTGGACCGTGCACTGTGAAGAGGAAATTAGGAGTCCTCAATTACAGAGTCCAGTTCCCTGATGAGTCCACTGATACAGTGAATGTGGTGAATCTTAAGCCCTACTTTGGTCCTTCTCAAGACACATCCGGTCTGGGGGAGGGGACTATGTAGCCTCAGCCACATATATTCCTAATTATTCTTCAGTAGGAATAGAATGCTATCTATTTTCTAATATATTTAATTCTGTTGCTTATAATGTCTATGTGAATTAGTACATAGAAAGCCTGGCCAGGCGCATTACATTATTCTGCCTTCACTTTAAGAGATATGGGCGTTTACTAAAGAGATGTAGGGGAAGCGTGAGCCTAGGCAGACTATAGGATTCTTCACTGTCACTCACCCTGTCACTGTCACACGCACACACCTTCTAACTTCCTATCCTATAGCTTCTGTCCCTTTAAATCACATGCTCCCTGTTTGAATGAGAGACGCGGAAAGAGGAATGAATGGTGGTAGATTGCCGGCGTTTTACGCACTTTCTGGAAGCTACCAGATATCCTTAAATGTCTGATATTTGCAACACAGAGATCGCTAATCTGTGGATTACTTTTGCCTTTGTTCTAATACGCCCTTTTATGGATTTACCCTTTTTTTGTGGATTACTGTCAGACTTTCGCGGACTCAAGAAGTAAAGGTGAGGTCGCTCCTTTTTTCCTGTTTTTTGCTGGCGGGATTGTTTTTTGGAGAAGACTCTTTTGCTACTAGTTTGATGGACTGAGGACCGTTGAATACGATTCTGCTGGGATTATATGAACTGTCGGGTTTTTGGTGGACTTGTGGAGATCGCACAGGCCGTGCGTGTTTTTTGGATTTTTTGCTGCTTACGCAGCTTGGACTGAGATAAAAGACTCTGCCGTAAAGGCTATTCTCTCTCCTTCTCTCTCACTCTCTCCCACTTTGCACATTCACATAATAAATAATTTAAATGAAGTTTTCTTGTATGCGCGTTCATGAACCAGTTATAAATTGTGTTGACGACTCTAGCGAGTTTGTTACAATGGGAAAAAACTAAAAGCTGTGAAGTCCTGTCTGGATTGTCTGTTGTCTTACTGTGAAACTCACTTAAAAGTTCACAATGAAGCAAACCCAAGAAAACACACAGTGATTGATGCTACAGGTCAGCTACAGGAGAGGATCTGCTCTAGTCATAATAAACTCTTAGAAATATTCTGTCGTACTGATCAGAGTTGTATCTGCTATCTGTGCACCATGGATGAACATAAAGGCCATGACACAATCACAGCTGCTGCAGAATGGAGAAACAAACAGGTGAGTACTGAAGCTATAGATAACTGAGTATAATGACTTTACTTGACAAGTGTTATACATACTGTAGGCTTGAATAATCACAACATTTTATTATTTACGTTGAAATAATCTAGTCTCTCATCAACATTATAGAAGTCACAATCGTACAAATCTTTCAGGTGCAAAGAGCAAAATGTACTGAGTCTGTCAATGATTGAAAGGTAGCTTCTTTATCCATTGACAAAGTAAATTGAGTAATTTAATATGTTCGCTATGTTATGATCAGAAATACTTTGGTGATACACAGAAGAGATTTCAGCAGAGAATCCAGGAGAGAGAGAAGGAGCTGCAGGAGCTGAGGAAGGCTGTGGAGACTCTAAAGGTGAGGAAAATTTCCTGTAGAAAACATACAGTATACTGTATAATTCTTAGTTGTCCGACTAGAATAATGTAATGATATATATAATTTATATAATCACACCAAACATAAAATACAGTACAGACCAAAAGTTTGGACACACTTTCCCATTAAATTATTTACTTTATTTTCATGACTGTTGCCTTCAGTGACAATCTACAAAATAAACAAAGTTATGAATGAACACGTGGCATATGTACTTAATAAAAAAAAAGTGTGAGATAACTGAAAACATGTTTTATATTCTTGTGTCATCGAAGTATCCTTTTTTGTTTTGATAAGTGCTTTGTCCTATTTTTATTTTTTGGATGAGCTTCAAGAGGTAGTCACCTGAAATGGTTTTCCAACTGTCTTGAAGAGTTATTCATTCCCAGAGATGCTAAGAGATTGCCTTCACTCTGTGGTCCAGCTCACCCCAAACCATCTTGATCGGGTTCAGGTCCAAAAGTTTGTCATAATCTCACACTTTTTTTGTTAAGCACAGAATTTCATATGTGTTCATAATTTTGATGCCTTTAGTGAGAATCTACAATATAAATTGTCCTGGAAATAAATGAATCACATAGAATGAGGGGGTGTGTCCAAACTTTTGGTCTGTACTGTAGGTGTAGGGCCTGAGAAGAAGTAGATCAGATGAAAGTTTCAGCTCTCACATTATTGTTAAGAAGACAGTTGTGTTTAAGTACAAAGGATCATGATCAACAGCAATATCATTGGTCAGAACAAATTCCATTGATTGAGCTTGATAGTGAACATCCACTGAATTAGTAAAACGAACAGCAGCATTTAGTTTTAATCCCACTGTTGGGCCAAATCCATAAACCCAGTGAGCAACTGTGCCTCTGCTTTCTCCTGTCCTCCTCTTTGTGTGTCTTCTATCAGAGTTCTGCACAGACAGCAGTGGAGGACAGTGAGAGGATCTTTACTGAGATGATCCACTCCATTGAGAGAAGGCGCTCTGAGGTGACAGCGCTGATCAGAGGTCAGGAGAAGGCTGAGGTGAGTCAGGCTGAAGGACTCCTGAAGAGACTGGAGCAGGAGATTGCTGAGCTGAAGCAGTTTTCACACACACAGGATCACATCCATTTCCTCAAGGTGATGAAATTAAGTTTTCATATGACATAGGCCTACAAATTGTATACAGTACCCTTTGATTCTTAAAAGAGATAGTATTCAGTTAACACATTTTTTATGCAACATAGGCTTACTCAAAAACAAACCCCATCAAGGAAGGGGGGGTTAAAGGTTGTATATTTGTTTTGTGATGTCATAAGCCCTATTATACAGAGAGAAATTTTAATAAGAGGCTGTCATATCTCTCTCCGACAATACGAGTAGTTAGAGTAGTTGAGACATCTTGCGTGAGTTAGGTCCAAGATGGCGACAAAAGTCTGTAAGCCTGCTATCGCACAGCCTGTAAGAAACTTCTTATATCTAACCTAACTGTGCACTTTCAAAGTTCTCTATGCCTCGTAAATCATTAATTACAAATTAAACCAACAACTGATTAAACCCATCAGGAGGTATTGCAAGTAGGTGGTTAAGTGGCAAACCTGGGAAAGTTAAGCTTTATGTCACTGACTAAATGGAAAAAAAACTAAACAGAGTTTTTGTCACATAAACATTACACACGCACGTCACATATTTACTTACAATATTTTGAATACCCCCACGTCAGTAGCTGTTTGAGAAACACAACCCTGACTGAATGCTGATGTGATCTGACTCCCCTTTTGTGTGTTTCTCTCTGTAGAAAGTTACAGCAGTCACTGGAGCATCATGCAGTACAGTTTCAACCAGCGTGACCCTCAACCAAAGTTTCTCTTTTGAGGCTGTGAAGGAATCTGTCTCTGCACTGAACATGCAGCTGGAAGGCATCTTCAAGCAGGAAGGTGCCAAGATCTCTGCAGCAGGTGGGACTGATTTTTGACAGTGAACTGTACTTTTGTGTAATACCTTTTTACATTCATAGTTCAGAGACTTATAGTTTTATTCTGACAATTCTTATTATCTCTCAACAGTGACCGATATCCTGATCATTCAGTCTTTACAATGTGAGTCCCCCAACACAAAACCCCCAACATAAATACACCCAGTGGTATTACAGTAATTGAGTCATTAGTAAGGATGTTAGTGCTCTAGAACCATAAAGATGTTTTCAGATTTAAAGGAGAATGTCGGTGTGATAAGGACTCCAATTATATTACAACATCATTGTGACGGAGTACCGTCACTACAGTTGAGTATGCGCTCTGACTGCCATACCAACAAGCCTGGCTCTTTGGCGTTGCGGTCAAGTTGCACGTTTAGCACCCAGGAGACCCGGGTGGGGTCACTGTTCTCTCCCTTTGCTACAAATGGTGTCAGAAGTGGGATGGCAACTATGAGGCCATCGGAGGCGTAGCCGATGTGTGAGCTGTATGAGGGACCTCCAGGATAGGTTGAGCCCGGTGTGAGGGACCCCAGAGATGGGTGAAGCACTAGAATGTGGGGCGCCCTGGAATGGGAGAAGTACGGCTAGTGTATGCGTGAGGGACGCTAGTATGCGTGAAGCGCATGGCTGCGCTTCCCGAAGGGGAAGGCAGTGTGACGGAGTACTGTCACTACGGTTGAGTATGCGCTCTGACTGCCATACCAACGAGCCTGGCTCTTTGGCGTTGCGGTCAAGTTGCACGTTTAGCACCCCGGAGACCCGGGTTCGAGACCAGGTGGGGTCACTGTTCTCTCCCTTCGCTACAATCATTAAAAGTTTGAACGCCGGGGAGCAGAATTTTGCTATGGTTGTGCAGGCCGGAGAAGACCGCTTGCTAGTTGTAGCTTCTGGCCAAATCGTTGTTTTGAACTTTAAAAAGGCTCAAATTAGCCCCACACTTAGTTCATATAGTATGATGACCGTTCCAACATTTAAAACAAGGCATTGAAAACTTAGTTATAGTTTTCAGTTTTTAGCAAATTACCACCTTGCTTGATGCACCCGGAAGTTTAGGAAGTTTAGGAAGATTAGTAAGCGGTCTTCTCCAGCTTGCATGAATGTAGCAAAGATTTTGCTCCCTGGCAAACATTCAAACTTTTCATGAAGTTGCATGATACTAACAGCTCTTATCACACTGGCATTCTCCTTCAGTGAGGTTGAGCTTACTTAACACTTTGTTATATTTTCAGGAGGGCTACAGGAGTGTGTTTGGATCACTTAATTTCTCATGGAAATTGAGTGATCCAAACACATTCCTGTAGCCCTCCTGAGAACTAAGCCTTGGCTGATGCTTGCACGGAATGGCGGGTTAGGGTTGGGGTTTCAACTGCATGTGCTCTGTCAAAGGTCATTGAATATTCTGTTGCGTGAGAAATGATTTCCTCCGCTAAACTAGAACTTCCTTTCAGAGGTGACATTTTTGTCATAGCCTGCAGTAGGTATTAATTTTAAGCATTGTTAAATAACATGAATCCATGCTGTTCTTTACATCCTGGGTGATACAGTACATGAGTGTCTTCTGTGCAGTGGTATAACTATCGGTAAGCAGACACCGCAGTTGCTTAAGGGCCCATGGGACGATATGGTGCCCATTATACAATGAATGGGCCATAATAAATATTATCATTCCAAAGTTCGTATAATAATGTAATTTTATCAGATGGAAGATTTTGTTATCTGAGTTAACTTCATTTCATCACACCGACGATTGGACTGTGACTTTTTAGGCTATATATGCATAATTTAACCTGCATCTCACCTCATGGTGACACCTGAAATATTACCCAACAAAGTAGGCCAATGTAAGCTATAGGCTATGCAAATGTGTTTAAATTATTATGAATACATGGTGATAATAATCAGCGAAGTGAACAACAACATGTATTTTGATAGTCTCATTTGCTTTACTGGGGATTGTGGAATAGCCAATTGGAGCCTATGAACATGCGCATTAGCGTTATGTGCAGAGTTGAGTTGATAGCGATGAGTCCAAATATAAACACAGAAGCAAGTTTTCGGAAAGATTCCAGTAGGATATCTCTACAGTAACTAGCATATTATTTGAGGTTGCATCTCTTATTTAGACTATGAATGAAAGGTTCTGTCACATATAAAGATGGCGGACAGAGAGTTTCACATATAAAGATGGCGGACAGAGAGCACCCACGTTTCTTTGTTCTCTGACTGAGTGAAGTATTCTCCACTTTAAACTAACTTATATGAACTCACAATTCAATCTAAATATATAAACAAAAAAGGACGTTTGTAACTTTAATTCAGCAATCAATATGTCAAACGAAGGGCCAAACACGAGACTGAAAGATCGTAAAGAATCTGACTTGCTCATAGATGTACTACAGGAGATTAAGCTCTTAAACTCCAAAATAGACGGACTAAAAGTTACGTTTGAGGAGCAGCTGAACGGCAAGTAATGGATGAGTGAAGAGCTTTCATACTTTGATGTGGTAACGTTACGATTAGCCTGTGCTAGGCCGTTACTTCTATTTCATTCTACTTTTCTGGCATTCATGGACATTGTGCCCAGGGGGCCCACCTAGATAGTCTTGCTTAAGGGCCCAGTGATGGCTTGTTACGCCACTGCTTCTGTGTTAATTCTCAGATACTGATCCTGAACTCCCAGTCAGAAGATCGAGCAGTAATGAGATAATACCACCAAACAGTAAGTTTGATTTTAAGTTTGACTCTGCAGTATCTAATTCTGAACATTTCAGAAATGGTGTTTTCATTTAATCTACCCTATTTACAATCTAATGATGATAAAAGCAGTAAAGGATGAATGAGAAATTGATTCTGTAATCGTTCTGTCATTGTCACTCTACCTCTTGCTCTAAAATGGTAGATATTATCACGCACACAGAAAACTTCAAAAGATGACAATTCAAAAGACCACTGTTCTCGACTTGGCTTGCTTAACGACGCCTCTCTACACATATAGTGTTGCAATTGGTGAACTCCCTGTGTGTCAGTCTTGCGTTTTGTTTGCTTGTTCTGTAGTTTTCCCCTGTATTTACTTCCATATTCCATGTCAAGCCCCTTGTCCACCATTCCTATGTTTACTTCCTTGTTCCATGTCATACTGCGCCATTAAAGTTTAAGAAAATTTGGTCTATTCACAAAATATGGTAGCAAAAAACATACTGTATTTATAGTAGGCCTATTTTTTTTATCAGCTTTTGATCATTTGTGGATCTACTGTGATACTGTTTGTTTCAGTGTCTGATGTCCAGATTGCTTGTCCTGAACCAAAGACCAGAAAGGATTTCTTACAATGTAAGATGAACACACACATACACTGCACACAGCATCTGCCCCTGTGTGCATACACACATATCACTCACTCTCTCTCTCTCTTACACACGCACCTTAAATCTTAACACATTTCACAAAGCAACTTACATTTGTCTCCCCACTGCAATGTTTGTGGGTTAAGTGACTTGCTGAGGGCACAACGGGACTCGGGAAAGTGGTAGGGACAAATTTAAGGTTTTAGGAAAATGGCGTGGAAGTGGTATGGACATGTCCGTTCCGTGCACACCATAAACTACACCCTTGGTCGTCTCTCTCTCTCTCTCTCTCTCTCTCTCTCTCTCACACACACACACACACACACACTTCTATCTCCTACTCCAAGATATCAATAAAAAGTATTTTACTAGGTTGTTTTGAATATGTCTTGTTCATTTTTTTTCACTACCTTAAAGGAAGTTATCGTGGACTTTTTTGTGAATACACATGAAAAAAGTGAAAATTATGAAATTCATGAATCATGAAATTGTACTGTGTACACACACACACACACACACACACACACACACACACACACACATTGCCTTGATTCCACTTATGTACTGAACATTCTGTTGAAATCTGACTAAACCATGGGCCTATCACGTTGGGCAGTCTGAGTTGCATCAATGGTCTCCTAGTCTGTAAGGGAAAATAATACTGCTGACAGTAATGGTGCTATGAACCGGATTGCATTGAAATGACTCAGTCTCACTTCCTAGTCCTATAAATGTAGAGTGAACCTTGGTTA
Organism: Sardinella longiceps; assembly: GCA_027497455.2. NCBI lineage: Eukaryota > Metazoa > Chordata > Actinopteri > Clupeiformes > Clupeidae > Sardinella > Sardinella longiceps. The sequence goes on along the minus strand of JAODXP020000019.1, from coordinate 3,966,553 downwards.
TCATTACTTTCTATGTTTTAAAATAAATCAAATATCCCATGTTTGCAGCTTGTTGACCTTGTCTGGCACTTTAACCACACCCCACCTGAACAGAAGGGGGGTTAATATTTAACTTATCAGAAACAAAAGTGAAATTATTTCTTAAGAAGCTCTTGCTGGTTGCGTCTCAGAAAAATGGCACAAGGAGTTTCCAGTAATCTGGACCTTTTTACATGTCCAATTTGTTTGGATCTGTTAAAGGATCCAGTGACTTTAAACTGTGGACACAATTACTGTACGAGCTGCATTAAAAACTGCTGGGATCAGGAAGATCAGAAGGGAGTTTACAGCTGCCCTCAGTGCAGACAGACGTTCAGGCCGAGACCCGTTTTAAACAAGAATAACGTTTTTGCTGAACTTGTGGAACAATTTAGGAAGACCAGGATCCAAGCTGCCCCTTCAGCCGAATGTGTCGCTGAACCTGGAGATGTGGAGTGCGATGTCTGCACTGGGAGAAAACTCAAAGCTGTGAAGTCCTGCCTGGAGTGTCTGGTGTCTTATTGTGAAACCCATTTGAAGGTTCACAATGATATTCACTCAGGAAAAAAACACTCAGTGATTGATGCCACAGGTCAGCTAAAGGAGAGGATTTGCCCTCGACATGATAGAATATATGAAATATTCTGCCGTACTGATCAGAGTTGCATCTGCTATCTGTGCACAATGGATGAACATAAAGGCCACGACACAGTCACAGCTGCTGCTGAGCGAGCAGAAAAACAGGTGAGAGGGCAGACTTGTCACAGTGCAAGGTTGTAAAATTTTTATGAAAAAGACATTAGAAAGTCATAAATTATATCAATAAGTTGACACTACTCATACATATCCTATGTATTCAACTTCTATTCTATTATTCAACAGGTCTATTATACAAGACTAGATTTGGCATTTCTGCCGTGTAAACATCCAGTAACCTTTAGTATGTGCAGATTTTAAAATCCATTCATGTTTTCCCACAATTTACACAGCCCTGTTCATGTGTGCACTATTTATCACTTTCTCTTTTTTTGACTGTACCAAAGGTGCAAAGGTGTAATTGTATAAGTAGGAATATACTAGTACCTGCTGTTGTCAATTAAACATTTATACTTAACATGCTGTAAACACATAGAAAGAAAGAAAAATATTTATGTTATGTCAAATATTGTCATGCTGTCTAACCATTGTCCTGCAGTCCACAGAGCCTTTTCATGTCAGAAGATTAATGGGGGGGGGGGACCTATTCCGAATATCATTACCGTTTCATACCTTTAATACAAATTAAGCCATATAGGCCATGTGGCCCAAGTCTCTTTTTTGTAAAGTACTTTTTTAATGAACAGAAAAAGTGGATTGAGAGTGGAGAGACGAAAATCCAGCAGAGCATCCAGGAGAGAGAGAAGCATCTACATGAACTAACAAAGGCTTTGGAGACTCTTAAGGTGACTGACCACAGGATGAATAATTAGCACTCATCCAATCATTCACAGTTTATACAAGTGGTTCTCAACCTTTCTTGAACAAATGCCCTCGAACATTCATTTACTTTGATATAAGTGATGGGCCTATAAGTAAATACAGTATGTGTAAAATCACTTCATTTTCACACAATCTTTTTTGAGACTACTCTTTTACTCACAAACACATCTTTACATTTATTATTTTAGATCATTTGACTATTTTGCTAGCAGAAGTGCTTGCAGAGTGGTAAAATTTGTGATAGGAAATGGACATTAACACCCCCTATATGGCTGAACCCCCCTTTCAGCTATAGCTCTTTTTCAATGCCCCCCAGCATTGTTAGCATGCCCCCTGGGGAGCTATACCGCCCCAGTTGAAAAACACTGGTTTATCCCAAGTCACTTTCATAGATCCTCTGACACTGTGGGACTGATTGGCTGAACCATGTCCACTTTGTGTGTCTCCCATCAGAGTTCTGCACAGACAGCAGTGGAGGACAGTGAGAGGATCTTTACTGAGATGATCCGCTCCATTGAGAGAAGACGCTCTGAGGTGACAGAGCTGATCAGAGCTCAGGAGAAGGCTGAGGTGAGTCAGGCTGAAGGACTCCTGAAGAGACTGGAGCAGGAGATTGCTGAACTGAAGAAGAAACATGCAGAGTTGGAGCAGCTTTCACAGTCACAGGATCATTTCTCTTTCCTCAAGGCAAGTATTGATTATTATTGTTAAATAAATTTTAATCCCCTGTTTCTATGTCTGTTGTAATCTTTCTTTGTTTCATTGATTCATTCTGTCCTTCCTTATGTAGACTGTCCTGTCTGTCAGTGGCTTCCCTGAGTCTAAAGACACAACTGTCAACCAAAGACTTGAGGCTGTGACAAAATCTGTCTCTTCTCTGAAATTGCAACTGCAGGATTTTTGCAGTCAGGAAGTCCTGAAGATATCTACAGAAGGTTGGGTATAATTTTAACTCACATACTGCATGGGAGATTTGGTAATGTTCCAATTAGTCATCAGAGTAGTAGCAAGCCCTGTGGTGTTTCCAGTTACAAGGTTCTCGTGGTTATGATGCCATTCTTTATGTCTTAATAGTGAGTGACATTAAGGCTGTTACAACAAGCCCAGTGACCAGAGAGGATTTCTTAAAGTGTGAGTTTCAGTTACATGTGCATGCACGCACTCACGCGCACGCACACACACACGCACACACACACACACACACACACACACACACACACACACACACAATGAATATTACTCTTTCTGGTGATATATTTCTCTAGACTAACAAGCACTGCGTATGGTTACATGGATAGCTCCACAACCTCAAATAGGTAGCCTACTGAATATTTATCAGTAGGCCTAAGTATATCAGTCAATGATATATATAATCCAAATGTACAAAAAATGAAGAACACAAACATACAGATTTAGAAAGTCACATAAACTTCACTCATAAATCTCATCCTACATTTCACATATTAAATAAAAAAGAAAAGGACATGCATA
>JAODXP020000019.1:3942817-3963465 GCA_027497455.2 Sardinella longiceps | reverse complement strand
CACACACACACACACACACACACACACACACACACACACACACACGCACGCAGACACTCACACACACACACACACACACACACACACACACACACACACACGAAACAGTGCATTAAATGTACATGTACAAAACGTATAATGTATGACTATTATCTTATCAAAAATATGACTAATGATTCACGCTCTCTCTCTCTCCCACACACACACACACACACACACACACACACACACACACACACACACACACGAGAGAGAGAGGGAGAGAGAGAGAGAGAGATAGAGATTTGGAATATCAGTCATGACACCTGGGACTACCCCAGGGGGTAAACACAACACAAGCACAAAAGTCGGGGTGGTTTTGAGGTCTTCTGATCCCCCATTCCCCTGACTACTATCCTCTTGTTCTTCACGTCTTCACACACACACACACACACACACACACACACAGACACAGACACACACACACACACACACACACACACACACACACACTCACACACACACACACACACACACACACACACACAGACACACATGCACACACACACACACACACACACACACACACACACACACACACACACACACACGCACAAACAGACACAGACACACACACACACACACACACACACACACACACACACACACATTGAAGGCTGGAGCTTGTTGGAGGCTTTATGCTGACTGCCTGCTAAGCTACGCGCACTGTGGACAAACAAACATGACACTTCGGGGTGGGCATTCAGAGGGCACACACACACACACACACACACACACACACACACACACACACACACACACAGGCCAATCAGCATTCAGCACACAGAGAGGATCATGGGATATCTACACTGATGGCTGGGAAGTGACGGGGAAGTGACACAACCTGTGTGACAATAATGAAGCAAGCGACTGCATGGAAATGAAGAGGAGGAGAGAGAGAGAGAGAGAGAGAGAGAGAGAACTGTCAGAGAAGTGACACAGCCTGTGACAATAATGAAGCGATTGCATGGAAATGAGGAGAGAGAGAGAGAGAGAGAGAGAGAGAGAGAGAGAGAGTGAGAGAGAATGAGAGAGAGCGAGAACTGTCAGAGAAGTGACACAACCTGTGACATTAACAAAGCGATGTGTGGATATGAAGAGAGAGAGACAGAGAGAGAGAGAGAGAGAGAGAGAGAGAGAGAGAGAGAGAGAGAGAGAGAGAGAGAACTGTCAGGGAAGTGACACAACTTGTGACAATAATGAAGCGATTGCATGGAAATGAAGAGACAGAGAGAGAGAGAGAGAGAGAGAGAGAGAGAGAGAGAGAGAGCCTGTCAGCCATTATTAATGTCTCTTAAAGTGTCACTTTGATTGTTCTCAGTAGCCTATGGCAGCTCCTGTTTGCCGTGATGTTTAACTAAAGTGTGAAAGGGGATTGTGCAGCTGTCAAATGAAGCCAACACTTTTTCCTCTTGTGAATCCTGTCTGTGCCTCGAGTTACCCGGGAAACACTTTGGCCTCCTGCCTGCCCGCCTGGCCAAACTCACTGGACAAAAGTAAGTTAGAGAGTCATGAAACGGTATTTACATTTGCTCTAATTGGACAACTAATGAGATGGAAGCTCAGCTTTGTCTGCCGTCTGGGAGAGTAGAGGACTGGACTAAGAGGAGACCATTACAGGCAGTCTATAGACATCCATAATTCATCTTGCATAGGCTACTACATAGCCACTACTACACATTAGAGGCAAGACAATCATTTTTCTCTCATAGGATACACAATAGAGGCAGTGTGAAGAGACATATCCATAATTCATCTTGCTACCACATAGCCACTACACATTAGACGCAGTCTATACAGATGTAGCCGGTGGCGGTCCGCACCGCACACGGGTCTCGAACCTGCCACCCCGCAAGCTACAAACTCCCGGCGTGGGAGTGGGACGCTCTAACCAAATGAGCTAAAAGCCTGAGGTTCTAAATCAGCCGTTAGAAGCGCCCATGCAATTGGGTGATGAGGATTTACACATACTACCGCCAAGCTAGCCGAGCTAGCTGGCCTCCGTTACACTGACAATAATTCATATCACATAGGCTACACATTAGAGGTAGCCTATAGAGACACTAATTCATTGCACATAGGCTACATATTGAGCTGGGAGCAGACCTACCGGTTATTTACCCCAATATTGATACAATGAAACGTCAGGGTGAGTAATGGATAATCTGCGGTAGCCTAATCGTCAGTAAGTTTCAGTCGTGGCAAGAGACGTTAAGTGTGTTTCGGTGACAGATTTGTAATGATGCATTTCTTTCCATTGGTGACGCAATTACAGTTTGACTGAATTATCTCAACTCTTCCGTTCTGTGATCGCTATGATACCAATTACATTACGGTAAAAAATGCAGACAATCATTTGTCGACTCTTAATCATCTTGCATCGAGTCTATAGGTTTAGCTCACTCGATCACGCTCTAATCATAAAAGACAGAAAATCTGTGAAAGAAGAAACATGTGCACACTGATGAAACTTGCAGTCTTCATTCCTGCAAAACTGACTTTTGCAGTTAGTTATTCGTGCAAAACTGAGTTTTGTCGTCAGTTTTGCACGAATAAAGACTGCAAGTTTTATCTGTGTGCTCCTGTTTCTACTTTCAAAAGACAATAATTAATCTCAGCTTTATTTAATTAATGTTCACATCCATGCAAGTCTACTGACTTTTGCAGTCAGCTGTGCGTGCAAAACTGACTTTTGCAGTTAGTTATGCATGCAAAACTCACTGTTGTAGTCAGTCTTGCACAAATAAAAACTGCAAATTTCATCTAGATAGATAAAATCTATCTTCAATCGATCTTCAATTTTCAAATCTATGTGCTTGTATTTCTCCTTTCAAAAGACGATAATTCATCTCAGATTAATTTAATTAATGTTTACATCTACAGAGTGTCCCTAGTGATCCATCTCTGCTCATTCATGCACCTCCAGACCAGACCAGACCAGAGCAGAGCAGAGTATAGCAGACGGGCCCCATATTGATCTGCTGCTGCTGGGGCCCCAGTCCACTCATCCTTAAGGGGGATTAGGGCTCGCTTGAGAGGGTCTGAATGCATCCTGACTCAGGCTATAGGCGCTCGTTTATCTGGGCAGCTTTTCCCAAGGACCAGAAGGCTGTGACTCTTTGGGAAACGCCAGTGACTGCAAAGATGCCGCTTTTTAGGGTGCAGTACATAAACAAACACACACACGCACACACACACACACACAAGGGAAATTATGTACACATACACATGTGAACACATGTGTTCAGTCAGTCACATAAGCCCTTCACCTCACACACACACACACACACACACACACACACACACACACACACACACACACACACACACACGCATTCCCCTCCACATCCACATACCTGAGTGGCCTCCTCAGGGAGCCCAGTCCCACCTCTTGAGCAGCAGGAGATTTTCTTAAGAGCTCATTCCTCTGAGACCCCCTCCTCTCTCTCTCTCTCTCTCTCTCTGTCTCTCTCTCTCGCTCTCTCTGTCTCTCTCTCTCTCTCTCTCTCTCTCTCACACACACACACACACACACACACATATATATTCACAGAAAAAGACGGACACACACACACACACACGTGCATGCCCACATGCTGTTAGATTTATAGAGGCCTGTGGCCCCCTGCCCTCTGCCCAGTGTGTGTAATCCTTTTTCCCAGAGTTCCACTTCATTCAGCAGATATGGCACCGCTCCACCTCTTTATGTGACTCATACACACACACACACACACACACACACACACACACACACACACACACACACACACACACACACACACACAGATACACACATGTACGTTTGCACACACACACTCTCACCTCATACGCACATACAGACAAACATACACACACACACACACACACACACACACACATACAAACAGACATTCACACAAAACACACGCACACATACAGACACTTACACACACACACACACACACACACTCATTCTCCTTCCCTTCATTCCTCATTCTGCCTCCCATTTTTCTTCCTTTATCTCCGTTTCAAAGCCGCGCTCTTCAGACACAAAGACCTGTGCCTTTCAAAGAGCCCTGGCCCATAGCATGACCTCTCCATTGCATTTGGATCTGTAACCAAAGACTTTTTCCTTTTAATGTGACAGAAAATACTTGGCTAGAGTTACTTAGATTGGCTGAAATAGCTTTGTGGTTGCTATCACTTTATTTCTCTGGAGTTTTATACTCCAGTGAAGCCTCACATGATGTCACATGTTTAAAACAAAACCCTCTCTTCCCATTCTACTGTATAGCCCCTGCCCTCATCCAAACAAGCCTACTGTACCAGTAAAGTCCCTGTGTCAAACCCGCTCAATGGTGTTTTTTGCCCCCAATGGCACCTTCCAGGCAGCACAGCCTAAAAGGCACTACCTTTACCCTATTCCTAACCCTAACCCCCTCAACCCTCATCCTAACCCTAAACTGAGTGGAGTAGTGCCTTGAAGGCAGCGCTGCCTGGAAGGCACCGTTGAGGGCAAAAAATACCAAAGACCGTCAAACCCTGTCAAGCCCAAACCCTGTACACATCCCCAGCCTAGCTCAGCCCAGCTTACTGAAGTCATCTCCTCTACCATCCCCATCTACTCCCTACACAACTCCAGCCCAACCTACTGGTGAAGTCACCTGTTTAGAAACCCCCCCCCCCATACCATACCATATCCAAGCCTCCTATTCTTCACCAGGTGGTGAAGTCACCGGTTTATAAAACCCCTTCCACCCCTACACTTCCCCCGACTAACCAAATGAAGTAACCTGTTTAGTGACCAGCCTGGTGAAGTCACCTGTTTAGAACCCACACCACCCTCCAAACCCAGTCCAATCGCCCTCCACAAATGAAGTCACCTGTTTAGAACACACCCCCCCCCTATACATAGTCCAATCCCCCCACCCCTACACAGCCCCAGGCTAGCTCTGCCTGGCCCAGCCCACTGGTGGTGGAGTCAGCACTGGGAGACAGGACACCGCTAATCTGATTAGCTCACAACACCAGACATGATTTAGGAGAGAGCCTGCCTGCCTGCCATCCTGCCATCCAAGAACAACAACAGCCCTTCACTCCCCTCCACACACACACACACACACACACACACACACACACACACACACACACACACACACACACACACACACACACACACATCCCTGTCTGCTCCCCCCAGTACTGAGAGTGAGGGATGTACAGAGACGAGGGAAGGAGGTGTGCAGGAAAGAATAAAAACAAGAAGAGACAGAAAGAAAGAGAGATAGAGAGAAAGAGAGAGGAAGATGAAGGAGGGGAGTGATGAGCAGATGCACTCCTCCACACTCAGCCCAGGAACTCTGGGTCTCACAGGAGATCAGGTCCACTGTGCTGCTCCACTGCTCTCTGTGTGAATTATACGCTCTCTGGTCTCTTTTTGCCCTCAACAGTGCCTTCCAGGCAGCGCTGCCTTGAAGGTATAATCTGGAGTGAATCAACACATAGCCCTGCTGTTTTATACTGCTAAGCGCTACTGAAAGCCACCTCAATGATAAAATTTTGTGAATCATAGACCGAGTTTGCGAAATGGCAGCTAACACTAACTGAATGAGGCATGTCAAAAACGAAACCTAATCTATTTGCTTTCGTTTCGAAATGCCCCATTCTGTTAACGTTAGCTGCCGCTTCGCTATCTCAGTCTGCCTTGCATGAAATCCAGTGATTGAGGTGGCTATCAATAGCGCTTGCCACTATAAAACAGTAGGACTACGTGTTGATTCACGCCGGATTTTTCCTTTAAATCTATAGTATATCCCTTTTGTTCAAAAACACCAAGTGCTGTACAAGAATAAGAAAATTCGATACAACATAGACTGAGCAGTGAACTGGCAACTGACACTAAGTGAATGGGGCATAACAACCTACTTTCAGTTTAATCTCATTATGGATCAAAGTTATTGTAGTGTGGATATGATGGTTATTGTCCATGAGGAAGGGGCAAGGGGTGGACAGTGACATCATAGCCTGGCATGCAGAGTTGAGGAAATTGCCTCCTTGGCCATACTGACTTAATCATGAAATTTCATGCAGCGACAGGAAGTACGGGCAGGCCCAGGCTAGTGACATTATGCAGCAATGCAAAAAACCCTTGCCTGCTGCATTACTCTTTTCTCCTATGCTGGCTGTCCAAAACCTCTTGGGCCAGTTCCAGTTATTGGATATGGTGTACCTTATAAATACGGTGGAATTTAATTAATTAAGAAGCAGAGCTGGCTCACAGGCTACTGCAGTGCAGGCATCTTGTGCTTATGTCAGCCACATATTTGTTTCTTTCCCTGGAAGTGGTGATTCTGAGAAAATGCTAAGGACACGTGACGTACGGTGATGTTGATCTGGGGCAAGGACGCCTGTTGCAACACTGTGTCTCAGCCCACTGAGCAAATGGGTTCTACTGCCTTGCCATTTTTGCTCTTTACCCATTTGCCCTTGTGCACTTTAAGATAAGTTTGACAAAAGACAGCTATTGGAAGCAATATTGTTTACTGTGAAAGGTTATTATTGCTTTCCAAGCACTTTCTATTTTAATTTTTGTTTGAGCTGTTAGCGTCTGTTTTAGCCGATTCATGGATTTTGCTCAAATGATGATAATAAACTGGATATAAATGAGGTTTGGTCAAGGATCAGATTCATTCTTCTCTGGGGCCACTTGTTGCACAACGCATCTATGGAAACTGTCAGTATTTAGAATTTTCAGAAACACTTTACTAAAAGGTGTCTACATAAGAGTGACATGAGCCTGTTAAAAAACATGACATGACATCTTGAGCATTCATTCATTCATTAAGTGTCATCTGTTTTTTGTTATGTTGACTTCATCCACAAGATTTGATTTGATTTGATTTGATTTATTAGACCACTCAGATTTTAAAACAAAAGAACATGATACAGATAAAACACCGCACCATCCCTTCTAACAAGACAGTAAGGATTTCACAATAAAGCCCTAGAGCTTATTTCCATTGTGGTCCCACAAAAGTGCAAGAGAGTTGGATGACAGCAGATCTTACAGACAAGAATGGTGTTGTGACAATAGCCCCCCCCCCTTTAAAGAATAAATAAATAAATAACCCTAGATATAAAAAAAAAAAAAAAAAAAAATGGCAATAGCAGGTCCTTAAAACCTGATGTATCCCTAAGCCATTTTCTTACTGCACATTTAAAACTCTCTAGATTTCTTATTGTCTTAATATTATTTGGCAATCTATTCCACAGACTAGAAGCTACACACAAAAAAGACGCTTTCCCTATGTTACTTTTAACTCTTGGAAGTACAAAATCTGTGGATCTGCCCCTAGTGGAGTAGTGATGCACGTCTCTCACTCTATTAAAATAATCAATTAAATATCTAGGGACATCCCCAAAGACTATCCTATGGACCATACTTAGCTCAATCTGAGAGACTCTATCATCAACTCTTAGCTCTTAGAGTGTCAATGTTGCCTTACAAATTTGCTTGGTCCTGTGTGTGTGATCTACCTGTCGTGTCTCACCTCACCTGTCTGTTGTGTGCAGGTGAGTAATCGTGTTAAAGGTCATTCACATTCAGAGTCAGTCATGTCATCAGACGTGTCTCTCACCTGAGTGTCATTGTCTGCAGGGGGTGCCTAGAGTGATGAGGAGATGTGGCATGCACGCACACACACACACACACACACACACACACACACACACACTAAACAAACACACGCGCACACACACACACGCACACACACACACACACACACACACACACACACACACACACACACACACACACACACACACACACACACACACACACATACACACACACACACACACACACACACACACACACACACACACACACACACACACACACACACACACACACACTGTCAGTCCAGAGGAGTGGAGTGGGGAAAGCTTTTGGACAGGGACCTTAGAGTCTCTCTAATCGGCTTCTCAGTAGTTCAAGCAGCTTAAAGAACAGAGACTGGACTGATGCGCACACACGCACTCACACACACACACACACACACACACACACACACACACACACACACACACATAGAGACTGGTATCTCACTGAAGAAGAGCATCAGATCAGGTGAACTGGATTGATTGGACTGTTTGGACACAATGGGATAGTGTCCAGAATTGCAACAATCCTAATCATCTCTCTCTCTCTCTCTCTCTCTCTCTCTCTCTCTCTCTCGCTCTTTCTCTCTGTCTCTCTCTCTCTCTCTCTCTCTCTCTAATGGGTTGGCCTTGACCTCATTCATGAAAAAAAATGTTTTTTAAGCTGTCCAAAGATTCTCTGTTTTTCATAACTCTTTTTTTAATGAAAGCAGAATTATCCCCTCCTGGTACAAAAGACTCTGAGTATCCTCTCGTGGGGGGTATTTTTTTTTTTCACTTTTCAAAGACAGGCCAACGCAGAACTACCAAGCACAATGTTTGTTTATAACTAATACAGAGACAACCCATGCACAGACCCCCCCCCCCCCCCCCTCCTCTCTTTCTGTGCCAAATCATTAAATACTTTGTATTCTCATTTTGACATTTACTTTGTACTGGGAAGTCAGGTCAAGGCTGGTGATACTTTATGTTATTTATGTTTTATGAACATGGATCTGAACAAAGACTGTCGAGGATTTGGCTTTTGGATAGTGTGTGTGAGTGTGTGAGTGCTCTACCCCTCCCTCCACATCAATGAAACCTCACTCACTCACACACACACACACACACATACACACACACACACACACACACACACACACACACACACACACACACACACACACACACACACACACACACTCACACACACACACACACACACACACACACACACACACACACACACACACACTCACACACACACACACACACACACACACACACACACACACTCACTTACTCACTCTTCCTTCTGACCAAGCGTACTGTAGTAAGTAAGCAGCTTGGTCCACTCCAATCCCCCCCTCTCTGCGCTGACCTTAATGTCTCTGTTAATCTCAGTGAGAGCCCAGTAATCAGGTAAGACAGGAGACTGACTGTCAAGGCTGTCTAACCCTACACTGCACTCTACTAGCTACTCACTCACACAGTGTGATACTGAGACCTGGGGCTATCAAGGCTGCCTAACCCTGCACTGTGTAGTAATCACTGAGTGGAAGACCTGTGTTAGTGTCCTCCCTATCAAGACTGCTTAAACCTGCACTGTGTAGTAATCACTGAGTGGAAGACCGTGTACACAGGCTGCCTACTGCCTGTGTAGTAATCACTGAGTGGAAGACCTGTGTTAGTGTCCTCCCTATCAAGGCTGCTTAAACCTGCACTGTGTAGTAATCACTGAGTGGAAGACCTGTGTTAGTGTCCTCCCTATCAAGGCTGCTTAAACCTGCACTGTGTCACTGAGTGGAAGACCTGTGTTAGTGTCCTGGCTATCAAGGCTGCCTAACCCTGCACTGTGTAGTAATCACTGAGTGGAAGACCTGTGTTAGTGTCCTGGCTATCAAGGCTGCCTAAACCTGCACTGTGTAGTCACTCAGTGGAAGACCTGTGTAGGGGCAGTGTGGTGGTTTAGTGGTTAAGGATCCTGGCTAGCGTGCTGGCAGCCTGGAAGTTGTGGGTTCAAATCCTGGCTGCCAACATTGTGCTCTTGAGCAAGGCATTTAACCCTGAGTTGTTCGAGAGGAGACTGACCCTAATGTAATTGATTGTTGACAAATGTAAGTCGCTTTGGATAAAAGCATCAGCTAAATACAATGTTAATGTAATAAGAAGGCCTGGGCTGCACTGCACTGTCTCCTCTCTTGGCATTTTGCTTTTGTTTTGACATATCCCCTAGATACACATTTGCACTACACTTTTCTTTTTTCACTATGCTGACATTTTCTAACTTATTTAATAAACATCTTCTAATAAACTATCATTACTTGTGGCCTCTCATTCATGTAGCCCATGCCTTGAGCAAGGCATGCGTTGCAGATGTTATTTTAACTTGATAGTTGGGTTATTGCCAGGGGCGGTCCTTCTAGTTTAATTTGATACTAATTAGCTCCATTGTAGGAGCAGATATGCAGCGTCACCTGCACAAGAAAACGGAGTACCCATGATGCAACTGCCTATCTCGCCCACATCATAAACCGCTCTTGGTCATTGTAAATGCATTGATTGACCTATAATGGGTGAGGCATGATCATACATTGTCTCTGAAACGGTTTACTCAGTGGAACTATGAAACATACTGTACTGCAACTGGTCTGTTTCTCTAACAGTGTGAGGAGTGAAGGTGAGTTATGGCCGCCATCTTAGCCCTGGGCCGGCATAGGGCGACCTCCCCAAACACTGCAGACTAATACACACACACACACACACACCCACACACACACACACACACACACACACACACAGCCGTCTTCTTAGCCCTGGGTCGCCACAGGCTGACCTCCCCAAACACTGCAAACTAATAAAAGGGATTGAAGGGACTCACCTTAGAGGCCCCCCTCACACTCACTCACACACACGCACACACACATACAGTAAACACTCACTCACACACACTCACACATATACTGTACACACACACACACTCACAAATACACACAGCCACACACACTAACTTGCACACACACACACACACACACACACACACACACACACACACACACACACACACACACACACACACAGAGGAAAGATAGAGCTACAGTACATGTAAGTATTGTACTCTAGTTGTATTTCTTTCCTGTTTTAGGCCCTTAGCTCAGTGTCTGTCTGTCCATAAGCTCTCCCAAAGCACCATGGGAGATTGGTACAGTGGGAGTCAGACAGGAAGTGAAGTTATGTGTACAGTGTCCCGGCGGGGGGCCCACGGAGGCCTACCCTTCTAGGAAAAGATGATAAAAGTGCACGGCGTTGCATCGCCTCAGGTGCTGTCTATGGTACATGAAAACAGCATGTGGACTAGCGGAGGCTCAGGTGTGTTTACCTGAGGATATAATATATTAGCCCAGACAGTATTTTATTAACATGTAAAAAAACATCTAAAGAGTTATTTATCCATGCAGCTGTCTGTGTCCCTCAGTCCTCATGGCAACTGTCTCTGCTCAGAAGGATTCATTTCATACATGTGGACATACTGTTTGTTTTGCCATATTATGGGATGCCTCAGACATACCCACATGGAGTGGATGGAATACACACGTGCTCTGAGGGAGTCTGTGTGTGTCTGAGGGAGAGTACTGTATGACATGGGATGGTAGGATTGTCTTATTCCTGTGTGTGTGTGTGTGTGTGTGTGTGTGTGTGTGTGTGTGTATGTGTGGTGTGTGTATGTGTGTGTGTGTGTGTGTGTGTGTGTGTGTGTGTGTGTGTGTGTGTGTGTGTGTGTGTGTGTGTCTGAGGGAGAGTACTGTATGACATGGGATGGTAGGATTGTCTTATTCCTGTGTGTGTGTGTGTGTGTGTGTGTGTGTGTGTGTGTGTGTGTGTGTGTGTGTGTGTGTGTGTGTGTGTGTGTGTGTGTGTGTGTGTGTGTGTGTGTGTGTGTGTGTGTGTGTGTGTCTGAGGGAGAGTACTGTATGACATGGGATGGTAGGATTGTCTTATTCCTGTGTCTGCTAAATAAAGGGGATGGCTGTAGGTTAGAAACAGGAATGTGAATGATCAATTTGAATGATCAATATGCCTCTGTGTGTGTGTGTGTGTGTGTGTGTGTGTGTGTGTGTGTGTGTGTGTGTGTGTGTGTGTGTGTGTGTGTGTGAGAGAGAGAGAGAGAGAGAGAGAGAGAGAGAGAGAGAGAGAGAGAATATAGCAATACATAGTTCAACTAAAAAAATTCTTGACATTTCATCATTCTATCAATGTCCTCATCAAAAAGATGATACTTGTTGCTTTACTGTAATAACTTCCATTAAAAAAACAAACTCTACCTTTAACTTGGACTCTCTATTTCCCAATATAGTACTCCCTCTACTGGTTATCAGAAGTATCACAACAACAACAACACTATCACAACAACAACACTACTAGAATTTTTTGAGTTTTTGAGACTGGAATATACACTGCACCTATATAATGACATTTCAGAATCTCTGAAAAATGTTTGGTTAAATGTGAACCTGATCCAGCTCCATTCTTTAGTCTGTTTACTCGGACCAGTGGTTCTGAAAATGGGGTCTGGGGATCCATGGCACTTTGACAGGGGGTCCGTGAAAAAGATTGCTACAAAAATAAACTTGTCTTATAGAGATAGAAATAGCAAAATACTTCCTTTGGGCATCAGTAGACCTACAGAAAAAACGCTTCTGCACTGTCATATTTTACCACATGTAATTACATGCCTATTTAAAACTGTTGCATCTGAAAGAGCAATAGCTATACATTTCCTTCTTTTTTTTTTTTTTTTTGCAAAAAGGGGTCCTCGAGAAAAATTCGGCTCCATGAGGCGTCCCTGTCCCAAAAAAGTTTGAGAACCCCTGACTTAAGCTAGGTTTATAGTCATACGTGCGTCGCACCGCAAAGCCCTCTACGACGACGTAGAGCCTGTTGTAGACCCTCTCCGTGGCTCGACGTGCACCTCCAACTCCTGGCTGCAATAAAGTTCATTTTCTTCCATTCAGTCAACTTATTTGTGCCTACTGATCACTATAACCTGCTACTTGTGACAAGAGATATCAAAAGCTCAACCCCACAAAGGCTACTGTGTACATGAAGTAGCCAGCAGAGTTCTGCTTTAGTTGTTAATGAATAGGCGGATTTTGGCGCTGCTCATGCCGTCGGTCATTCCCGACGGCAGTATTTTTCTCTCCTGGCTGAGGGACAAGCGACGTAGAAGTATGATATGACTGGACACGCAAGCGGAGACTCGGAGACGGACATGCAATAGGTGTACGCAGAAGTATACTTGAGCCTTTAGACACACAGGTGTATGAATGACTCCTCCTCCATACACACCCTATACCTGTCTGTCTGAGAGTTCTCAGAGAGTGACACAGAATTCTCACTATACTATATTCAATTCAATTCAATTCAATTTTATTTGTATAGCGCACAAATACAGTACATTGTCTCACGGCGCTTTACAGACAGTACGGGAAGCATCCATGAGAATCAGGGGCAAGGAAAAACTCCCTCGCTTTGTAAATAATTTGTTGTGTAGGAAGAAACCTTGGGCAGATCCACGCCTCATGGACTCAGCCTACCTGCCTGGGGCCTAATAAAGTATCCGTAAAGTCTGATGCATAGATTGACCATGGTTAACACAAAACAGTATGAGTACTGAATGTAGTCAGAGATGATATACACATAGTTTGTGTGACAGTCAGGGCCAAGGGATGGAGTCAGTAGTTGGAGTGTGGGATTAGTCAGTAATTGGAGTGGGATCAGAGTTCATTGGGTGTTGGTCGCCATCTAAGTAGTGGTCATCAGGGGGCCATCAGGCCAGTTCCATCAGGGCCTCAGAGAAAAGGGGAGGATGGTCCTGGTGTGTGGCTCCGGGGGGGGGGGGGGTTGATCAGCATCCGTAGTGGGGTAGGGTTGGTGGCAGGGAGGTTCATCACTCAGCCAGTGCGTCGGGGCAGCATCCGTAGTGGGGTAGGGTTGGTGGCAGGGAGGTTCATCACTCAGCCAGTGCGTCGGGGCAGAGGAGGCAAGAGAGACAAAAGAAGCAGAAACAAGAGGGTTAGGCCAATCTAGGAGGATATCACTTCATGATATGTGTCATATAATCTAGCTAGAGTGATGAGAGAGAGAGAGAGAGAGGAGAAAGAGGGTTGTACAGGATGGCAAGTGTGCAGAAGGTGGCAGCACTAGGCTATCGCAGCATAACTAAGGTATGGTACATGGCATCTCACCAACCCAGAAGGGGGTGGTCAGTGGCCGCCTTGGAAAACCAGCAGAGGTAGCCCTCCCAGGAAAGCCCAAGAGGAGTGGTGATATGCCATGGCCCACTCCTAATTATAGGAAATGTCAAAAAGGAAGGTTTTAAGTCTAGACTTAAAGGTATTGAGAGTGTCCGCTGCGCGAATGTAGGGAGGAATAGAATTCCATAGAAGAGGTGCTCGATAGGCAAAAGCTCTTCCTCCAATTGTAGTTTTAGATATGGTCACTTTTTCAAGGAGGCCAGCATTTTGAGATCTCAGAGGTCTTGCTGGATGGTATGGAACAAGTAAATCTGTAATATACGCAGGAGCTAAGCCATTAAGTGCCTTATACGTCATGTTCGTATATGTTCCGGCCTCTTAAGAGTGCATGCTTAGTGTTAGTGAGAGCTAAAAAATGGCGGAGGCAATTTCTAAGGAGGAAGATTCTTTCAGATGTCCAGTGTGTCTGGATCTGCTGAAGGATCCAGTGGCTGTTCCTTGTGGACATAATTTCTGTATGAGCTGCATTAACAGCTGCTGGGATCAGGAGGATCAGAAAGGAGTCTACAGCTGCCCCATATGTAAACACACCTTCACTCCCAGACCTGTCCTCTACAAAAACCCTCTGATCGCTGAAATGGTGGAGAAATTTGGGAGGACACCAATCCAATCTGTGATAGAAGCTCCAGGCCAGCCACAGGAGAGGATCTGCTCCCTTCATGATAAAGATATAGATATATTCTGTCGTACGGATCAGAGTGGTATCTGCTCTCTGTGCGCGATGGACAAACATGAAGGCCATGACATAGTCACAGCCGTGGAAGAACGGACTGATAAACAGGTGAGTACTGGAACTACCTTACTTGAGTTATTTTCACTAAGAAATGCAGTACTCATTGTCTCATTGTCGCTTTTCTATCGGTGAAGACACGTACCAGAATATAATTATCAAGTGCAAAGTGCAGAGTTTACAGTATAAAAGTTGTTAACCAGTAACATGTGGGTGTGAAAAAGGTGGGTTTACCAGGGCCCCAAGAGAGGGGGGGGCCTTGAGGAGTCTGGAATTGTATTTTAGGTGCTGAAGGGGGCCCATGACCACTGCTTGTGCACAGGGCCCAGAATATGGTGCTACGCCCCTGCTTATGACATGTCATGCATTATGTCATGGCTTAGATCAGGGGTGTCAAACTCATTTTTGTCGAGGGCCATATGAGCAATAGGATTTTCCAAGACCTGCCAACCTGACAAATTTACATGCATGACCACAGACATTGGTCATGCATGTAAAATTGTAATGTTGCTTACCATCACTAACACAGTCCTAATACACCAAGACTTAATTTATTATCCCTTTCCTGTTGGTAAGGTCTAAGATGCACCTCATAAGGAGTTGCCAGATTGTGTTGCAGAAAGTGCATCGCTAGAACTGTTTTTAAACAGGCAAGCAACATGTATCTACAATTCTTTTCAAGCTTTTTAGGCGGGTTGCAAGGGCCGCATCTGGCCCCCGGGCCTTGTGTTTGACACCTGTGGCTTAGATGAATGTGAACCTTCACACACAGAATATGGAGAAACACCTTTTTACCTCCGCCAAGGAGGTTATGTTTTTCGAACAATGTGTGTAGGCCTATTGGGACAAGTAACAAGTGATTAAATTGGTGGTGATCAGTGTTCAAGAACACGATCTGGAATTTATATTGTGTCTGTGACCACATTGCCTTGGCGGAGATTTGCGCTCTTTTCTAGTTTTCTTTCTTTCTTTTTTTTTTAATGAACAGAAAGAGTTGGGTGAGACCCAGAGGAGATTCCAACAGAGAATCCAGGAGAGACAGAAGGAGCCGCAGGAGCTGAGGCAGGCTGTGGAGACTCTCAAGGTGAGCACTGAGAAAACTGGTGTAATTCAGCTTTCAAAAATGTTATCATAATGAATGATTACGGCAAATGTGTCAAGCTGATGTGAGCTCAGTGAGTAACTGCATCTGCTGCCTTGCCTGGCTTGCGCGACCACGCTCAGAAATGAACTGTGGTCTGGCAAAGCTAGCATTGCCCAGGATTTCCGGGCAGGATTAATTTAAACATCCATTAAACAATATGTTATGGGACAGAGCTGGACAGAGTCATCGTAAGCTCGCCCACTTCAGCTTGCTCGTTTCTCATCAGGTCCTCTTTTTTCTGGGCTTGAGAGTTGAGGAAATTGCCTCCTAGAAAAAGTATGGGTGGGCCCAGCTCCAGCCCAGGCTATCTGCTGCCATTATACGGCAGAGAACCATGAAACCCTTTTCAGCTTCATCTAACTCTGTGTGTCTCCTGTCCTCCTCTTTGTGTGTCTCCTATCAGAGCTCTGCACAAGCAGCAGTGGAGGAGACTGAGAGGATCTTTACTGAGATGATCCGCTCCATTGAGAGAAGGCGCTCTGAGGGGACAGAGCTGATCAGAGGTCAGGAGAAGGCTGAGGTGAGTTGGGCTGAAGGACTCCTGAAGAGACTGGAGCAGGAGATTGCTGAGCTGAAGAGGAGAGATGCTGAGCTGGAGCAGCTTTCACACACACAGGATCACATCCATTTCCTCAAGGTGACATCACTGACACCACACACATGATATAGGCTACATAACTATAGACTGACATGTTAGCATGTATTCCTTAACACACCAGAATATAGTCAAATTATTTACCTTCATTTTTTGTAAATCCATGTGCTGTATTTATATTGTCCTTATGCTTTATTTTGGTCTAAAGTGAGTGTGAAAAAATAACTTATACATATTATTTGAAATAAAACTGATTTAGGTACATAATTAAACATGTAAAATCTATGTGTTTTCTTGTAAATGATGTCTACACCCATTGGAAATACACAGCTTTGACTGTTCAGGTGGTGCTGCTGTCGCACCTTTCGTATGTTTCTGTCCGTAGAGTTTCCAGTCTATCAGAGACTCTCCATACTCTAGAGATGTTCCCAGCATGACCTTCAACCAAAACATCTCTTTTGATGGTGTGAGGAAATCTGTCTCCACACTGAAGATGCAGCTGCAGAAACAACTGGAGGGCATCTTCAAACGGGAAGGGGCCGACATACCTGCAGCAGGTTGGACAATTTTTTTTTTTAAATTAATTGAATACTTTTCCCCTCAGACAGATACTTCAACATGGCTAAGAGCTATACTGCCATTTTAAATCAGCATTCATATGCTGTAGTCTTGGAGACAAATATGACATCCTATATTATGTGGCAAGATTAATAAAACTGAGAAAGTGTCCCAGTCCTCATCAGTTAGCGTTATTTAGCTGTCACTTTACCATTATGACAACTTTTCTCATGATTCTGTATGCTAATACAGGGTTTTACATTTCTGAATGGCAACATTTAGACAATTTCAGCTATTCATGAGAAATTGCAGAGAATACATTTCATTTGTAGTAGGCCTGTATTTTCTGTTCAGCGTTATGTGACCAAATCTACACTTTATATTACCTTAACTACTAGCCTGGCCAATGCCTTCCTACGTAATTCCGCTCATTTTTAATCTCCCTCCATGAATCCGTCTGGGATTCCAGCGATGGTTCTTTTTGCATCTGCTGCATCGGACCCGAGCCAATCAGCAAACGTTAAGAATGCAGCGTGAGAATATGATAGGCTATATCAGTCAAGGGCTGATCCATTCATTTTGAATTTAAACATCTCCAGCAAGCAATAACTTTTCAATAGCCGAGATTCCAGACTGTACAAAGAGAAGTGTAGACAGATGGACTGGTTATGATCAGGCTAGTTAACCACTGTTCTACTAGTCAACTACTGTTCTACTAGTTAACTACTGTTCTACTGTGACTGTTTCAGTGACTGATGTCCAGATTGCTTGTCCTGAATCAAAGATCAGAGAGGAGTTCTTACAATGTAAGATAGACACACACACACACACACACACACACACACACACACACACACACACTGTCATCACTGTCTCTCTCTTAAACAATGCACATTCCTATTTATTTAATTAACCAATTAACCCCCCCACCCCCTCCACACACACACACACACACACACACACACACACACACACACACACACACACACACACACACACACACACACACACACACATTCCACACAAATGAATCCCTTCACAACACATCATGTCAGCAACACACTCTCACACACACCCAACAGAAAACACACATTTCTTCTTTTCTCCCCTCCATCAGATTCCTTTCCCTTCACACTGGATCCAAACACAGCACACAGATGCCTCCTTCTGTCTGAGGGGAACAGGAGGGTGGAGTGGAGAGATAAGCTCCAGTCATATCCTGATCATCCAGAGAGATTCGATCTGTGGGAGCAGGTGCTGTGTAGAGAGGGTGTGTCTGGACGCTGCTACTGGGAGGTGGAGTGGAGTAATGGTGTTTATATAGCAGTGTCATATAAAAGCATCGACAGGAAAGAGAGAAATGCAAATAGGTTAGGATGGAATGACCAGTCCTGGAGTCTCAGCGTGTGTGGATCCACCTCTTATTACTATCATCAAAATAGTATAGGTACTAAACTCCCTCTAGTGGCCAGCTCCAGAATAGGAGTGTATGTGGATCACAGGGCAGGAACTCTGGCCTTCTACAACGTCTCTGACACAGGTCACATGACCCTCCTGCACAGTGTCCAGACTACTTTCACTGACACACTCTACCCCGGGTTTTGGTTAAGTAATGCATCATCAGTCAATCTGCTTTGACGCCCATAAAGATAAATGCTTTTCACTCAGACACACACACACACACACACACACACACACACACACACACACACACACACACACACACACACACACACACACACACACACACACACACACACACACACACACACACACACACACACACACACACACATAGCCTAGCTAACGTGACCGTAGTGACTCGATCGCGAAATTTCCCAACGCAGCGACAGAAAGTATGGACGGGCCCAGGCAAACACACACACACACACACACACACACACACACACACACACACACACTAGCCCAGTAATGTGCTGTAACACACACATCAGCACCCCAGACATGAACTGCTGGTTAATAAATGTTTAGCTGAGCCCAGTGATTCACCCCCTCTGATCCTCTCCTACAATCCACTTCCTCTCCCTCCTGCTCTGCTCCCCCCAACACTCCTTCACTACTGGGTTTCTTGTGTTGACTAGCAGTGATTTTGTATGAAACTATACTGCAATAAAATGTGGTCAATATCATGACAATGAGGTTCAATAGCTTAGAATACTTGTACCAGGGCCGGTTCTAGGCATAGACAAACAAGGCAGCCGCCTAGGGCACCAAATATGAGGGGGAATCACACTACATTTCTCACTTGTTTTCTTCCGTTTTTCTCTTATATTTCTAGAAAAGAGGGGGCAGAACTCAGATCTGGCCTAGGGCACTAAAAAGGCTAGAACCGGCCCTGACTTGTACTGTAGATAATGCAAAAACGTGATCAATTTAATACAAGGTTTGTAATAAAAAAAACATGGTTCTCATAGGACACAATGAAAATGACAATAAAACAGTCTTGAACACAGTTGGTTTTTTGTATTCTCTATATAGTGGGGCAGATAAGTGGCATAATCATTCAGTTTGTGAAATAAGCATAAAAAATTGCCACAATCATCCATGAGTTCATGAGTTCATGAGTCACTTTATAAGAAAAGTGTGAGGTGATATACTTGTTTAGTTGGTGATATGGGCTTGAAAATTGGCACACAGAGTCTTCAAGAGGCATTTAATAGAAAAGTGCTTCCAGTCGGTTGAAATTTCAAGATGGCGGCCATTTTCAAGATGTTCAAGCAATATGTTATTTTAGCTTGCCATGAAGACATTGTTGAATAAAATCATGGTGGGCTGCCATGGCCAAAAATGCCCAGGCCATTTCCTAGTCCCAGTCCTGCCCTGTGTATGGGGCAAGTCACCCTGTGTTTGTTAATATGCACCTGGCAACCACAGGAGGGAGCTGTTGTGGTGTTTTGTTCAGAGCCGTACAGTATATTCTGCTCTGGTTTTGTTTTCTGCTGAGGTTTCATTCCAACACATCCAACACATTGTTCATCATTATACTGTACAGATCAACACCATTTCGTCTCGTTCCTCTTCTGAGGTTGATACTTGTACCATATTTTTTATATTCTTTACATTCTTGAAAAATATAGATTTTCTTTCATTCTCTGATAGAGTTGGAAAAATCACAAACTGATCACAACTCACTTTCAGATTCTTGGGTAACATTTAAAGCCAGCCAAGAGTACATTGTTTTTGTTCCTGAAATCTACCAGCCTCTTCCATATTTTATCAGCATTTGGCGGCTGGTGTTAATGTCACTCTGAAAGTACAAGAGACATTTGGCTCTGAATTTGTGTTAGGGTAGTGAGGCAGGGGCTCTGTGTTAGCGTTTGTGTGTGTGTGTGTGTGTGTGTGTGTGTGTGTGTGTGTGTGTGTGCTTCAGTGACAAAAGAAGGAATGAGTGTTTGTAGCTGAAGCCTTACTGGACTATACTGCTAATAGTACTGTACTGTGTACTATGTACTGTACATGACATAAACACACACACACACACACACACACACACACACACACACACAGTGTGACATCTGGTGGGGCAGCCAGTACATGTCATAAACACTGATGAACCTGTTGTCAGTGTGTGTGTGTGTGTGTGTGTGTGTGTGTGTGTCTGTGTGTGTGTGTGTGTGTGTGTGTGTGTGT